>JBBHKE010002682.1:0-31817 GCA_037447655.1 Zygnema cylindricum | reverse complement strand
GGTATGTTTCTGAACTAGTTAAACGTGTTGAATGAAAAAACAGGTAAGAGGTGTTTTGGAAGGTCAAAGAAATACTTCTAAATAAGAACAACTTGGAGGTACAAAAGGCAACCATGGTGTGATTCTTCTTAAGAGTGATGATCTCGCTTCCAGAAGAGTATTAGAGGGGAATGTACCGAGGAGACAACTCATGAAGACAATGCAGGTACAACAAAAGGAAAATCTGAAGTGGTAGAAAAGATTCCTCCCATGTCGGACGAGAGGGGAGAAGAAGGAACTGAACCGGTCTCCATGGATAGGGGAGCCAAGGAGCATCCAAAGAGCAATCCAAAGATACTATCAATACCATTAACTACACTTGAGGGAGGGAGAACGAGTAGTAAAAGACTCCAAGAAAAACAGAAATAGGGGAGATTATGAGAAGACCTTCGCTCTAGTAGTGAGAATTCTTCTTAGTGTGGTACCAACGGAAAACATGGAGGTTCAACAAGAATAAATCTTCATAAAGAAACTGGAAGGTTTTGTGGAGAATGGACAAAAAAGTAAGTTGTGCAAATTGATCAAGTCTTTGTATGGACTGAAGCACTCGCGACAACAGTGGAACGTTAAGTTAGATTAGTTCTTGACTACCTTTGGATACATCCGAATTAGTTCGAACTATTTTATCTATTTGTTTGAAGATGAGAATGGAGTAATTTTTGTTGCTATCTATGTTGATGATCGATTAGTCTTGAGCAAGTCAATTGAAAAGATCTATAAGTTGAAGAAGGATTTGAGGAGTCAGTTTGATATGAAGAATCTTGATGTAGCTAGATATAGGAATTCAGATGGAAAGAGATAGAGAAAAGACAATGATAAAAGTTACTTAGAAGAAATAGGAAACATATTGAAAAAAAAAATAAGATGGAGAAAGCCTGCAATTGCTCTACTCCAATGGACTTAAAAAAAGCGTCTTTGGGGAGCTTAGAGGGAGAAATGGTCATCCTATATCAGATGGATGAAGAATCGAGAGAGGCATAACGCTTATCACGCCAATTTTGGATACTTGAAATTGTGTGGCATCGATAATCGTACGTCTGTACACTAAAGGGAAGAATGTTGGCGAAACAAATAAGTCTGCCCACGAGGCCGCTGCTAAAGAACCTAGGGAACTTTGGGAAGAGCTACAGTACAAGACAGTATAGTACAGTAATATAACACATAAAACATTTTTTTCAATGGTTGTCTGTACTCTATCCTAAAAACGTACACACAGCGGTACAGACGGCATTCTGTCGCGAGCAGATTGGAATCTGTTTCGTTGTCGCATGCATAACTTTTTAAAACAGCGTCGAGATGACGCTCTGAGCCTCTGACGTTGAGGTAACGTCAAAAAACGTACAATTTGCTCGCAATGCAATATTGCCTGCACGTGTGAGTGATAAAAGATGTGCGAGTTAACTTTTCCCTAGGATAAAGCAGAAGTGACGCACTAGATTCTTCCCAACAAGTAGTGTTGGGTATCAAGGACCATTTGCCGATATTTGATATGAATCGAATTTCAGGTACATGATAATCGATATATCACCTCGATATATGGAAAAGCTAAATGTCGCGACATATCGTATCGCAATATATCGAGGCTTTTTTCAAAAAAAATAAACTATTCTTGCTACTGCTGCTAGTAGTACTGCTGCTGCCAGTACTAGTGCTACTGCAGCTGGTAGTTGTAGCTACTGCTACTCCAAATTAATAAATATAATAATAAAAATTCACATTTTGTACACTTCAAAAAATAAACCCTAAAAATAAGAATAATACTAGTCGCTGGAAATGGATAAGCAGTAATGGCTACAGTACCAATCTGCCTGCATATTGGTGGGTATTCCAGCCTGAAAGCCTGAAACGAACAGTGCAATTTTATTTTTTTCAGATCATACTTTGACTAAATTAGTGTGAACTTTTCGTATGGGAACTCTCTACGTACTAAATAATTAGTTATATGAATTACAGAATTATTACTTTTTTGTCGGCTACATTTTGCGGCGTCTACCTTTAAGTGACAGAATGAAAATCACGTCGTACGTGGCGTATCAAACAATTTGTCTTTTTCGCTAAAATTTTATATTATATAAAATATCAATTTAAAAAAATTCTATATATTGCGATATTTATCTCGATTATTTATGTTGGTCCTTGAACGATAAATCGATGAGTCTGTTTGATCGATATTTGATATATTAAATATCAGAATTATCGCGATATAAATTTACCCGATACCTTACACTACCTAAAAGTAAAGCGCAAAGGAGGGCGGATTATGATTTGAAATGCTGGAAGCAAATCAAATTGCACCAATTTGCCGCACTTTTACTAATACAAGAATTTCACCGATTTTGTAACCTTTTGCCATGGCTTCCTCATTTAGATTTTGTTTTTCTTTTTCGATAAGTCACCAAATTTTGGGCAAACAAAACCAAAAAAAATCGTTTTCACAACGCAAAATTTGCATGATATACTTTTTATGATTCATTTCAACAATAGGGATTGAAAAGGGAGAATAGGTCATGAAAAAAGAGACGATGGTGTTATAATGTTTTGCAAATGATATTGGTGGTTCCAAACCCTTGCAATTTTTTTTTAAAGACACATGCAACGGGGGAAAAACATATACTTATGTGATTTCTTTCGTGCAAAATGGTTGAAATTGTGTGAAATGTGCAAATGTACAATTTTGTGACCTCCATTGGTGCACATAATTGGAACTTACTTGAAGCCGTTAGAATAATTTTAAATGCCTCCATTTCTCTTAAAAAAACTGCCACCTTCGCAAATAAAGACTCTGAGTGCATTCACCTGTGTGAAAGATGGACTCCCTTGAGCCTAATGGTAAAAAGTTTGCTCAAGAAGCTCAACCAGGCGATTAGTTATCAAGTGGAAATGATGCTACTTTCCCTTAAGCCTAATGGTAAAAAGTTTGCTCAAAAAGCTCAACCAGGCGATTAGTTATCAAGTGGAAATGATGCTACTTTTTTCACAAGCTTTCTAGGAGAGAGGCTGCTACTTACCAAAATCTCTAAGTCCTAAACCCCTATCTGAACTCTCTGATACTGATGTACAGACCGAATCAGAAGACTGTACAATATAGAGAGGTACCATTGCCGATGTACTTTCTGTATGGCCACTGTACGACATGGCCATGGAGAAGACGTCCGTGACTTTTGAATTCGTCTCCGGGTTTCTTGTAAACTTTGTGGATGATTGAGAAGGTGCCACGTGGTGTCCAATGTCGCAACGACCGCAAACACCCAAAGTCGTCATTTCGAAATGGCGGCTCGAATGTGAGTCGTTAGATGGTAACCAGCTTTTGTTTGCGCTGTCAAAATTTAGTGTGCGTATCACTGAATTTCGTGTGGTCCGTACCAGTGTCAGTACGAAAACAATCACTTACCGAAATCTATGTCTTCATTTCTAATCCATTATTAAATTGAATTAATATACTACAGCGTGAATTGGAATTAGCCTTATGTACTCTATATCTGCCCCCCAAAATTTTGACATTGATACCTTAAATAGAATAAATTACACTATTTATGGACGTGGACCATAATCTGCCACGTCTCCGAGCACTAAATTAGAATGAATGATGATAATTTTATCTTTACACTAATAATTTTTAATACGCTAATAACGATTCAAGTTGTAGTACATATTTATATAGTTATCAAACCCTACATATGCTTGCACCTGATACCAAACTAACGGATAAGCCGGCCGGCTAATCCAGTAGTATGTCGGGACCAAGATGAAATCCTTAGGCCGTCAACCTTTTTGTAAAAGACTCGCCTCACTACTTCCTTCTCCCTACTAAGGCAGCCATAGCTCTCTCTCTCTCACCAGTCTTTAGTAACTAGAACTAGTATGGGGACTGAAGGGAGAGAAAGGTAGAGCTTGACTACCAAATAAGAATTTTTCTTTTTTGCTACCTACCAACCTAGAAAATACAACAAACCTCATATTTCAACAATCACTTTATTTTCTAATCATTCTTTTCTTTAAGTTCACATTTTCTATACAAAGTTGTAGTTTAGGAGATGGGACTTGCTTTGTTATCATACTTGCCACAATTTCCCCATCAGGTTTATATTCCAAACTCACAATTTTGTTTTCCACCTTTTCTCTCACAAAGCTCAATCTTATAACCAAATGCTTGGCTTTCAAATGGTGATTTGGATTGGCTCCAAGAGCAATGACATCTTGATTATCACAAAACACTTTATGAATTCGAGCCTTCATAAACTGAAGTTCTTACAAGAAAGACTTCACCCACATTAGCTCTTTAACAGCAGAAGAAGAGGCCATGTACTCAGCCTCCATAGTGGATTGAGCAACCACTTTTTGTTGCTTACTGCTCCAACAAAAAGCACCATTCCCAACATACAAAAAATATCCACATGTACACCTCCTGAAAGGAGCATCCTCATAGCTAGCATCACTCCAATTGGTAATATAAAAGTTCTCCCCCCCTAGATGCAACCAAAGATCCCTAGTTCCTACCAGATATCTCATAACCCTCTTGGTTTTGTCCCAATATTTTTTCCTAGGATCGTTAAGACTTTTTCTGAGTATCCCAACTGCTGCAATTATGTCCGACCTAGTACAATTCATGAAATAAATTAGACTTCCAACGACCTGTCTATAAGGAATTGACTTCATAAACTTTCTCTCCTGAAGGCTCATTTCTTCATCAAGAATGATCACACCTCCCATCACTTACTTTCTTCAAGTCCATGGGAGTGGTACAACTATTTGCCTTATACATGTGAATTTTTTCTAACATATTTTTGATTGCCTCTTTATGAGTTTATTTGATTACTCTTTTCTCTCTATCCCTTTCCATTTGAATTTTCATGATACAACTTGTCTCCCCTAAATATTTCAAATCAAATGTGCTTTTTAAATCTTTCGTTAGCTCATAGATCTTTTCCATGGACTTATTCAATACCACCTAATCATCTAAAAACATCCCCCTCATCATCCTTAAACATATAAATAGAGTGGCCAAAGATGATTTTGACATATCCTGGATTGGTTAGGAATTTGTCCAGGTTCTTTTTCCATTGTTTAGGCGCCTGTTACAGCCCATACTAAAATTTTATAAGTCTGCAAACTTTACTCTCCTCTCCTTCCTCCACAAATTGTTCCGATTGCCTCATAAAAATCTCTTGGTCTAGATCACCATTGAGGAAGGTAGTCTTGATATCCATCTCATGAATCTCAATGTCTTCGGATGCCTCTAGACTGAGGAGAATCCTTAAGGGGGGAAAGCCCACAACCGGTGCAAAGGTTTCTTTATAGCCTATTCCCTCCTTTTGGGTAAAACCATTTGCTACTAATATAGATTTCTACCTCTCAATGGTATATCTGGATTCAATTTCAACTAAAATACCCATTTATACCCAATCCGCTTTCTGTCTGGAGGATAATCCACTAATTCCCACGTATTGGCTTCCATAATATAAGTCATCCGATCATAAATGGCTCTAACCCACCTGTATTTTTTTGGACTTTTTACTGCCTCTGAGTAAGTCTCAAACTTATCAGGATGAGAGAGTTTTGTTACCTCGTGAACTACCTGCTTTTCTTGCAGCCTTTTGGTGCTCTTTCGTCCTCCCTCAAACTTGGAAGCTAGAATAGATGGTAATCTCGGTTTTCCTAAATCACTTCATCTGCTCCCCCTTCCATAGAAGCTAGCTCATTTTCCTCCATGTCCTCAAGCTGGACTAGAGCTTAAAGATTTATAGGTGTTTCTGCCTCAGATTGTTTTTTCTTCCAAATCTGCAATGGTCTGATGATTGTCACTATTTTTAAGGAATTTTCATTCTTCCTCGTTATTTGAATAAAATCTAATTCTGATTGTTTTAGAGTATTTGAAAGGATTTATCGACTTTCGTGTTGAAAAAGGGTATTTTATATTCTATCTCTTATGGTCTATGGTCTTACTACAGTCCTTATACTTGTCGTAGTTATTGAGGAATGACACGTAACCATGGTTGCCTTAGGTAGACAAAGAGACGGGCATAAAGAGCACTAGACATAGCCCCTTGCAAAAGATCGGTGGGTAGATAAAGAGACGGGCATAAAGAGCACGAGACATAGCCCCTTGCAAAAGATCGGTGGGTAGATAAAGAGACGGGCATAAAGAGCACGAGACATAGCCCCTTTCAAAAGATTAGTGCCGAGGATAGAATTTGATCCTATGACTTCTCGGATAACTGCCATACGGTATACCTGTCCGCCTTATATGTTAGGTCTTGATAAATCTTTGGATATATTGGGTTTGATTCGTATTTAACATATTACGCGGTAAAATAATTCATTTAACAAATTACGAGACAAAGTGAACATAAAACGTGTAGGACGACACAAAATACTAGACCGCACGAAATAAACGAAATGATATCAGATTTCGACGGAAGAAATCAAGTGTCACTTTGATCGACGGCTCATTGAGGAGCTAGAATATCGTAATGGACATTTGGCGGTTTGCAAGCCAATATCGGCGGACGACACGTGGCAAGTCATAATTGGACAGCGGATATTATAAGGAGAGCAACTACGGCTCAGGAACTAACACACGTAAGTGAGGCTTGTTGAAATCACTACATTTAGGGGATATTTTCTAGGTTTAATAAACTAAAGGGAACCATAGGCAGCCTGCCTCCACCTCCTCCCTCTAGCCCACATACTTGATATAGTCATTGAAAGAAAGTGAGGGAGGTGGAGCCATGGCTGCCTCAGCTCCATAGGCAGGATTCAAGAGTGACGTAAGTCACTTATTAACAAAAGGGTAGAGTCCAACAGGCCTCAAACCTCCGACCGACAGAGCGAGGCGTAGCTGTCAGCTCTAACTAGTGTGTTGTAAGGGTTCGATAGACTACATAAGGTTTGAATACTACTTAAACATTGTTTAGAAACATTAATCCGATTAACGGAATTGAAGATAAAAAAACATAGAGACTAGTTGGAATATGGTGCGAACAAAAACCCGCAAGAAACAAGTATATCGGACATTTGTTTTTAACGGCTAGTATTAAAAGTCGTTTTGGATCCGACGGCACGTATCATTGTTTAGATCGCGTAATGGTCGCTTTGGCGATTTTTGGGTGTGACATAACCTTGAGCCACGTGGCAAGATAACATTGGGAAGTGAAATCCCAAGAGCACGAGGACAAGTCCGAAGAAGACAGACGTCCACTCCATGGCCTTGTCGTACACAAGCCATACAGAAAGGACATCGGCCATAGTTCCTTTCCGTATTGTACAGTCTTGTGATTAGTTCGTACATTAGAAGACAAGGGTTGTGAGAGGGGTTTAAGACTTAGAGGATTGAGGAGGTAGTTGCCTCTCTCCCAATAAGCTTGTGTAACTATTGTTGTTCTGAGACAACTGCTGGCACTGAAGATGAAGAAGATGCAGCAGTAGTCATCGTATAACAAATCAAAAGAGGAAGCTTCCACAAATATCGATGGCTGAACAGCAACTTTGACAGACTATAACTTTCAGAAAAATGCCCCAATTGTGCTGAAAATTTACCACAGTGTAGATAACATACAAAAGAACACACACACAAAAATTCCACTCACAATTAATTCCGCTCACATATCTGTGAGATATGCAAAAATGAAATTACATAAAAACTGAGTGTACAGTTTTCATATCATTTGTTCCTAATGAATCAAATTCACTAAGTCCTACTTCTATTCACCGAAACTACACTAAGCCGTACGGAGGCATTCCAGCCGTACATCTAACATTGTAACACAACAAATACTGTGAGTATACCTGTGTACTGAAGGTATGTCATAAACCACATTCTCAACACTAAACAACTAATTCACTACATACAAAATTCTGTTCTACAAAATATTTACACCGAAGTTCAGACAACGTAAAGTGATAGTGATCTAGTCTCGCCGATAGTGATCTAGTCATGCCTCGTCAGTATTTGTTGGCGGCGGCTGTCAACCGTCCGATTAGAGGATTTGGGACCGTAGAATTGACTTCACGAATTCCCGTGGTCCTGCCGAATTTCCGTACGTCCACGGAGGACATTCTCACGCATTCCACTCAAGTGACGACGCATGTCCCAAGTGTGAATGAACCGTGAACTCCCAACTTCACTGTCACACTAATTTTGGTAAGTACTGAACCGAACTCAACCAAAAAAAACTAAGTCCTGAACAACTCTCTCTCCCTCACAGCTGAGGCATAGAGAGGACTAAAGCTTTCTTAAAAACAACAACTATTGGCATCTTTTCCACTTCATTTCTTAGCGCCTGGTTGGGCATTTTTCAATGATTCTTTTTTTTGTGGACCCAGAGGAGTCAAGACTACACAAGGGTGCAGTTAGATTATCTGTTTTCTTGCTTGAGTAGCAGTGGTCCTAGTTGAAATGGGGTTAGTCAAAAACTACCTAGAGGCTTCCTAAATTCTGTTGCCCAATGGGGGACACAGAATAGCAAGTTATGGGCCCACCCTCTAGGGTGCCCATCTTCAACGGATCAGGATTCATTTATTGGGTATATATGATGACAAGGGCTTTGAGTGAAAAACGATATATGGGTATTGTTAGTGGACAAGTGAAACGTCCATCTTAGGGAATCCCACCAGGGTTTGGCGGAGTGAGGTTTTTTGCAACAGCATTTTCCCCAACGGAATTGGAAAACACTGGGGATAGCAGTGTGTCCCCAAAAGGGAAGGAGACACCTCTTAATCCTATCGCCATGGCACCCGAAGCGCCAACCGTGATGACCAAGGAAAACAATATTCAAACGTGGGAATACACAAGCATAGCTGGTAGGCATTTCATTTTGAGGCACCTTACTCAAGCTTTGATAACCTCCCATCTTCACATTTTCAAGGCTAAGGAGTTGTGGGAGACTTTAGTGGAGATCTTTAGAGCTGATAGCGTTCAAGAGCTCTAGCTGGCCGAGCAAAGGTTAGGGGATTACACTTACAAAGGGGGAAAAATGTTAGACTACTGTAATGATCTCTCTTGTTTGTATATGGAGATAGAAAGTGCCGGGTGGACAGGTACAATGAAGATGAAAGTCAACACCTCATCATAAAGATGCGTGATGAATATGAGAACATAGTGTACCGGGTGTAGGAAATGGATGACTATTCTTAGAAGTCGAACACAATGGCCTGGATGATACTTGTGCAGGAGAATACAAGATTCGGAGAGGAGGTAAGAGCGTTCAAGTTCTAGCTGTCGGAACAGACCGGTGGGGGAAAGATTGAAGGAAGGCGTATAGCACTTTCAAAGAAGAGAGAGATCAGTCTGGAGAACCGAGGTCCGCAAAGGGTCTTTGACAATTCTGCAAAAAGTCGGGACAATTCACGGATTAGTGTACCAAATTGTCAAAGCTGAGGCTCCCAGAGAACCTTGGAGGAGGTTAATTTGGAGGGAAGAGGAAGGCGCTTGTGGTCACAAAAGTGAATGGGGAGACCGAGGAGGATGAATCCTCTGAGGAGGAGGATGGGGAGCTTCTTCTTGACGAGAATCTAGAGGAGAAGAAGAATCCTCGGAAATAGAATTGTGCTCTTGGAGCCATTTGGGAAGCTCCACAAGAAGGATAGATCATTGATTCAGGTGCATCCATGCATGTGTCGTGATAGGCACCTCTTTACCAAGCTAAGAACCATCCTTATTCTAGAGATAGAGTATGAGGAAAAGATAGTAGTTAGTACAGATCTAGTGGGGTCGGTAGATATGAAATTCTTAGTGGAGGGCAAGACTTCTATTCTCACCTTCTTAGATGTAGTATGTACCTCAGCTGAGAAAAAATCTTCTCTACTTTTGTATTAGATGATAAAGAATTTGACACCTTCACTAGAAAGGGAGTCTTTATAGCTAAGCATGGGGATAAAGTCTACTTCACAAAAAATAAGGGTAGCCAAGAATGTTTAGACTTAACTTGAATAATGAAAATAAAAATGCTTACTATGTTGGTGTCCCATACTTGATGATTTGGCATAAGCGGTTGGGGCATGTGCATTTTGGTAGGCTAAGCGAAATGAAGAAGCTTGGTGTAGTAGAAGGCATTCAGTTTGGGGATAATGAAATGATGGATGATATTAGTGGCTGTGCCCTGTTGATATTTGTGTATTTTCTAGGTCTGTAAATAGGATAGAAAAAGGCAGAGGCAGTCTGCCTCTAACTCCCCTCTCCAAGCCCCCACACTTGTTGTACTCACTGAAGGCTGGATAGGGAGCTAGAGCCATGGCTGCCTAAGCTCTCTAGAGAAGACATGGGGTAAATTAGGTAGACTTAACAAAAGTTAGTTGACGGACCCAGGAATTGATCCTGGTCGCTGCCGTCCGTCAATTTGAAGTAGCCGTTAGCTCTAGCCGTTAAGTCTAGGACACATATTACAATATATAGGGTTTGATAAATATATAAATCGTTACCTGTAGATTAATTCGTTTAACGGCGAATAGATACTTAGCGCATAGATACAGTTTGATTTAGTACGAAGTACGGTATGGGGAAAGAACGGATACCGCGCATTTGTTTCGATAGCGAAACAAATACCGCGCGTCGAATTTCAGCGGCTAGGATTATAGCCAATTTTGATCGGACGGCCGCGATAGGCGCTGCGAACACGGAAAAGGTACTTTTGGCGTTTTACGGTATTTGCCATGTCAAATGACACGTGGCGTGATAACATTGGATTACAAAATTTCGGAGATTACAGGAACTAATCCTGATTTTACACGTGTCGACATTTTGGCCATGTCGTACAATGGCCGTACAGAAAGTACACCGGCACCTATACTTTTCTGTACAACACAGTAATTTGATTGGTGTCGTACTTCAGTAAATAGAGTTTTAGAGGGGGAATAGGACTTAGAAAATTTTGGGTAGGTAGCTGCCTCTCCCAGAGAGCACCTTGTATAAATGGCAAACTTTGGCCAGCCATAACTATCAATTTACTTGACCATTTTCAGTGATTCTTTTTGCTGCGGACTCAAGGGAGTCCAAGCTACACAGGGGTGTAGTTGGTCAAAGTTTTTGTCTACCAGGGTGACGATATTTCTAAGGGAAATTCAAAGTGGGTGAATGTGTCCAAATCTCATATTCAAACTTTGCATTCTGTGGTGGAACTAAGCACACAGAAAGTGTTATTTCACAGGGGTGAATATATATTGGGGTTTTGACTGTCAAGGGGTGAGTCATTTGGGTTTATATCAACTTGGAGTCGGCACTATCTTGATTAGCTTTTTTTGGATCTGCTTACTCTGAGGGCTAATAGAGGTCTCAGAGTTTCATGCCCAATGTAAGGCTCACATGCTCTTTTTTCCCAAAATATCCACATATAAGGGTGAAAAAGTACTAGATCTAGTCCACTCGGACATCTGAGGACCGGCAAAAGTAACTTCGGTGGGAGGGAAGAGGTTTATATTGACATTTACTGATGATTGGTCTAGATACTGTAAAGTCTACTTTCTAAAAACAAAGTATGAAACACTAACTTACTTTAAAGAGTATAAAGCTTGGAGTGAGAAGTTGCACACGACCCCCATTAAGAGAATAAGGAGTGACAATGGGAGAAATATACATCTAACCAATTTGAGGAATACTTGCAGGATGAGGGAGTTCAGAATCAAAAAATTGTATCGAAAAATTCAAAACAAAATGGGGTAGCTGAGAGGTTGAACCGAACTCTAACAAATGGTGTACGTCGTATGTTGGCCGATAAGAAGATAGGAAAAAAGTTTTGAGCAGGAGCCGTGAACTGAGCCAACTACATTAAAAATAGAGTCCTTACTACAGCCGTGAAAGGAATGACACCTTATGAGAGATGGGTTGGAAAGAAACCAAATATTTCTCATCTGAAAGTATTTGGCAGTCAAGTTTACAGCTTTGACATGGATAAAAAAATAGGAAACTAGATGCTAAAGGGAAATCGGGATATTTTGTGGGATACGATGAGGATGTCAAAGGATTAAAATTATATGACTTAGCTAAACAAGATATCTTTCTAGTAAAGCATCTAGTTTTCATGGATGAAGGGAAGTCATTTGATCCCTTCAACTACAATAAGAAGAGAAGAATCAATTTTGAGTCCGAGAGTGAGGAGGATCCAGATTTTCACAGAAGGGACATGAGTTAAAACGTGATTGCAGATTCAGGGGAGATCCAAGATAGGGGAGATATTTTTCAATCTCCTCATTTCTTTATACACTTTGAGGATACACAGGAGGAGTAGACGCAACCAGCTTCTATGGATAGGGGAGCCGATGAGACAGTGAGGAGGAACCCAAAACTTCCCTCCATTCCAGCTTCGAACTTTGAGGGAGGACGAAGAAGTAGCAAAAGGCTACAAAAAAAACAGGCTGCTGACAAGGTAACTGAGTTGTCTCACCTAGATGAATCTCAATCATACTCGGAGGCAATGGAAAGTCAAGAGAAAAACAGATGGGTTAGAGCCATAAATGATGAAATGGCCATCATCATGGAAGCAAATACTTGGGAGCTAGTGGATTGTCCTCCAAACAAAAAACCGATTGGGTGTTTAAACTAAAACTGAACTCAAATAATACCATTGAGAGAAATAAAGCTTGGTTGGTAGCAAAGGGTTTCACTCAAAAAGAGGGGATAGATTATAAAGAGACTTACGCTCCGGTGGTTCGGTTCCCATTTGTAAGGATTCTCCTTTGTCTAGTGGCAGCGGAAGACATGGAAATACACGAGATGGATATTAAGACCACCTTCCTCAACGGTGAGCTAGAGGAAGAAATCTTCATGTGGCAACCAGAGGGGTTTGTAGAGGAAGGAGAGAAGGGCAAGTTATGCAGACTCATAAAGTCCTTATATGGACTAAAGTAGGCTCCCTGACAATGGAATAAAAAAATAGATGAGTTTCTCACCGGTCTAGGATATATCTGGATCAATTCAGACCATTATATTTATATGTTTGAGGATGAGAATGGTGTTATTTTCATTGCAATTTATGTGGATGATTTATTGTTGTTAAATAAGTCTATGGAAAAAATCAATAAGCTAAAGCAATATTGTAGAAGCGGATTTGACATGAAGGATTTAGGAGAGGCAAAATACATTTGGGGAATTCAAATGGAAAGAGATAAGGGGAAAAGGATTATAAGTCTTTCTCAAAAAGAAGCTATAAAAACATGCTTGAGAAATTACAAACAATTGTACCACTCCCATGGACTTGAAGAAAGTAATTAATGGGAGTGTAGAAAGAGGAGTGCTAATCTTAGATGATTAGATGAGTCCAGAAGAAAGACAGTTTATAAAGTTTATTCTTACAGGCAGGTTGTAGGAAGCTTAATCTACTTTATGAATTGTACTAGACCGGACATAGCAACAGCAATTAGAGTCTTCAAGAGTCTTAATGATTATAAGAAGAGAGACACGAAGGCAGCAAAGAGAGTCATGAGATATATGGTGGGAACCAAGGATTAATGGTTACATTTGGGAGGGGGGAGCACACTGACATCACTACTTCGAGTGATGCCAGTTATCAGGATGCACCTATGAGAAGATGTACTTCTGGGTATGTGTTTTATGAGGGAGAAGGTGTTTGTTGTTGAAGTAGTAAGCAACAAAAGGTGGTTGCTCAATCCAATATGGAGGTTTTGTACATGGCCTTTTGTTTTGCTGTGAAAGAGTTGATGTGTGCCAAGTCTTTACTGCAAGAACTGGGGTATATGAAGGAGGGAGTGTATGAATTATTTTGTGATAATCAAGCTGCCATTGCAATAGGAGCCAATCCAAAATATCATTTCAAGGCTAAACATATGGACATAAGATTCTGTTTTGTGAGGTAAAAGGTTGAAAAAAAAATTGTGAATCTTGTGTATAGGGGTGATGGGGAAATGGTGGCTGATATGATGACCAAACCTCTATCCTCTCCCAAGTTAAAATACTCTACAGAAAATTGTGGATTAAAAGAAAAATTGAAATTAGACTAGAAAATAAGAGGAGTGTTGAAATTTCTAGATTTTGGGGATATTTTCTAGGTCTTAATAGATTAGACGGAAGCATAAACAGCCTGCCTCCACCTCCTCACTCTAGCCCACATACTTGTTGTAGTCACTGAAGAAAAGTGAGGGAGGTGGAGCCATGGCTGCCACAGCTCCATAGGCAAGACTCAAGAGTGACATAAGTCACTCTTTAACAAAAGGGTAGAGTCCGACAAGACTCGAACCTCCGACTAACAAAGCAAGGCGTAGCCATCAGCTATAACTAGTCTGTCGTAAGAGTTTGTTACATTACATAGGGTTTGAATACTACTTAAACATTGTTTAGAAACATTATTCCGATTAACGGAATTGTTGATAAAAGAACATAGAGACTAGTTGTAATATGGTGCCATCAAAAACCCGCACGAAACATATATACTGAACATTTATTCTTAACGGCTCGTATTAAAAGTCGTTTTGGATCTGACAGCACGCATCATCGCCGAGATCTCAGAATGGCGGCTTTGGGGGTTTTCGAGCGTGACATCACCTAGCGCCACGTGGCAAGATAACATTGGGAAGCGGAAATCTCGAGGAGCATGAGGACAAGCCCGAAGGAGACAAACCTCAAATCCATGGCCTTGTCAAAAACGGGCCGTACAGAAAAGACATCATTTATAGTACCATTCTGTACTATACAGTCTTCTTATTGGTTCGCACATCAGTAGATAGGGGTTGTGAGAGGGGTTTGGGATTTAGAAGATTGAGGAGGTAGCTGCCTCTCTCCCAATTAGTTTGTATAAATATTGGCATATTTGCAACTTCATAACTTATCGCCTGGTTGGGCGTTTTTCAGTGATTCTTTTTTTTGTGGACTCAATGGAGTTCAGACTGCAAAAGGGTGCTATTAGATTGTCTGTTTGCTTACTTGGATAGACGTGGTCTTTGTTGAAAGGGGATGAGTCAAAAACTACCTAGAGGCTTCTTGAATTTTGTAGCTCAATGGGGGACATAAAATTGCAAAGGGGCCATGGCCTACTATGGTCATAGCAGAAATACAACGGTACTTGTACCATCTTATACCTTACAGCCTTTTGATTACCGAGGTTTAGTAGTAGTAGGAGATTCAGACAGGGAGTTTAAGACTAAGACTTTTTTGAGGAACCTCTCTTTGAGAGACCTTTTATATTTATAAGCTATCTTTGGCCAACCATCATTTCATGCTCTAAGGAGCAATTTAAGCAACAGTTTTTGCTGCGGCCCCAGGGAAGTTTCAACAATTCTTTTAGCTACAGACTCAAGGAATTCTAGACTAAACAAGGGTGTAGTAAGTCAGAGTTTTTAAGAGCAATGGTGGCACTTATTCAGTGGGAAAGTCAAAAGGGCAAATATTATCCTAGAGGCTTTATATAAGCGGGACATTTTGTGGACCAATGAAGGTCACAGAATTATAAGTTATGGGCCCACCTTCTAAGGTAGGATGCCCATTTTCAATGGAACTAGGTTCATATACTAAAAAACCATGATGAGGGGTGCACTTTTTGAAAAACAGCTATGGGCATTGTGACTGGTTGTGTGCGGTGACCAACTGCAAAACTGGGAGTTTCACCTGGGTTGGGAGGATTTCAATTCATAGGAGGATTAGCGGAGGCAGAGGTGGTAGAGGATGTTGGAGAAAGCATCGTGTAGGACAAATGGAAGGAGAAAGGGAAGGAGAAACTCACACCTATAGCTACTAGATCGACACCATTTGTGGATGTTCAAAAAATTGAGGCAGTTGATACAGAAATCTGGGTTTTTAACAATACTGTGGCAACTCATTTTATTCTCGAGGGTCTCACTCAACCAGTTGCTACACCTCATCTTCATATGGACTGGGTGGATAAGTTGTGGGAGGCTCTTGTCAACATTTACAAGAGTGGTACTATTCAGCAGGAGAAGTTGGCAGATCAAAAGGTAGAAGCATATGTTTACGAAGGAGGAAAAATGTTACAATTTTGTAATGATTTAGCGGGTTATTTATAGCCAGAGTCTTGAAAAAGGGACAAGAGAGAAGGTGAATACTTTGTTGATGAAACTCCCAGATGATTTTAAATACATTATTAAAAGGGTTCAAGATTTGCGAGATCATCGATCGGTTTGGAACTCCGTTGTCGAAATGATTTTGGTTTGGGGAAAGCATAATTGAGATTCGGAGAGGAGGGAAGATTGTTCAAGTATTGCCTGCTGGAACTAACTGGGAGGATAAGGATTCCAATAAACCTTATGGAAAATTTAGACGAGGAACTGCGAACCGATTGGACGAATCTAGTTCAAGGCCTCCGAAGGGGCTTTGTCACTTTTTCAAAAGTTGGGACATTTCATGTCAAAATATACTAAACTTACGAAGTTGCAATTAAAAGAGGGACAGATTAGTAAATCATCCGCATGAAATAAGAAAGCATTTGTGGCAACACAAGACACGAGAGAGGGTTCCAATGAGGACGATGGACAACTGTTTCTCAAGTAGGAGCTAGAGGTGAAAGATGAGCCGTAGATTCAAAGTAGGCCGAATTGTGCTTAGAATGGAGTATTAGAAGCTCTTAAATAAGGACAGATTATTAATTTAGGTTCCTCTATGCATATGTGCAGAAAAAAACCATTTTTTACCAAAATAAAAAAGATCCCAACTGTAGAGAGAGATAATGGGGATGGGAAAATAATAACCACTAGTTTAGTGAGATCTATGGATCTGAAAGTATTATTTGTTGGTAAGACATCCATTATTATAACTCTAAGACCTTTATAGGTCCTCAGAATGGATAGCTTGCAAGAAGCTTCTCCGATAATCCTGACCCATTTGTGTTTCAGCAAGAATAACTGCCACTTTGGCAAACAAAAACACTGACCCCCTTCACGCATGTGAAAGCAAGAGTCCCTTGATTCGATAGCAAAAAGAATCTCTGAATTTGCTCCCTTGAGCAGTAAGTTATAAAGGGTCAAAGTTGACCTTTTGTACAGAAGCGCTCTGGGAGAGAGGGTCCTATCTACCAATTTTTTTTAAGTCCTACCTTTCTCTAAAACTTTATCTACTGAAGTACATCACCAATCATATTAGTGTGCCATACATAAAGGTACATTTGGTGGTGTAATTTTTGTACGGACATTGTACGACATGGCCAAAAATCGACACATGTCATATCTAGATTCGTTTCCGTAATCCCTGGAGATGCCGAAATCCAATATCATGGTGCCACGTGTCATCCGATGTGGCGATGACCACAAACCACTGAAATCCTCTTCCGCGATCTCGGCATTCTTTTCGGTAGTCTGATCGAATGTCGATTTCAATCATAGTACTTGCGCGGTATTTGTTTCGCTATCGAAAAAAATGCGCGGTACTTGTTTTTTCTCCCTAATCGAAATCCGTACTTTACATGACTGACTTTATGTATCCCGTATATAGTTGCTGTTAAATGAATTAGCCTACGTGGTAACGTTTATATAATGATTAAACCCTATATCACTTACCACTAGTCTTAGACTTAATGGATAGGTCTACCGGCTACCGGCACCTTTAACGGACCGTAGGTACCAGGATCAAATCTTGGATCCGAAAGCTCCCCTTTTAGTAAATCAACAAATCTACTACACCTTAAATGAACTAATCTATTACCCGTAAATCTTTGGATAGCATAGGCAGCCATGGCTCTAGCTTCCTCTCCAACTTCTCAGTGACTGCAACAAGTGTGGGAGTTGGAGAGAGAAGTTAGAGGGAGATTGCCTCAGCTTTTTTTCTACATTTCATTTTAGACCTAGAAAATACTAAAAGAACCATCAATTTCTACACTCCTTTTATTTTCAATTCAATCTTTAATTTCATCTCCTTACACAAAACTAGCTTAGGGGAAGGCACAGGTTTGATCATCATATCTCGTACCATCTCGCTATCTGGTCGGTACTCTAAACTGATTATTTCGTTTTCTACTTTCTCTCTAACAAAGCTGAGTCTAATGTCCATGTGTTTGACTTTAAAATGATGTTTAGGATTGGCAAAAATAGTGATTGCTACCTGATTATCACAAAAAAAAAATCTGCACACCACTCTTAAGGTATCCAAGCTCAACAAGCAAAGACTTGACCCATATCAATTCTTTTACAGCAAAGCAAGAGGCCAGATACTCAGCCTCCATGGTGGACTTAGCAATAACCTTTTGTTGTTTACTACTCTAACAACAAGCCCTATCACCCATATATAATACATATATAGAAGGACATCTCCTCATCGGAGCATCACCATAACTGACATCACTCCAAGAAGTGATGTCAATATTCTCCCCACCCAAATGCAACTATAGATCCCTAGTTCCTATCAAATATCTAAGGACTCTCTTAGCTGCCTCCCAATCCCTTTTAGTGGGAGCATTGAGACTTATACTCAACACTCCTACAGTTGCAGCTAAATTTGGCGGGGTAGAATTAATAAAATAGATTAGGCTTCCCACTATTTGCCTATAAGGAATGTTTTGCAAGAGTTTTTGTTCTTCAGGACTTAATTCCTCGTCTAAGACTATGTCTCCTTTTCCTCACTCCCCTCACTTCCCTTCTTTAAATCTATTGAAGTTGTACAACTATTAGCTTTATCCATCTGAATTTTTTCCAACATTTTCCCTATTGCTTCCTTTTGAGTCAATCTTATAATCTTTCTTTCTCGGTCTTTTACTACTTGAATTCCCAAAATATATCTTGCCTTCCCCATATCTTTCATCTCAAATCTCCCTTTAGAATCAGTTTTGAGTTAATTATTATTTTCCATTGATTTACTTTAAACAAGCAAATCATCAACATAATTTGCAAAAAAATAACACCTTCCTCATCTTCAAAAACATAGATTGAGTGATCTGAGCTGATCCGGATATATCCTAGACCGGTAAGAAACTCATCAAGCTTTTTATTCCAGTGTCGAGGCGCCTATTTCAAACCATAAAGAGATTTAATCTATCGACATACTTTACTCTCCTCTCATTCCTCCACAAATCATTCGGGTTGTTGCATGAAGATCTATTCTTCCAATTCTCTATGCAAAAAGGCTATTTTGATGTCTATCTGGTGCACCTCTATGTCTTCCGTTGTTTCTAGACTGAGAAGTATGCGGACGGAGGGAAATCTGACGATCGGGGCAAAGGTTTTCTCGTAGTCGATTCCCTCGTTTTGTGTAAATCATTTTTCCACTAACCGGGCTTTGTAACGCTCAATGGTGTAATCTGGGTTCAGTTTTAATTTGAACACCCACTTACAACCAATTGGTTTTCAGTTAGGTGGACAATCCACTAGCTCCCAAGCATGGGCTGCCATAATAGAGGCCATCTCCTCATTGATGGTTGTCTTTGACTGGTTCCATTCTGAACAAGTCATCGCCTCTCCATAAGTCTCAGGTTCATCTTGATGAGATAGTTTTGTTACTTTGTTATTAACTTGTTTTTCTTGCAACCTTTTGCTACTTCTCCTTCCCCCCTCAAAATCAGTGGCTGGAATAGATGGTTCTCGTGGGTTCTTTGAACAATCTCGGCTTCTCCCGTGTCCCTTAATTCAATCAATTATCAATATATCTTCCGCTTCGGGTAGAGTTGTCACAGGAGTTTCCGCAGCCGAGTCCTTTTCAGTCTGATTTGTTTCTACAAGAATGTCATCTTCTCTAAAACTTGGAGAGTTAGGAAGCTCAAAGTTTTCGGAATTTTTTGACGCAAATCTGATTTTACTGACTTTGTATACTTGAAAGGATCCACAGACTTTCCTTCATCCATAACTACTAGATGCTTTACTAAGATTATATCTTCCCTTTTTAGATCATAAACTTTGTATCCTTTAACATCCTCATCCTATCCTAATAAGTATCCCGGTTTTCCTTTAGGATCTAGCTTCTAATTAGACTGATCTGAATCTAGACTGAATACTTGACTGCCGAGAACCTTTAAGGGAGATATGTCTGGTTTTCGGCCGGTCCATCTCTCATAATGTGTTTAACCTTTTACAGCTGAAGTAAAAACTCTATTTTTGAGGTAATTAGCACAGTTCATTGCTTCTGCCCAAAACCTTTTTCCTATCTTCTTATCCGACAACATACTTCTAGCACTATCACGTAGTTTCCTATTTAATCTTTCAGCTACCCTATTTTGTTTCGGGTTTTCTAGAACTGTGTTTTGGTGTTGTACTACATCTTCCCTCAAAAAATCCTCAAACTGGTTAGAAGTATACTCTCCACCATTATCACTCCTTACTCCCTTGATTGGAGTTTCATGTAGTTTTTCGCTCCATGCTTTATACTGTCTAAAAAATCTTGAGCCTTTGACTTGTTTTTCAAAAAAATACACCCTGGAATACCGAGACCAATCATCCGTGATAGTCATCATAAATCTCTTCCCCCCCGTTGAGGGCACTTTAGCTGGTCCCCAAATATCCATGTGTACTAAATTTATAATTTTTTCTCCCTTATAAGTGGTTGTTTTGGGGAAGGGTAACCTGCCTTGAGCACATCCACTAGAATCATTTAGATTCTCACTTTCACTGAACTGAATCCCTTCCACTACTCCTATCTTTTTCATTTTTGTTAACTTATCTAGATTCACATGCCGAAGCCTATTATGCCACAACATTATATCATGAACACCAGCATAATAAATTTTCTTCTTTTCATTGCTTAAAATCAGCCTAAACATCCCTAGGCTACCTTTTTCAGCTGTGAAATAAACTTCCTCCTCAAAACTAGCAGTAAAGACTCCTTTCCTAGTGCTAGTATCAAAACCCTTATCATCAAATACAGACGTAGAGATGAGGTTTTTGTTCAGCTCCGGAATAAACAAAAAAACGGAGAATGTAACTATGGAAGTCTTTCCTTCTACTAATACTTTTATATCTACCGATCCTAAAAGAGTAGTAGTGCGTATCCTCCCATCCCCGTACTCTATCTTTACGGTAGGAATCTTTCTTATCTTAGTGAATTGGTGTTTATCCTTACATATGTGCATGAAGGCACCTGAATCTACAATCCAGCCTGCTTCACCTTTAAATCCACCGAAAGCACATTTCTGCTTTCGTGGAATTTTGACCTCGTTTGTCGCCTCTAACTCCTCATCTAATAGGAGCTCATCGTCCTCGTCTTCGAACTCCACCTCATGTACCTGTGTCACAAGGGCCTTTTTCTTTCCTCTTGGGGTTCCAATGGTCTGCCTCTCCTTCAACCGAAGCTCGGTTAGCTTAGTGCACTCCGCCATATAGGACCCTGGTTTCTTACAAAAATGATGTAAACCTTTTGGAGCCCTAGGTCCGAACTTGAGAGGAAGAGAAAGATCTAACCAATACTGACCCGCTCTTGGAGCCACTGCTTTCGGTTCAAAACGAGGAAAGACCGGAAATGGATGATGGACGTCCGGAAATGGACTCCACGGATTGGGGAGAAGATGAAGTGATTCAGAGAAATCTAAGATTACCCTCTATCCGGGCATTCGATTTTGATGGAAAAAGGAGAAGTAGCAAGAGACTTCAAGAGAGGCAAGTGAATAACAAGGTAACTAAGCCGTCACATTTGAGCAAACCCCACACTTACTCAAAAGCAATAAATAGTCTGAATGGAGTAGATGGATGACAGCCGTTAATGATGAGATGGCTTCCATTATGGGAGCAAACACATGGGAGATGGTGGACTGTCTTCCGGACAGAAAGCCGATAGGATGCAAATGGGTATTTAAGTTGAAACTCAACCCGCATAATACTATCGAGCGATAAAATGCTTAACTAGTGGCCAAAGGGTATATATAGAAGGAGGGAATCGATCATGAGCACACCTTTGCTCCGGTTGTTAGATTTCCCTTTGTCCTGATTCTACTTAGTCTAGCAGCAGCGCAAGACATGGAATTGCACCAAATGGACATCAAAACTGCTTTCTAACACGGAAAATTAGAAGAAAAGACCTTCATGCGACAAATAGAAGGATTTGTAGAGAAAGGAGAAGAAAGAAAATTGTGAACATTGATAAAATCTCTCTATGGACTAATGCAGGCTCCACGATAATGGAACAAAAAGCTCGACGAGTGTTTGACAAGTTTGGGATATATCCGAAGCAGTTCGGATCATTCCATCTATCTGTTTGAGGACAAGGAAAGCATAATTTTCATTGCCATCTATGTTGCTGATTTGCTTGTCTTGAGTAAATAAATGGAGAAAATTAATGGATTGAAAAATGATCTAAAGAGTAGATTTGAAAAGAAAGACTAGGGAGAGGCAATATAAAATTTGGGAATTCAAATGGGGAGGGATTAAGAGAAGAAAATAATAAAGTTAACTCAAAAGGAAGCAATACGAAATATGCTTGAAAAATTTCAAAGGATAAAGAGAATGGTTGTATGACTCCAATGGATTAAAAAAAAAAAATGAGGGGAGCTCAAAAGAAGAAGTTTTGATCTCGAAAAATGAGTTAGGACAAGAAAAAAGAAAGTTTATGCAAAACATTCTGTACCGAGAGGTTGTCCTTAGTTTGATCTATTTTATGAACTGTACCCGTCTTAATAAAGCAGTAGTAGTAGGAATATTAGGTATGAGTCTGGATGATCCCAGGAAGAAAGATTGGGAAGCGGCCAAAAGTGTCATGCGATACTTGATAGGAACAAGATGAGGAGGTGTACTCATTGTTATGTGTTGTATTTTGGGAATGGAGCTTGCTGTTGGAGCAACAAGCAACAAAAGGAAATTGCTCAGTCCAACATGGAGGCTGAGAACATGGCATTTTGTTTGGCACTGAAAGAATTAATGTGGGTGAAATCTTTGCTTCAATAACTTGGTTGTATGAAGAATGGAGTACAAAGGATATTTTGCGATAATCAAGTTGCGATTGCAATTGCGGCAAACCCAAAGCAACAGTTTAAAGAAAAGCATATGGATATCTGACTCATGTTTGTTAGAGAGAAGGCTGAGAAAAAAATTATTAGTTTGGAACACAAATCTGATAGAAAGATGGTAAACTAGTTTCTTCTCCCAAGTTGTTTTTTTTTAGGGAGAAGTGCAGACTAAAGCAAAAGATATATTAGAAAATAAGGGGAGTGTTGAAACAAGATATTTATATTCTATCTTTTGTGGTCCATAGTCTTAGTACAGTCCTTATACTTGTCGTAGTCATTGAGGACTAGTAGGCAGCCATGGCAGCCTAAGGCAGACAAGGAGACACGCATAGGGAGCAAGAGACATAGACCTTTTCAAAAGATAGGTGCCGAGGATAAGATATTATCCTATGACCTCTCAGATAACTGTCGTACGGCACAGCCGTCTGCCGTATCTGTTAGATCTTGATGAATAGTTAGATATATTGGGTTTGATTCTTATTTAACACATTACACGGTGACATAATTCATTTAACAGATTACAGGACAAAGTGAACATAAAACGTGCAAGACCTCACGAAATCAACGAAACGAGATCAAAATCAAATGTTGTTCGCGATCGACGACTCACAGAGGAGCCGGAATAGGAATGAACATTTGGCGGTTTGTTGGCCAATTTCGGCGAACAACACGTGGCATGTCATAATTAGACAACGGATATTATCGGGGGATCAATTACGGCTCAGGAAGTGACACACGTCAACGGGGCGGCCATGCTGTACTATGGTTATAGAAGAAGTACAGCGGTACTTGTACCTTCTTGTACCTTACAATCTTTTGATTGGCCAAGTACACACGAAGTAGGAGGTTTAGAGAGGGAGTTTAGGACTTAAACTTTTTTGAGGCACCTCTCTTTGAGAGACCTTTTGTTTTTACAGCCCATCTTTGGCTAACTATAACTTAATGCTCAAGGGAGCAATTTCAGCCATTCTTTTTGCTGCGGACTTAGGGGAGTCCAGGCTACATAGGGTTGTAGTGAATCAAATTTTTTGCGTGCCACAGTGGCACTTATTAAGTGGGAAAATCAAAATGGAAAATATTATCCTAGATATTGTTGTTTTTAGAAACTTTAGTCCTCTCTATGCCTCAACTTTGAGGGAGAGAGAGTTGTTCAGGACTTAAGTTATTTTTCGTTCAGTTCAGCTCAGTACTTACCAAAATTAGTGTGACAGTGAAGTTGGGAGTTCACGGTTCATTCACACTTGGGACACGCGTTGTCACTTGAGAGAAATGCGTGAGTATGTCCTCCATGGCCGTACGGAAATTTGGCAAGACCACGGGACTTCGTGAAGTCTTATCTACAATGCCAATTCCTCTAATCGGACGGCTGACAGCCGCCGCCAACAAATACTGACGAGGCGTGACTATATCACTATCACTTTACGTTGTTTGTAGTGAATAAGTTGTTGAGTGTTGAAAATGTGGTTTATGACATACCTTCAATACACAGGTATACTAACAGTATTTGTTGTGTTAGAATGTTAGATGTATGGCTAGAATGCCTCCGTACAGCTTAGTGTAGTTTCAGTATATAGAAGTAGGACTTAGTGAATTTGATTATTAGGAACAAATGATATGAAAAACTGTACACTCAGTTTTTATGAAAATTCACCTCTGAATATCTCACAGATGTGTGAGCAGAATTAAGTGAAATTTTATGTGTATGTTCGTTTGTATAATATCTTTAGTGTAGTAGATTTGTGGGGCTATTTTGTCTTTGTGCTGAAAATTGTTGTTTGTCAAAGTTCCTGTTTTGCCATTGGAATTTGTGGAAGCATCCTCTCTTGATTTGTTCTACAATGACTACTACTGCTGCTTCTTATTCATCTTCAGTACCAGCAGTTGTTTCAGAACAACAGAGACTTTATTTAAGTTGGACATAATGTGGACCAATGAAGGTCACAGAGTTACATTTTTTTTATCAATGACAACTTGATGATTAACCATTATAATATCATTTATCTTGGGATCATTGACTCGATATCCCTTGATATTCCAATCATATCCCACTTAATATCGCCGCTTTCTTTAAGCATTTACTTTCCTATTCTTTTGATCACAATACAGGCTATACATTTGACTCCCAAATATTGTCAAATGAGATGCTTCCGGCTTCTTTCCTACCCATCTCTCATAAGGTGTTTCCCTTTTAATAGTTTCAGTAAGAAGTCTATTCTAGATGTATTTTGTTTTATTTAAAGCTTCGGCCGTGAAGCATTTTCCTATTTTTGTCTATTAGCATGCTTAGAGCACTATCACATAGAGTTCTCTTCACCCTTTTAGCTATACCATTTTGCTCTAAATTATCAAGGATAGTATTTTGATGTTGCAATCCTTCATCTCTCAAGAAATCCTCAAACTAGTCAAATGTGTATTCCCCCCAATTATCATTCCGGATTCTCTAAATAGGGGTTCTATGCAACTTCTCACTCCATGCTTTACATTTTTTAAAGTAAAGTGGTGTTTCAGATTTGATTTTAAGAAAATAAAACTGTGTATCGAGACCAGTCATCAGTTATAGTTAGAATTTATATTTTCCCTCCTATCGAAGGTACTTTAGTTGGTCCACATATATCAGTGTGTACAAGATCTAGTACCTTTTCCCCATTATACGTGACAAATTTTGGGGAATCACAATCTGTGAGCCTTACCTTGTGCACAACCACTACAATCATCCATCACTTCACTACCTTCAAAGTGAATCCCTTCCACTACTTCCAGCTTTTTCATTTTCTTTAATCTTTCCAAATGCATATGCCCCAACCGCTTATGACGTATCATTATCTCACGGACACCAACATAATAAGCAATATTTTTTTCATTGCTCAAGTTAATCCTAAACATTCATTGGATACCCTTTTCAGCAACGAAATAGATCTCGTCATCATACTTTGTTGTAAAAGTTCCCTTCTTAGTGTAAGTTTCAAAATCTTTATCATCTAGAACAGAGGTAAAGATGAGATTCTTGCTTAACTAAGGTATATAGAAGACATTTAAGAATGTAACTATGGATGTCTAACCCTCCACTAGTACCTTTAGATCTCCTAATCCCACTTGATCTGTAGTTACTACTCTCCCATCCTTATACTCTATCTCTACAGTATGAACCTTTCTCAGCTTAGTATTTCTTAGCTTAGTAAATAACTGCTTTTCACGGCACATATGCATTGAGGCACCAAGGTCAATAATCCAACATTTCTGCGTAGCTTCTCGGACAACTCCGATTGCACATTTCTGCCTCTTTGGAATTTCCGTCTCTTCTAGTTTTTTGTTGAGAATAAGCTCCCCGTCCTCTTCGTTCGTGATCTCCTCTTTTCCGAGCTCCCTTTTCACCTATGTTGTTACGAGTGCCTTCTCCTTTTCGGAAGTTGTTGTTTTTTGGAAGGCTTTAGTCCTCTCTATTTTTGGGTTGAGAGAGAGAAAGAGAGTTGTTAAAGACTTAGTTTATTTTTGGGGTAAGTTTAGCTCAGTATGTGCTAGAATTAGTGTGATAGTAAAATTCGGAGTTCATGGTTCAGTCACACTAGGGACACTCGTCATCTGCTTCGAGAAATGCTTGATTATGTCCTCCATGGACATACATACTTTCAGTGAGGACCACATGATTCCTAAGAGCACATCCGCGGTGCCGAATTTGGTGATCGGACGGCTGATAGCTATTGCGGATAACTGTTAACAAGGCGTGACTAGACCACGATATCTTTTCTCTATTATCGTGATTTTGATTGTTGGTGTAAATATTCGTTAGAACAAAATTTTGTCTATAGTGAATTAGTTGATTAGTTTAGAATGTGTCATTTATGACATACCTTGTGTACACAAGTATACTCACTGTATTGTTGTTAGACGTACGGCTCGAATGCCTCCGTACAATTTAGTATTGCTTCAGTGTATAAAAGTAGGACTTAGTAGAATTTGTTTTTAGGAACAAATGATATGAAAACTGTACACTCAGTTTTATGTAATTTCATCTCTGAATATCTCACATGTCTGTAAACAGAATTAAGTGAAATTTTTTGTGTATATTTTTTTGTATGTTATCTACACTGTGGTAGATTTTAAGGATCATTGATTCCCCGTACTGAAAGTTATAGTCTGTCAAAGTTGCTTTTCATTCATCGATCTTTGTGGAAGTTTCCTCTCTTCATTTGTTCTACAATGACTACTGCTGTATCTTCTTCATCTTCAGTACCAGCAGTTGTCTCAAAAAAACAAAAGTCACACTGGATAATTTTTCCGTGAGCCTCAACTCGGTCAGCTTATGCACTCTGCCATGTAATAACCGGGTAGCTTGCAAAAATGACACAGTCCCATTGGTGGCTGAGGTCTAGGTCCATCAAGTGAGCTCCTCTTCCTCCTCCACCAAAAGTCCCATAGGAATTCTTGGTCTCTCCAATTAGTTCAGACGGCTAGGGCTTGACTGCTCTTTCCTCTGCTCTAAAGCTCAATGGTATTTACTCTAACCAGAATCATTCCTACCACTGTATTCCAAATCTAAAGGCTATCAAGTAGATCTTGAACTTTGTTGACAATATTATCATACTCCTCTCGGAGTTTCATCAATGAGGTATTCACCTTCTCCTTTTCAGATTCTGCCTTTCCTGCACTCTCCAATTCTACCAATAAAGCGACCAAATCATTATAGAAATCAAGATTTTTTTCTCATTTTTGAACAAATGCCTGAATTTTCTAATTGGCAAGTTTCTGTTTTTGAATTTTGCCACTCTCTCTACATTCAGATGAGGTGTGGCCACTTTACAAGAAAGGTGGTTGAAAATGAAATGGTAAGCAATTGAGTTACTAAATTCCTAAATATCACGATCATTATCCCTAGTTTTAGGCATCACTTCCGTGGACACCATCTTAGGTGCCAATCTCGAAGTCATCTGTGTCAGCTTTTCCTTTTCCTTTCCTGAATTGGCAACGCTACTTTCTATTTTTCCATCCTCCTTTTCCGACTGGCTGTGATTCGCAATCCTTTGAATCCCGATGGAGCTTCAATTATCTGGATGGTCGCCCCACACGACCATTCACAATACCCCATAACCTCTTTCCAACAAGTGCTCTCCTCAACATTTTGTTCCAGTCAATAAATCATGTTTCATCGAAAACGGGCACCCTAGAGGGTGGGCCCGTAACTTGCAATACTATGACCTCCATTTGTGCACAAATATGCAGCCTACTTAAAGCCGCTAGGATAATTTTAAGTGCCTCCCTTTCTCTTAGAACAACTGCCACCTTGGCAAACAAGGGCTTTGAATGCCTTCAACCTTGTGAAGGATGGACTTCTTTGAGTCCAATGCAAAAGAGTTTTGCTCAAAACGCCCAACCAGGCGATTAATTTCCAAATGGCAAAGATGCATATTTTTATACAAGCTCTCTGGGGGAGAGGCTGCTACCTACCAAAATCTCTAAGTCCTAAACCCCTCTCTGAACCCTCAAATACTGATGTACAGATCTTATCAGAAGACTATACAGTATACAAAGGTACCATTGCCAATGTACTTTCTGTATGGCTAATGTACGACATGGCCATTGAAAAGACGACGTTGCTTGCGCCCTCAAAATTTAGTGTCTGTATCACTGAATTCTGTGCGATCCAAACCTGTGTTAGTAAGAAAACAAACACTTTTTGGAATCAATGTCTCCAGTTCCAATCTATTAGTTAATCGAATTAATCAACTAGTACATATTTATATAGCTATAAATTCCTACATATGTTAGCACCGGATACCAAACTATCGGATAAGCCGGCTGGCTAATCCGTTAATCTGTAGGGACTAGGATCAAATCCTTGGTCCATCACCTTTTTGCCATGGACCGACCTCACTATTTTCTGCAATCTACTGAGGCCGCCATGGCTGTCTCTCTCTCTCTCACTAGTCTTTAGTGACTACAACAAGTATTAGGACTGGAGGGAGAGAAAGGTAAAGCATGACTGTCAAATAAGACCCTTTTATTTTTGCTACCTTATGACATCGAAAATACAATAAACCTCATAATTCAACAGAATGAGTTTACTTGTTAGCTGCTCATGTGTCACTTTGTTTTAAATTTGCTTTGGAGGTAGTTAACTTTTATGTTCGAAGTTGAGTTTGCACGACGTGGCTTTGTAACGAAGATTAAGTAAAAACCCTAAAATAGTGTTTATACGTTACCTACTTTCAATTTTGTATAGAAATACTTAGAAAGTTTTAGCTAACAACGTTCTATTTTGATGCTTATTAATCTAATGGTTTTACGTCTATGAGAGTTTCAAACATTATTCCCTACTTTCCCTGCTTCTATGTGTGTGTAAAACTGTGTCTTTGTTTTACAGGTCTTTTTTTGTGTGTTCTTTGCTTTTGCCTTATTAATCTTTTGTGCTTGTTTCCCTCCACATCTCGTTTCTGAGTTTTTGCATTTTTGCCCTTTTTGTTCCCATAGACTCAGGAGGTTTACAAGCGTGCTTTTTTATAAATTAGGGTATTCCTTACACTAATAGTTTATTTTACACTAATAGCGCTTCACGGTATCACTCTATCGCATTCAAATAGGCAAATTATACGCAACGTAAAAATGAATGACGAAAAAGTCTTAAGTTTCATGTAGACACATATGTGTGTATATTATACCTCGTATTATACAAAAGTTTAAAATTTAGTTTTTTTTCTAAAGTTTAGATAACATTTTATCTTAGAACAATAATGACCAGCTATGATTTCTCAATAAATCTAATTTATCTCACAAAAGGCTAACATTTTTCCGCAGTTGTGAGCAATTCTCATTAAGTGTTACCAATTATCAAGCGTCAAGTGTTATAGAAACAAAAATGATTTCCGCAAAATCACCTTTCGTTTGGTCAGTATCGAGAGCACAAGTTCATTATTGTAGTTGGAGATGGTGTACTTTCTAGCTTGTTAGACGATGACACCCCCGTTCTCGCCATTGTGGTCCCCCGAGTTTTAAACGGTGTGTTTGCCTTCCAAACATTTTATATTGGACTTGTCATGTTCTCTTCCTCCTCATGCCCTGGTGGATGTGACGCTTTTTTCCACCCTTGTTACGAAATCCGTTGATCGTGTCTAGGAATCGATTTTGATCAAGTTGTCGCCCCCATTAAATCCGAGCTTCTCAAGGCGCTTCCCTCTGATTCTTCGCGTGTCGGTATTCTCTGTTATGGTGGCCCAAGTTCTGTGTCTTGGCTATTCGCAACACCTATTTTCTCCACTTTCCAATTCTCACCTGCTCAGTTCTTTACCGCCCTCAAGTTTTGCCTTGGCCTCCCCCATCCTCTTTTACTTTGCTCTCTTGTTTGTGCCTGTGCTTGTGTCTTGGGGCCCGATGGTGTCGATTTGCTTTGTTTCTCCTATATGGGAGAATTGATCCAGGCGCATGAAATTATTTGTGACGATGTTGCATCTATCGCTTCGAAAGGGTGGTGTTTTGTGCGTCAGGAGGTTTTTCATATTATTCCTTCGCGCAAGATCGATGTTGATTTGCTCGATGGTGCCCGTCGAATCTTCGGTGATATTGTTTTGGCGAACCCTACTTTGGCTACAGTTGTTCGTTAGGCGGCTCGACATGTTGGGGTGGCATCGCGTGATGGCGCTAAGTCAAAGGAGCGTGATTATGCCCACTGGAATCCTATGGATGACTTTATTCCGATGGCGGTCGAGATCTTTGGTTGTTAGGGTGTTGCGTTGGACGAGTTTTTGCGTACCTCTGCTCGACGTGCTTTTGAGCAACGAGGACCTGGGAGCCCTCCTTATTCAGTCCTTACTTCTTTTTATCGTCAACGTTTATCTGTGGCTTTACAACGAGTGCTAGCTTATATTTTCCTTCGGTCGGCTATGGTGGTTATGGATCGTCGACGTCTTCCGGAACTCCCTCAACGTTCAACCTTTGGCTTGGGGGACTTATGGGGTTGCTTTTAGTAGATATTTAATTAAGTTGGGGTTGGGCTTGTAGTTTTGTTTTTTGTTCGTTGGTATGCTTCTCATTTTGGGTTTGGGTGCTTTTATTTTACTTGCCATTTGTTATGTGTTCACGTTGCTTTCTTTGTTTTTTATTGCCTTACTTGTAGTGTTTCAGTTTTTTCCTTGCCGCCCTTTTTGTACCCTCGGACTCAGATGGTTTACTATCGTGCTTTTTAATTTAACTTGTGTGTTGAGTCACAACGAGGCGCCTTAAATTCAATGTGACATTCAATCTCTCATATATGGGTCCCACGACATACTCTTACACCTCGACCAAGACCTTTATAACAATTGTCATTACTCTGTTTTCTCATAGCTGTAGGTCAAGACCTTTATAACGATTTTCATTACTTTGTTTTCTCATAGCTGTAGGTGAATTACTGAGTGGCGCATAGAAGTGCCCACTTGCGGCGACATCTTTCGATTCTTTGTTTTCATTTTCATTTCCTCTTGATATTTTTTATATCAGTGTCCCAATTGACCCACATACTTTTTTTTTGCTATCTTCCCCTGTTTACTCTCCGTCAAATCAAGGGACACTTGTCACTTACAACATTTCAATGTGTCAATCACAATTGCTTTGTATATTAAAATGGTATATGAATAAGGAATCAATTTGCAAGCGCGCTACTATCTACGTCAACATGTATGGAAATGTACCGCCTACCCAAAAAACATAAAGGATTCGGTACAATATTGTACGGATTTTATGTCCAACCCGTTGACTATACTTGAGTTGTGAAAAATGTAAGCAACCGGTTAGACTTTTGTCGCGCTTGTTAACATCAATTGTTGTCCGAAAACAACAATCGTCGCGTTCGTCCAAATCTTAGGCTTTCTAAACTAAAAGCATCACATGTAAGTCAAATTGTTGGGTTCCAGCGATGTTTGATCATTGAAGAGAAACTCCCTCTTTCTCATAATCTTCTTTAAGAGATTAAAAGGAGCACCCAAGAGCACCCTTCTCTCTTTC
>JBBHKE010002681.1:0-10250 GCA_037447655.1 Zygnema cylindricum | reverse complement strand
AAATACATTATACGGCATACCACGCTATATAAAGTAAATAATATAATACATTATGTTATATACTACTATTTTATGTATACTATATTTTTAAAAAGTTATCGTAGATATGGAATTTGTTAGTCTCCAACCGATATATCATGACCTCTAACCGTTCGATAACCGATAACTATCATTATCGATGTTATCGCAAAAAATTTTTAACCGATACACAACACTAGAAATTAGTGCTATGAGCATGTACAACAAGCTCATGTCCGTACATAGCATTTACCTAACATCTCATTTGTCAAATAATTTTATATAGTTGTTTAATCGTCGGAAATACAAACCATTCATTTTATGATGTCCCACAAGTGTGAACACTAAACACGCACCCGACAAGCAAAAAGGTTGTTTACGAACAATTTCAGTCGTAAAGGCTACCCACCTCGGCAGGTGGCTACTGTAGGTAAGCTTCAAAACGTGTAGAATCACTACATGTAGATGATAAAAATTACTGTCACGATGGCCTACAATACCACCGACCTTCTCACACGTCGCAAAGGCCATGTGCCTTCGTACAGGTGGACGCGAGTCCACCAAAATTCAACCAGAAATCCTTTGCCCATAGGATAACATGTCACGCTCCTTTTGTGTTCTCTTCAACTTCGTGGTTTCCCACGCTTCGAGTTTTTGTTTCGTAGAGACAAGCCGTGAAAAGCAACAGAAAAAAAAAATAAAACTTATGCGAATAAAACAGGCCTTCAGTGGTACATTGACATTGTAAGGAAATCCGTACAAGGATATAGAGTATGGATTCGTTACATCCCTCCTGTCATTTGCGGTACCTTCATCACCTCGCGAGACCGGTTCGCAGACCTAGACAAAGGCCATAATCAGGTATCTAAAATAGGGTTTATAGGGTTAGGGTCATTTGTTTTTTATTTTTTTTAATAAAAATAAAACCATGACCAAATAAAAAACTCCAATCATACGGTCGCGCGCAAAAAGCGGGAGGTCGAGGTGACGTGGACGCCTTCGCCACCTCTGTGGGGCTGCGAAACCTCGCAAGATCCAGTATAGTACAGTACACCGCGAATCATTATTAGCAATATGAGCGCTTTATCGGCACCCCCAAATTTTGACCCCAAAACGTGAAATTAAATTAGTAACACTAATTTCCTATTTACGTTGATTAAGCTTTTGGTACATTAGCGTTAATAATTATAATTTATGATCTTCTTCAATAGTGTGGTGTACGGACGTGTCACTCTGTACAAAATGGTATTTTGTTGAGTAAAAAATTAGGAAACATGGATTTAAATAATCGCGATCGTACGTAAAACTGCTCTCAGAATAAGGGTACGACCCTATGTACTTGTAACCTAAAGAACTTACTTTGTATTTTAGCGCGGATTCGGCAGACCCAGAATTCAGATGTCTCTATGTGTTTTTACTCGAAATTGTTACTTAACTTTGTGAAGATTGTATACGTCGACATTACCCGTGACGACTGTCACAATGTACAATTTGTCTTTGCTACACCGTATTTTTTCGAATTTTTTTGAAGCATTGCAAGGCACATCGTAATTTTTGAAATGATTTGCCATGTTGCATGTCATTGCGTGACATCGTAGACGTATAGCCTTGCACCCGTGACTATACGACATGCCTTTGCATAAACCTCTTCTGTTCGGCCGCCATGACTTCGCAGATTTTTCACGTTCGCAAATTTTCCACCGCAATTTTTTCAACTTTGCGTGAAATGCCAATGCAGCCTCGAGACCCTAGAAAGAAAAGAACCGTACAAGGTGCATGATGACAAAAACGAGCAGCCCTGTACTTTTTTCAGTTGTAAAATACTTTTGAAAAGTTTTCACACGTGGGAATATGTTTTCCTATTTGTGTAAACAGTTTTACTTTGCTTAAAACACATTGCCGATATGGTTTATGATAAGTTTGAAGATGACGTGACAGTGGGTCGAAAAAACACAAGACGACAAATCTTTGTACATCCCTAGTTCGAGAATGACGCAAATTTTACCCTACAAAATTGTCGTTGTTTCGTACGGTTTTAATTGAGGCTGTACGACGCTAAGTGTGAAAAGAAAATGGCAGAGAAAAGCCTGAACTTAGCCACATGGGGACGTACCCTAAAAGGCAAAATGAGATTGTACATATTTTTGTGTAGATATATTGATCGTGTATTAATTATACAGGAAGAAAACCCAAAGTAGAGTTATGGATAAATTAGAGTAAAAAGACGCGACGATGTATGATTTGTCAGATTTTATATTTATATCTATTTTACTTTGAAGATCTTGATGGGAGATTCGTTGTACCCAAATCAGGCATTATGTATCAATTAGAGTACGTTGGCATGTAACCGAAACTTAATTTTTTTACTTTGTTTTTTAACGAAGATTCTTTTTAAAATTTTCAAAGCATTCGAATGTAAACGTAAGTAACTTGTTATTTAAAAAAATGGCTTTCGTAGAAGTGTACGAAATAATGTGACAGATAAAATTGTACACAAAATGAGGGGAAACTTCCACTCAGCTTCAATTTGAGCTGTCTCTCCGCACGTTGTACAATTTTTGAGACTTCGTAATGTTTGTACGACACGTTGTCGACATGTCGAAACCCTAAAATACCTTTCGCTGTCGCACAAAAATGCGGTTTCGTTTTTCTTCTTCCCACTTGCCGACAGGAGCCCAATGTTTTTCCCACGCCATGTGTGAAGACACGTGTGTTTGAGAGAGACGGCCCCTGTACGGAAACCAGCGCTTGAAAAATAGTACGCATAAGTTGGAAATGTGCAGTGTTTTTTTTCTTTTTTATACTCCGCGCACAAAAATTGTAAAAAACTTTTGAAACGTGCGACAACATCTGCCTATTCGCTCACCTTGTGGAACTTCATTTAAAATCACCTCGCGAGGTGATTTTATGTAAAGTTTGAACATGAGATGAAAGAACGCGAAAATAGGTCGAAATGCGCTAGACGACAAATTGCATTGCGCTAGACGATAAATTGTAGTACATTTAAAGTTTAAGGGTTACGCAATTTGTACGGTGGTAATTTCAATTTTTTGGAACGGCTACGAATTTTCTTGTTTTTTTCAAGTTATAGAGGAAAAAGACAGAAAATAGCTGTAACTTTAGCACAGGCAAAAGTTCCTTTAGAGTAAACTATTTTTTTCGAAATCTTGAAAAACCAAAATTAGATTTATTAACGCAAATTAAATTTTAACACTTATAACTTACAATCGCTAATAACAATTGGCATAGATGTTAAAATAAAACTGCACTATTTGAAAAATCTTTCAAGATTTTCAATATATAACATTTAACGTATGTGGTACCACTCAAAGTTTAACACGTATGCTAAAACCTGTTTACAAACACTATCCGATGGACCTAAATATTACATCCACTAATGATGTTGGTACAATTACAAAAACCTTCCGATGGATGTACGGCCCAAACCGTATCTACATTAACGTGAATGGAAAATCATTATTGTCAATTATATTTTAGGTTAAAGGGTCAAAAGTTAGTGGCTCTAATATAGTAATACCAACACTATAAGAGATTCACAATGGTAGCAATGTGTATCGTTATTAGGGCACTTTCGCATGTAACTAAAACTTTAGTCTTGTAACTTTGTTTTTAGCGAAGATTCTTCGTAATACTTTAAGAGCATTCGTATGTAAAAAAATCAAATCGTTACTTTAGATCATGAAGAACGTAGACATAGGTGTAATTTGTGACGGTTTGTGGACGACTACAAAACTCACGACAATTGTTGACGTTTACAAAATACTGACTTTGTACACGTCTAGCTACTAGTGATATTGTAGATGTTTAGGGTTTGTGACATTTTGAGTCACGCTCACTTAAAATAGCGTTGACGTCACTAAATCTAAAACATTCCGCCATGGTTTCCCGATTTTGTTTTATCGTTTGTTCTCACTCTACTTGCCATCGAAATAAACTAAAAGATAGCCGACATAAATATTTTTATAGATATTTCATTAATTACATTTCTTGCGTTTTTTCATTGCAAGAATTGTGAGATATACCCATTAGTGGGAGAGGGAGAGAGAGAAGCGCTTTGACAGACTTCGCTTTTGCGAAATGGCGTCCATTGGTCAAGACCCCCTCCACGGTTACTGTAGAAATTAATGGTTATTTATAATATTTTCTAGGTCTAAAATGAAAGGCAGAAAAGAAGCCAAGGCAGTCTGCTTCTAACTCCTCTATTCAACTCTCACACTTGTCGCAGTCACTGGAAGTTGAACGGAAGCTAAAGCCATGGCTGCCTATGCTCCTTAAGAGATAGAGAGACAGGTGGTAGATTTTGGTAGATTTAACAAAATATACTTGACGGACCCAGGATTTGATCGTAGTACATGCCGTCCGTCAAGTCTGAAATAGACGGTAGCTTTATCCTATAGTATAAGATCAGTGCTAAGACATGTAGGGTTTGACAAATATTTAAACTGTGAAGCTTGAACTAATTCATTTAACTATAGCTATAAACGTCGCGCATAGATACATATTTTTGTAAAGTACGGAGTACGGTATGGTTTCCGAAACGGATACCCCGCATTTTGTTTCGATAGCGAAATAAATATCGCGCAAGGATTTATGACGGCTGCGATAAAAACTCGGTTTCGATCGGACGGCCGCGAAGAATGCCAGATTGCGGAATACGATTTCCACGATTTTCGATCACCGCCACATCAATTGACAAGTGGCACGACCACATTAGATTACAACATCTTCGAGGATTACAAGAAACGAATCTAGATATGACATGTGTTGATTGGTTGGCCATGTCGTACAATGGATGTACAGAAAGTACACCGGTACCTTTACCTTTCTGTGCGACACAGTATTTTGATTGGTGTCGTAGATAGAGCTTTAGAGAGCGATAGGACTTAGAAAAATTTGGTAGATAGGACCCTCTCTCCTAGAGAGCTTTTGTACAAAAAATCAACTTTGACCCTCCATAACTTACTGCTCAGGGGAGCAAATTCAGAGATTCTTTTTGCTATCCACTCAGGGGAGTCTTGCTTTCACGAGGTGGAGGTAGTCAAAGTTTTTGTTTGCCAAGGTGGCAGTTATTTTTCCTAGAACTCAGAAGGGTCAGTGTTATCACAGAGCCTTCGTGTGAGCTGCTTACTTTGAGGGCCTATGGAGGTCTCGGATTTGCAGGTTATGGGCCCACCCTATAGGGTGCCCATCTTTAATAGAACTTGCATCATTTACTGGAACAGTATGAATATAGGAGCTCTATGTGAGAAAAGGTTTTGGGGAATAGTGAGTGGACGAGTGAGGCGTCCATCCTGTCTTGGCAACCCTCAAGGGTTTTAGAGGAAGCAGATTCACGAGAGATACACATCCATCTCCGACGGAGGAGACAAAGGAAGGGGAGGTGGTGGAGAAAGGAAAGGAGAAAGAGACAGTCACATCGACAGCAACCGGTTCGGCATTCCTGTCACCTATTGCGAGGAACGAGGAGAATGATACCGATACCTTGGACTACAACAATATCGCGTCAAAGCACTTCATTCTCTGCCATCTTACTCAAGGGCTTGCATCTCTTCATTTCCAGGTAGAGAGGGCATTTGATCTTTGGGTAGCTCTCATAGGGATGTACCGAAGTGGTACAATTCAGCAACAGCAGTAGGCTGATCAAAAAATTCACGCATATGTATACAAAGGGGGGAAGATGTTCGATTTTTGTAATGAGCTCGCAACACTTTTCATGGAGCTAGAGAGTGTTGAACAGATTGAAACTGAAAAGATGAAGGTTAATTGCTTGCTCATGAAGTTACCAAATGAGTTCGAGAACATAGTCAATCGTGTGTAGGACTTGCCAAACTCAAGGTGGATATGGAATTCAGTGGTAGGGATGATTCTCGTTCGGGAGAACAAGATTGAGATCCGAAATGGAGGAAAGAGTGGGCAAGCCTTGGCAGCTGGGACCGACTAGAGGAACAACTACTCTAGGAAACCGGTCGGAAATTATGGAGGGGGGGGGGGCAGAATAATCAGACCGAGGAGTCTCGACCAATGGCTCACAAGGGTTTGTGTCATTTTTGTAAGAAACTTGGGCACTATATGGCGGAGTGCACTAAGCTAACCAAACTTTGGTTAAAGCAGAGGCAGATCGGTGGACCTTCTAGAGGAAAGAAAAAGGCTCTTGTGACTTAGGTACACGAGAAGGAATCCGAGGACGATGACGGTGAGCTCTTGCTGGATGAGAAGTTGGAGGCAAATACCGAGGTTGAAATTCCTCGAAAGCAGAAGTGTGCTTTTGGATGTTTGAAAGGTGAAGGAGGTTGGATTGTGGATTCCGGTGCCTCCATGCACATGTGTAAGGATAAACACATGTTCATTAATATGAGAAAGATTTCCACCGTAGAGAGTGAGTATGGGGATGGGAGGGTAGTCACTACTACTATAGTAGGATCAGTAGATCTGAAAGTCTTAGTGGAGGGAAAGACATACATAGTGAAATTCTTTGATGTGCTGTTTATTTCAAAGTTAAACAAAAACCTCATCTCAACGTCTGTGTTAGATGATAATGGTTTTGAAACTAGCACTAGGAAGGGAACCTTTACAGCTAGCTTTGATGAGAAAGTTTATTTCACTGCTGAAAAAGGTAGCCAAGGGATGTTTAGGCTGATTTGAAGCAATGAAAAGAAGAAACTTTACTATGCTAGTGTTCATGATATTATGTTGTGGCATAAGAGGCTTCGACATGTGCATTTAGATAAGTTGAAAGAAATGTAAAAGATGGGAATAGTGGAAGGAATTCAATTCGGAGAAAGTGAAAACCTAAGTGACTGTAGTGGTTGTGCTTGTCGTGCATGTGTCTAATTGGTCCAAAAATCATGCCACCCAACCAGCTGTTGAGCAGAAAAGGTATCAAAGCAAAAAAAATGAAAATACAAACAAAAAATAGATATGACAATGTGAAAAGGGAAAGGTGGAAGGTGAGTGGGCGGCCAAGGGATTCATTTATTCACTAAGCCGATCGATAGCCACTAGGCTCTACGGTCTGGATGTATTCTTTACAGAAGTTAGGTTTAAGATTGTAGATAAATAAACCACCAAAGAAAAGATACCACAAACCAACAATAGAATTTTGAATCCGAGATAACAAGAATTCAGCAAGCCACCAATAAACTGCAAAAAAAGGCGACAGAGATGCAAAGCAAAATATCAAACCTAATGCACCGAATACATTCACAAGGGTTCAAACACAGCCTGAGAAAGTCGGCTGTGGCCGAATCCACACCAAAAGAGTTTGATAAAGGGAAACCTTGCGGACCTTGGCGTAGGCCAAGTGAATTAATTTGTAGGACTTTTACAAGAAAGTATGATAGTGAGGAGAAAAACTTTGCGCTAACAAGCTGCAGGTAGAAAACGCCTCAGAGAAAGCTTAGATAATTCGTACAGGAAAAAAACTAAGGAAGAAGAAAACGACAGAAAGCTTCAAAATCTCCTAAAACCAATTCCTGTACTTTGAAATTATGAGAGTACATAATTTACTTTCCTGACTTAGTACTAAGCTCTGACTAATTCCAAGTAACCAATAGCGTAAGGGTATTTTCTGTACAATCTGCGCCTACTTTGGGTCCTGGCTAATAGGCGACCAGGACCAAATGCCTACGTTACAAAATTCACGGTCGACGAATTAAAACCCTTCTTAATCTACATGGAAATGCGTGAATCTACAAGGATTCATGACTTAAGTTCATCCAATCATTTCAGCGCCAACTGTCCAAAATCGTACGTACAATTCTATAACGGTCGGCTGCCGCGTGAAGTCAAAATATGCAACATATATTCACGTACGGTCGCTCTTGTTCACGTAAATATGTACCTCCGTTCCACCCGCGTCACTCTAATCAAAGTACACAATAATTCATGCGTCTACACACAATTCGTACTCGAAACAAAATTAGTGTGGCTGCAGCCTATGATAATCCTACAAATGAACTAAATTAATGTCCCGACAGAATGCGGAATGACATGCTCAAGGAAAAGCATACAGATTACCTATCCCAAAGGAAGCCACTTATAAAGGGGAAAAAGTGTTAGACTTGGTACACACTGATATTTGGGGACCGGCCAAAGTGCCCTCACCCGGTGGTAAAAGGTTTATGATGACAATCATTGAGGATTGGTCTCGATACTCTAGAGTGTATTTTTTGAAAAATAAATTAGAAGCCTCACAGGTTTTTAAGGAATATAAGGCATGGAGTGAGAAACTCCATGAAACCTCTATTAAGAGAGTAAGGAGTGATAATGGGGGAGAGTATCCCTCCTATCAGTTTGAGGATTTTTTGAGAGAAGATGGAGTGCAACACCAGAAGACAGTTCCTGAAAATCATGAGCAGAATGGTGTAGCCGAGAGGTTAAATAGAACTCTAAGTGATAATGCCAGAAGTATGCTCTCACATAAGAAAATATGAAGGAGATTTTGGGCCGAAGCTATCAGCTGTGCAAGTTATGTCGAGAATAAAGTTCTTACCTTGCTTTAAAAGGCCAAACTCTTTATGAGAGATGGACCAGCCGAAAACCAGATGTTTAACAGTTAAAGGTTTTCGGTAGTCAAGTATTTAGCCTAGACACAGATCGGTCAAATTGGAAGTTGGATCCAAAAGGAAAACCAGGATTTCTGGTAGGATATAATCAAGATTTGAAAAGATATAGAGTTTATGATCTCAAGAGAGAAAATATAATCCTAGTAAAGCATCTAATGGTCAAACCAGGATATCTGCTAGGAAATGACGAAGATGTGAAAAGATATATAGTTTATCATCTCAAGAGAGAAGATATAATCTTAGTAAAGCATCTTGTGGTCATGGATGAAGGGAAATATATATTTCCCTTTAAGCATACAAAGATATTCAAAATCAGTTTTGAGTTAAAAAAAATTTTTGATGACTTTGAGCTTTCTAACTATCCAAGTTTTCAAGAAGACGATGATCTTGCACGTACAAATCAAATCGCGGAGGATTCAGCAGTGGAACCCCTGGTGCCAACTCTAACCGAAGCGGAAGACGTGGTGGAAATAGACCCGGAATCGAGGGATATGGGAGAAGTCGAAACTGTTTGAAAGAATCCACAAGAGCCATCCATTCCGGCATCACAGATTGAGGGTGGAAGGAGAAGCAGCAAAAGACTACAAGTTAAACAAGTTAACAACAAGTTAACCAAACTGTCTCATCCCGATGAACCTCAAACTTATAATGAGGCGATAAAATGTCTTGAGAGGAGCCGATGGAAGAGAGCCATTAATGAAGAGATTGATTCGATTATGGCAGCTAATACGTGGGAATAAGTGCATTGTCCCCTTGAAAGGAAGCCAATCGAGTGTAAGTGGGTATTCAAATTGAAACTCAACCCGGATAACACCATTGAGCACTACAAGGCTTGGTTAGTGGCGAAGGTATTTACCCAGAAAGAGGGAATTGACTTCAAAGAGACTTTTGCTCCAGTCCTCAGGTTTCCCTCTGTTCGGATACTTCTCAGTATGGCGGCAACAGAAGACATGGAAGTGCATCTGATGGACATCAAGAGTACCTTCCTACATGGAGAGTTGGAATAGGAGATTTTTATGCGACAACCTGAATGATTTATGGAGCAAGGGGAGGAGAGAAGGTATGCCGGTTGATCAAATCTTTGTATGGGCTGAAACAGGCACCTTGACAATGGAACAAGAAGCTCGATGAGTTTTTTACAGGTTTAGGATATATTCGGATCAACTTAGATCACTCAATTTATTTGTTTGAAGATGAGGAAAGAATTCTTTTTATTGTAATGTATATTGATGATTTGCTTGTTTTAAATAAATATATGGATAAAGTATATAAGTTAAAAAATGATCTAAAACAAAGGTTTGAGATGAAGGATATCAAAAAAACAAGGTATATTTTGGGAATTCAAGGAGAGAGAGACAGAGATAGAAAGATAATAAGATTAACTCAAAAGGAGGCATTTAGAAACATGTTAGAAAAATTCCAAATGGAAAAGGCTAATAGTTGTACCACTCTTATGGAACTAAAGAACAAAAGTGAGGGGAGTGTGGAAGAGGGAGTTATAATCTGGGATGATGAGGTAGGCTGTCATGCCGCATGGTATCGGACGCATGCGCGCACAATATTTTGCATGCGTACACGATATCGCGCACGCACGCACAATATTGTGCTCGCACGCGCGATATTCTGCATGCGTGCACGATACGGTGC
>JBBHKE010002680.1:150262-200312 GCA_037447655.1 Zygnema cylindricum | reverse complement strand
ATATTTGTGATAGAATGTTAGATGTACGGCTGGAATGCCTCCGTACAGCTTAGTTTAGTTTCGGTGTATAAAAGTAGGACTTAGTGAATTTGATTTTTAGGAACAAATGATATGAAAACTGTACACTGAGTTTTATGTAATTTCATTTCTACATATCTCACAGATTTGTGAGCGGAATTAATTGAAATTTTGTGTGTGTGTTCCTTTTTATGTTATCTACAGTGTGGAAAATTTTCATGACGTTTAAAGCGTTTTTATGAAAGGTATAGTCTGTCAAAGTTGCTGTTGAGCCATCGGTATTTGTGGAAGCTTCCTCTCTTGATTTGTTCTACGATGACTACTGCTGCATCTTCTTCATCTTCAGTGCCAGCAGTTGTCACAGAACAACAGAACCGAGGGAGATATTTAGTGCTACACGAGTAGCAAAAGTACAAGAACGTTCGCACTTTACGTACCTTATAACGAACTCCAAAAATATTTGTCGTATCACACACCTTTGCAAGACCTAAGAAGGTTCATGTAAACCTCGACAGAATTGACGACGCCTGCCTATTTCCAGGGAAAGCGGATTTCAACGGACGGCAGCGGCGGCATTCGGATTTTACGGATTGGCCACGGACGGCTACGTCGACAGCTTTATTTAAGAGGACGGCTGCGATTTTGACAGACAGGACTCTGCAGAACCATTCTGATGAGGCAAACTTTCCGTACCACCGACGCGGCATATTTGTCGAGGAGTCCAACTATGATCTTCAACATAAAAAGGATATGACAGTGGCATACCGCCGTGGCGTTACAAATCGCTACACCATGTATCGCTATTAATGTTGATAGTTTTTCGCCATTTAAAAAAATCTTTTCTCCGTACACACTTGTCCGATTTTCAAGTTTGAGAACACCAATAGGAAATTGAGAATCTTACCGCTCAATCGCAACCGTCCGATCCACAATCGGGAAAAGTGTGTACGGAGAAAATATGTTTTAAAAGACGAAAAAAAACATTAACACTAATAGCGATTCACGGTTTGTACTGTACCTAAAATTTGTGTAGATTTGTGTCTCAAAGAAGCAAGATATTTTTGCCAAATCGGCATTGCGTCAGTAGAAGATAGCTGTTGGATATTCTCAGACGTATGATACTATAGTTGTTCTAACCATAGTTCAAAAGTAGGTGAAAGTAGGCCCATACAATATGCCTATTGTATGCAAAAAATACAATATGACCTTAAGACCCATACTGTATTCGGACCTATTCAGACCAATTAAAACATTTGGACCAAAAATTGGACCAATTAAAACATTCGGACCAAAAATATTTATTTACACCGTTAGATTCGGACGATTGGACGGTCGATGATCAAAGTAGCGATCTAAAAAGATCACATGAAAAGCCCATAACACAACTTACGCTAAAGTCGCCGACGAAAGGCCTACCATAAAAACGCCTTCTTTTGAACTATGGTTCAAACCGCATTTTACGCACGATTCAAACGCGCGAATTATAAGTAAATAACGCATTGAACGATTTAAAAAAATCGGTGAAATCGTTAATGAATTTGTATCCGTACTATTCTGTACATGTAAAAGCATTGAATTTTACATGTACCGCATTTTGTAAGTTTTTCGTTAAATGAGCGCTAAACGCTCATAATTTATACTGAAATATTTATCACACGTGATTTGTGTATCAAAAAATTTACATCAACTAGTTACAGTCAGCTGTTAAGTATTCTACGACAATAACAAGTAGTTCCAAGTTCAACCCATTGACTAACGCAATCTTTTTGTTAGAGTCGGTTTGTCTGGGACTATCTGATAGGCAACCATGGCCATCTTTCTCTATCTCTCAGTAATACAAACACATAATCTATTGGCTACAAAAATCCCACTGTTTGGAGCCTTCACGTGCTCCCACTCCTCTTCTGGATTTCTCCGCATTGTTGCTTCTATCAAGGTCTGTGAAAGTCGGTAACTGCTTCATTGTGAAGGTCTGTAACTGCTTTTCTCTGTCTGAGACTATCAAGCAGCTATAGCCTTCTCTCTATGTCTCGCGGTAATACAAATGCATATTCGGTTGGCTACAAGAAACCCACCGTCTAGAGCCTTCACGTGCTCCCACTCCTCTCCTGGATTTCTCGTCATGGTTGCTTATGTCAAGGTTGTAACTGCTTCGCCAACGGCTTGAACGGCAATTTCACTATCTACTTCTTTGGCGTCAGTAATGGTGGCTTCCTTGAAGATTCGATTTCATGGCAGCTTCTTTAAAATAAAATTGAACAAAACGTTCGTACATATTTCAAACTTACCGTGCGCAAATAGCGTAACACTACAACATCTCTTTTCGTAAATGTCCATACATCTTTTCGATAAAATTCCGTACATTTCCCGTGAAGTTTTTGTTCAATTTACCGAATAGAAAGTACTAATAAGTGCAACGTATCTTTTCGTCAAAGCCCGTACATTTCCGTTAATAAATTGGACATTTTTCGTAAAATACCGCACATTTCTCGTAAATTCTCCGTTCAGTTTACCGAGCAGAAAGTACTGCGTCATTTTTTTGCGACTTATCAAAAGTCACAAATTATACATAGAAATAGGAAAAAATCGAAAATTTGCACGATTTGAACAACAACGTATGATACCCTTTGTGCTTTACGTCATCATTAGCCAATAAGAACTTTGAATATATAGCCCTTAAAACGACAAAAAAAATTGCACACCTCAGCTTTTAAATATTTTTATTAAAGGCGTGTCCTCATGTGCCAATTTCACCAAACCGATAAAGTTAAAACCGTGAGAATAAATTGAAAAATTGAAAGTACAATTTTTGTAAATTTCAAAATTAAAATGTACTACATGTTGTCGTTGTGTGTTTTTAGACATACGGCCACGTCATGCCACGTCATCCTCAAACTTTATCCGAAAGCACATTTTCTATGATTTTTAGGGAAAAGGTCTTGTCCCCATGTCTTTAATAAAGTATTTTAAACTGTATTGAAGATTCTCCGTACTACTTTGAAAAGCATCCCAATGTGAAATCGTAATTTTGAAATGTGACAGTTGTAGACGTGGTTACAACTTGTGACGATTGAAGAATGCTACGAAACTTTGGATGAATGGTGAGGTCAACAAAAACAACGACGGTTGGATGAATAAAAAACTTTACAAAAAAATTTATGCGTTACATTTCATATTGATTGAAAGAAAAAATGGTTGCTTTTAATATATATTACTAAGGGTATGTCGCCATGTACTTCTAACTTAGCGAACTTACTTTGTATTTTAGCGCGGATCCACCGGACCCAGTTTTCAAGTGTTCCTATGTCTGAAACGACAAAATCGTAGCTTATGCTTGTGACGATTGTATACCTCGACAATACTAGTGACTGTTGTCAACGTCTACAATCTGTTGTCACACGTTATTTTTTGGAACTGCTTGTGACGTGGTATGTCTTACCGTGACATTGTAGACGTACCGCCTTCCAGCCTGTGCCGTTTCACGGTTGAAGACGAGGCGCTTTGCCTTTGCGTATCCTATTCGGTTGACGTGAAATGGCATCGGAATTTGAAGACCTTGCAAAAAAGAAATCCGTACTGGACGAAAACGGACAAAACCAAACAAATTGTGTACTTTTCTTCGTCATATTCGAACGCAAACAGAGAAAACATATCGAATTATGTACTTTTATTTGTCCTTGGAAATCGTATGAAAATTTTCAAAAATTACGGCACGTGCGAAAATATATGTTCCGATTTGTTTATCGAAAAATACCTAGTTTTAAATAACATCGCGCATGTGTTTCAAACGTAAGGTTGAAGATGATGTATTTTGTCGTGGAAGTGGTTCGAAAACACAAAACCACAAATTTTCATACATTCTAAATTTGAGGATGACGCAAATTGTACTTTACAAATTTGCGATTCCTTTGTACGGTTGCAACTTAAGCAGTACGACACAAAGTTTTATGGGAAAACGACAAAAAAAAAACCCTTACTTATGGACATGGGGACATACCCTAAGCTTGAACAGATTGTCTATCTGCATCTGTTCTTGACCTCCTTTTCAACGTTTATGATTGGTTGTTTCGTGAGCAATAAGCGTGAGTGGTGTGACATTTGTCATAGACAATTGAAACACGTCATGACACCGCCACAACAGGTTTTTATTCTTACGACAACATTGTTAGCGTTGAAATGATATAGGCTTCGTGATAAATTCATCTGACTGTTGCATGACGTCATTGTCGTCATAATTCTTGTGTCTCGCATCCAACAGTGTGCCTGTTTGCGATCTGCTACTTCGAAAGAAATCAACGTGAATCCAATTTGAGAGCGCTCAAATATGTTTAGCTTATTTTCCACCGTTGGAATTTCTTAAAATAGACAATATATGACAGTTTTGAAAATAAAAAACATTGCGATTTTGTATTTTAAGCCGCCACTCTACACCTTTGTTAGCTATATTCATGTTGGTTTGACCATTGAATCATGCGTAGCGTGTGTAGTGTACCAGAGTGAAGAAAGGAGCTTCGAGCTTCTATAATATTATTTCTTTATTATCAATGAGGCTTAAAGAGCTTTTGGAAAACATTTCATAAACATCTAAACGACTCCTCCAAAAATTTTTGAGAAGAGAGAGGAGATAAGAGAGAGAAATCAGGTCGACCTTGCAAAAGTGATCACTGGTTGAATTGGAATAGGAGAAGAGGTATGGAGGAAACTTAAAATAGAGTGATAAGAAAGAAAGGAATAGTTTAAGGGAACTAGGAGGTGGTTGGAGTCCACAATGAAATAAAGAGAGGGAGAGGGAGAGGTAAAGGGATAGGGAGGGGGAGAGGGAGAGGGAGGGGGAGAGAGACAGTGAGAAGGAGAGGGAGAGAGGAAGGGAAAGGGAGAGGGAGAGGGAGAGAGAGAGGGAGAGGGAAAAGGCGAGGGAGAGGGAGAAAGAGAGGGAGAGGGAGAGGGAGAGAAGGAGAGGGAGAAGGGGAGAAAGCGGATATGAGAGAGGAGTGTTGACAGAGGCAGGGGAGGAGAAAGATGTGGGGAGAGAGAAGAGAGGAGAGAGGAATGAGGAGAGAGGAGATAAGAAAGAGGAGAGACAATCGGCGCGGAAGGAAATAATGGAGGAGGAGAATGGAGGAGAGAAGATATGATAGGAAAGAGGAGAAAGGAGAGGGGAAAAGAGATAAAGGAGAGCAAATAGTGGCGATAGGACGAAGGGAGAAGAGAGGAGAGAGGGAAGAGAGAGAGAGAGAGAGAGAGAGAGGAGATGATAGGAGGAGAGAAAGAGGAGAGAAGAAATGAGAAAAAAATAGAAAGGGTAGTGAGGAGGGGAAAGGAGAGAAGAGAAAAAAGAGGCAGAATCAGAGAGGAGAGAAAGGTGAAAAGAGAAGAGGGAAAAAAGGTAGGAGAGGAAAGAGGGAGAGATTCGAGAGGAGGGAAGAAGGGGGGGAGAGGAGAAAGGCGAGTGGAGAGAGGAAGCGGGGGAGAAGAGTATGGAAAAAGCAAAATGGATTGAAGAAAGTGGAGGGAAAGAGAGAAGAGCGAGAGGAAAGAGGAGGGTGGAGAGAGGTGGGGGGAGAGGAAAGAGAGAGTAGAGAGAGGATAAGAGAGGAGAGTGAAGAGAGGACAGGGTATATTACTAAGGGTATGTCCCCGTGTACTTTTAACTTAGCGAACTTACTTTGTATTTTAGCGCGGATCCGCCGGACCCGGTTTTCAAGTGTCCTTATGTCTATAAGGGCGAAATCGTAACTTACGCTTGTGATGATTGCATACCTCGACAATACCTGTGACGGTTGTCAACGTCTACAATATGTGTCGCACGTTACTTTTTGGAACTGCTTGTGACGTCGCATGTCTTACCGTGACATTGTAGACGTAGCACATTCCAGCCCGTGCCGTTTCACGGTTGAAGACGATGCGCTTTGCCTTCGCGTCTCCTGTCCGCTCGACGTGAAATGGCATCGGAAGTTGAAGACCCTTGCAAAAAAAAAATACGTACTGGACGAAAATGGACAAAACCAAACAAATTGTGTACTTTTCTTCGTCGTATTCGAACGCAAACGGACAAAACATAGCGAATTCTGTACTTTTCTTTGTCCTTAGAAAAAGTATGAAAAATCTCGAAAATTACGACACGTGCGAATATATGTTCCTATTTGTTTATCGAAAATACCTAGTTTTAAAACACATCACGCATGTGTTTTAAACGTAAGGTTGAAGATGACGTTTTTTGTCGTGGAAGTGGGTCAAAAACACAAGACGACAGATTTTCATACATCCTAAATTTAGGATGACGCAAATTGTACTTTACAAATTTGCGATTCCTTTGTACGGTTGCAACTTAAGCAGTACGACACAAAGTTTTATGGGAAAACGACAAAAAAAAAAACCCTTACTTATGGACATGGGGACATACCCCTAAGCTTGAACAGATTGTCTATCTGCATCTGTTCCTTGACCTCCTTTTCAACGTTTATGATTGGTTGTTTTCGTGAGCAATAAGCGTGAGTGGTGTGACATTTGTCATAGACAATTGAAACACGTCATGACACCGCCACAACAGGTTTTTATTCTTACGACAACATTGTTAGCGTTGAAATGATATAGGCTCGTGATAAATTCATCTGACTGTTGCATGACGTCATTGTCGTCATAATTCTTGTGTCTCGCATCCAACAGGTGTGCCTGTTTGCGATCTGCTACTTCGAAAGAAATCAACGTGAATCCAATTTGAGAGCGCTCAAATATGTTTAGCTTATTTTCCACCGTTGGAATTTCTTAAAATAGACAATATATGACAGTTTTGAAAATAAAAAACATTGCGATTTTGTATTTTAAGCCGCCACTCTACACCTTTGTTAGCTATGTTCATGTTGGTTAGACCATTGAATCATGCGTAGCGTGTGTAGTGTACCAGAGTGAAGAAAGGAGCTTCGAGCTTCTATAATATTATTTCTTTATTATCAATGAGGCTTAAAGAGCTTTTGGAAAACATTTCAAAAACATCTAGACGACTCCTCCAAAAATTTTTGAGAAGAGAGAAGAGAGAGGAGATAAGAGAGAGAAATCAGGTCGAGCATTGCAAAAGTGATCACTGGTTGAATTGGAATAGGAGAAGAGGTATGGAGGAAACTTAAAATATAGTTGTAAGAAAGAAAGGAATAGTCTAAAGGAACTAGGAGGTGGTTGGAGTCCACAATGAAATAAAGAGAGGGAGAGGGAGAGGAAAAGGGATAGGGAGGGGGGAGAGGGAGAGGAAGGGGGAGAGAGACAGTGAGAAGGAGAGGGAGAGGGGAAGGGAAAGGGAGAGGGAGAGGGAGAGGGAGAGGGTGAGGGAGAGGGAGAGGGAGAGGGAGAGGAGAGGAGAGGGAGAGTTGAAAGAGAGGGAGAGGGAGAGTGAGAGAAGGAGAGGGGAGAAGGGGAGAAAGCGGATTTGAGAGAGGAGTGTTGAGAGAGGTATTGTTTTTGAAAAGTTAGTTTCGTGCGAGCACGGCGTTTCGTGCGTACGCGATGTTTCGTGCGTACGCATTTACGTGATATACTTTGGAGGTTCGAAAGGATTTGCGGATTGGGGGAGTAAGTGTACGAGTGAAATAAATATGCCGTAAGGAACAAATTGAGTGGGTGCTTAATGCGCTAGAAAATGGATGGCGGATCGGTAAGCGATCCGTTAATGAAATGTTTGAAATATCTGAATATGTACGCCGACAGTTCTGAGCGTCATATTTGGGATAATGGTACTTTATTTGTGACACGCCGGATTTATTGCAAATTACGTGGTTACGGTACGGTTTTATTTGGATGACATGATGTCGTTTCGTCAAGTGGAATTTTGTTTGATTTTTGTGACCACGCTTCGCGACATCAACGGTTCCGAATAAGAGTTACGGACGGCGGAAAAAGACCGCCGTTATTTTCAAGTAGTGGTGACGGGAAATCGCGTCAATCACACGATATTTATATTTGGACGTTCCGGATTGCTCGACAAAATTTGAGGAGTTTCGTTGAGTGACTCAGCATGACTCAGCATACGATTTGGTGTCGGTGTAAATATTTGGAGTAACATTGTTTTGTCTTTTGCATTATTATAAATTAGTGTTGATTATGATGTTTATATTTAAGTGATCAATTAGGGTTTTGATAGTTTAATTTGTGTGTGTACAATATCATACTTGTAGACAAGTGTACGCTTACGATTGCTTGACTCTCAGGTGTACGCTTACGATTAGTTTGATTTAGTGACAGTTACGTAATTTACTTTGGTTATTTTGACACTTAGCGATTCGTTGACAGCTCACAAGTCTATATATAGGAATGAGCTTTGTTAGGAATGAATAATCAATGCTGGTTAGCAAAGTGGGGACCAAAGATGTAGTATTTTAGGGTTGTCGATTAGGTCATGCACTTTGAATGATATAATGTTTATTTGATTATACTTTGATTATACTTTTGTTTATGTGTGATGCATTTGTTTGTTGTTATTTATTTATGCTATTTTATATATGTTTGATATGCACTGTTTATGCATTTGTCCTAGGGTTTGTTTATGTCGATTATTTCATCAAACCTTAAATGTTGTCATAGGGTTTATTTATGTTGATTATTCCATGAAACCCTATATGTTGTTTGTTGCGTCAGTGTACGCATATGGAAGATGCATTTCAAATGGTTGTTCATTGGCCTAGCTTTCCTTAGCTTCTTGCATGATAGTTTGGGTGGCTTCTGCGGTCTATTTTAGACCAAAGAACAAGAACAACAAGAGGCAGGGGGAGGAGCAAGATGTGAGGAGAGAGGAGAGAGGAGAGAGGAATGAGGGAGAGAGGAGACAAAAAAGAGGAGAGACAATCGGCCTGGAAGGAAATAATGGAGGAGAGAATGGAGGAGAGAAGATATGATAGGAAAGAGGAGAAAAGAGAGGGGAAAAGAGAGAAAGGAGAGCAAATACGGCGATAGGACAGGAGGGAGAGAAGAGAGGAGAGAGGGAAGAGAGAGAGAGAGAGGAGAGAGGAGATTATAGGAGAGAGAAAGAGGAGAGAAGAGATGAGAGAGAATAGAAAGTGGTAGTGAGGAGAGAAAGGAGAGAAGAGAAAAAAGAGGCAGAATCAGAGAGGAGAGAAAGGAGAAAGGAGAAGAGAGGGAAAAAAGGAAGGAGAAAAAAGAGGAGAGATTGGAGAGGAGGGAAGAAGGGGGGGAGAGGAGAAAGGCGAGTGGAGAGAGGAAGGGGGGGAGAAGAGTAAGGAAAAAAGCAAAATGGATTGAAGAGAGTGGAGGGAAGAGAGAAGAGCGAGAGGAAAGAGGAGGGTGGTGAGAGGTGGGGGGAGAGGAAAGGAGAGAGTAGAGAGAGGATAAGAGAGGAGAGTGAAGAGAGGACAGGAGAAAAGAGTGAATAGAGGAGAGGAAGAGGAGAGGAGAAAGAGAGAGAGAGAGAAAGAGAGAGAGAGAGAGAGAGAGAGAGAGAGAGAGAGAGAGAGAGAGAGAGAGAGGAGAGAGAGAGAGAGAGAGAGAGAGAGAGAGAGAGAGAGAGAGAGAGAGAGAGAGAGAGAGAGAGAGAGAGAGAGAGAGAGGAGAGAGAGAGAGGAGAGAGAGGAGAGAGAGTGAGAGGGAGAGGGGAGTTGCAGAGGGAGAGGGAGGGGGAGAGGGAGAGGGAGGGGGGAGAGGGAGAGGGAGAGGGAGAGGGGAGAGGGAGAGGGGAGAGGGAGAGGGAGAGGGAGAGGGAGAGGGAGAGGGAGAGGGAGAGGGAGAGAGGGAGAGGGGAGAGAGGGAGAGGGAGAGGAGAGAGGGAGAGGGAGAGGAGAGGGAGAGGGAGACGGGAGAGGGAGAGGGAGAGGGAGAGGAGGAGAGGGAGAGGAGAGGGAGAGGGAGAGGGAGAGGGAGAGAGGGGAGAGGGCGCGGGCTGCGGCTGCGGGCCGTCGCGTGCGGGCGGCGGTCCGGGCGGCGGGCGCGGGAGAACTTGGCGGGAGCGCGCCGGTGCGAGCGCTGCGAGCGCGGTTCGAAGCGGGGCGAGCTCGCTCTTTGCCCACTTGACGAGACAAGCCCCCCCCCGAGCGCACCATGCCTCGTACTAGCAAAAGGTCATGCTCCAGCCATATATACCAAACGACAATGAATGAGAAGGGAAAAATGTATATACAACATGCAAAGAATAAAAGTGACGATGACCAAGGAATAAAAGCGGAAGAATAATCCCCTAACATGAAGAGGACCCCTATAATTGCAAAGCCAAAAAGTAGCCACTAGGCTCTCTGGTCTTTATCACCATTCCCTACAAGAGTTATCCCGTTATGACAACAAAGCAAGAAATATTCAAACCGGAACAAGGGAAAATCCAATTCATTCCGATCAAAAATACACTCCTTCTAAGCTATCCGAAATACAAACAAAACACAAATACCCCCAACCAAAACCATCAACTGCTGCCTGAGGAAGACACACACCAAGGTCCACATGTGCTCCCCCCACGATCTCCAATTCTACACGTTCACCCAAAAAGACCATGATTGAAGGGAAACCTTCCGGACGTGGCCTTAAGTCGTGTGGATTAAAAACAATGGGCAGAAATACAAGAGAAATATTCGTCACCTATGTTGCCTCTATAGTTAGCTTGCAATAACAAATAAAAAACATGAGCAGTTGGTGAGAGAGAGATAGCAAGAGAAAGCTCCGCCGCCAAGAGAAAATTTTTGTCCAAAAGCTAGAAATTCTAAGTCTGAAAGTTGCAATTCTATGTCCTCCATTCGACTACAGAATTTAGGAAGCCTTTAGATAGTATTTAACTAACCCACTTGAATCCACAACCACTGCTGCCCAAAAAGGCAAACTGACAATTTGACTGCCACCTTGTGCAGCCTAGACTTCCGTGAGTCTGTAGCAAAAAGAATCACTGAAAACGGCCAACCTGCCGATAAAATATAGGGTGGCAAAGATGCCAATTTATACAAACTCTCAAAGAGAGAGAGGGCTATCTACCTGATTTTTCCTAAGTCCTAGTTTTTCCTAGTTCTCTCTCAAAACCCCTATCTACTGCCCGTACGAACCAATCAGAACATTGTGGAGTACCAGAAAGTACTACTGCCTCTGTACGACAAGGCCATTAGGCGGACGCGTGTCTATTTTCCACTCGTCCGTACGTTCCTCGGAATTCCCGCGACCGAATGACATCTCTCCACGTGGCGCCAGGTCATGCCATGTCACTAAATGCCAAAAGAACCATTCCGGGATTTCGGCGATGATGTGCGCCGTTGGATTTGATGCGAAATAAATCTGAGCCGTAATAAATACTTGCGAAATATTTGTTTCTCTGTCGAAACAAAGTGCGCAATATCCGTTTCAATTTAGTACAGTACTTCGCATTTTGTAAAACTGTATCTATGCGTGTCGTAAAGTGTTTTTAGTTAAATGATTTCTGCATTACACAATATTTTAAATATTAATGAAACCCTATATCTCCTAACAGACTTATACGACAGACTGGTTAGAGCTTACGGCTACGCCGCGCTCTGCCGGTCGGGGGTTCGAGTCCTGCCGGACTCAACCTTTTGTTGAGTGTGATTATAGTCACTCTTTAGTCCTTCAAATGGAGCTGAGGCAGCCATGGCTCCATCGCTCTCTCTCTCCTTCAGTGACTACAACAAGTATGGGGGTAAGAGAGAAGAGATGGAGCAAGCTGTCTACATTTCTTTATATGTTTTCGGCTAATTAATTTAGACCTACAAAAATACAAAAACTACTTATTTGAACACTCCCCTTAATTTCTAGTCTAATTTTGACTTTTCTTTTAATCCACATTTTTCCCTACATATTTAAACTTTGGAAAGGGCATAGGTTTGGTCATCATGTCAGCCACCATTTCCTCATCAGATCTATATACAAGATTCACTATTTTATTCTCCACTTTTTCTCTTGCAAAACATTATCTTATGTCCATATGTTTATCGTTAAAATGGTGTTTTGGATTGGCTGCAATTACTATAGCTGCTTGATTATCACAAAACACTTCATGCACTCCTTCCTTCATATACACCAATTCTTGCAGGAAGGACTTGACCCACATCAACTCTTTCACAGCATAACAAAAGGCCATGTACTCAGCCTCCACAGTGGACTGAGCAACCACCTTTTGTTGCTTACTGCTCCAACAGCAAGCACCTTCCCCAACATACAACACATACCCAGAAGTGCATCGTCTCATAGGTGCGTTCCCATAACAGGCGTCACTCCTAGTAGTGATATCAGTGTGCTCCCCTCCAAAATGAAACCATAACTCTCTAGTTCCCACGAGAAATCTCATGACTCTCTTGGTTGCCTCCTAATCTCTCGTTCTAAGATCATTAAGACTCCTACTGAGTACGCGAATTGCTGCCACTATGTCCGGCCTGGTACAGTTCATAAAATAGATTAAACTTCCTACGACCTGTCTATAAGGGATAGAAATCATAAACTTTCTCTCCTCTAGACTCATCTGATCGTCTAAGATCATCACACCTCCTTCTACACTCCTATCACTTACTTTTTTCAAGTCCATGGGAGTAGCACAACTGTTAGCATTTTCCATCTGGAATTTCTTAAGCATATTTCCTATTGCTTCTTTTTGAGTAAGTCTAATGATCTTCTTCCCCCTATCTCTCTCCATTTTGATCCCCAAAATATATTTTGCCTCCCCTAAATCCTTCTTAGCAAATATGCCCCTAAGATCTTTCTTTAGCCTATTGATCTTCTCCAAAGACTTACTTAACACAAGCAGATTATCCACATAAATTGAAATAAAAATGACACCATTCTCATCTTCAAACATATTGATAGAATGGTCAGAGCTATTACGGATATATCCTTGATCAGTGAGAAACTCATCTAGTTTCTTATTCCATTGTCGCGAAGCCTGCTTCGGTCCATATAAGGACTTTATGAGTCTGCAGACTTTGCTCTCTTCTCGTTCTTCCACGAACCCTTCTTGTCGTCTCATGAAAATTTCTTCCTCTAACTAACCATTAAGAAAAGCTGTCTTAATGTCCATTTGAAGAATTTCCATGTCTTCCGCTACTACTAGACTGACGAGAATCCTTATTGAAGGGAACCGAACAACTGGAGCAAAGGTCTCCTCATAGTCAATCCCCTCCTTTTGGGTGAACCCATTCGCTACCAATTGAGCCTTATATCTCTCAATGGTATTATCTTGGTTCAATTTTAGTTATAATACCCATTTACAGCAAATAGGTTTTCTGTCAAGAGGGCAATCCGTTAGCTCCCAAGTATTTGCTTCCATGATCGAAGCCATATTATCATTTATGTCTCTAATCCATCTTTCTTTCTCTGGACTATTCACTGCCTTTGAGTAAGACTGTGGCTCATCTGGGTGAGATAGCTTAGTTACCTTATGCGCGGCTTGTATTTCCTGTATCCTTTTTCTGCTCATCCTTCTTCCCTCAAACTCCGAAGCTGGAATAGATGGAAGTCTTGGATTTCTTCTCACTGTCTCTTCAACTCCCTTGTCCATAGAAGCCGGTTCTTGTCCCGCTTCTTCTATCTCCTCGAGGTCCATAGGAGTATGTGAGGTTTCCGGTAAGTCTCTTGCATCTTGGATCTCCCCTGAATATGCAATCACGGTTTCACTCATGTCCCTTTTGGGAACGACCGAGTTCTCCTCACTTTCGGACTCAAATCTGATTCTTATCTTCTTTGTCTATAAGAAAGGGCCAAATGACTTCCCTTCATCCATGAAAACTAAGTGTTTGACCAGAATGATATCTTTCTTTGCTAAGTCATAGACTCTATATCCCTTAACATCCTCATCATATCCCACAAATTATCAAGGTTTTCCCTTAGCATCTAGTTTCCAGTTTTTCCTATCCGTGTCAAGACTGTAAACTTGGCTACCGAATACTTTAAGGTGTGAGATATCTGGTTTCCTTCCAACCCATCTCTCATAAGGTGTCACTCCCTTTACAGCTGAGGTAAGGACTCTATTCTTAATGTAGTTGGCACAATTCATTGCTTCTGCCCAAAATCTCTTTCCTATTTTCTTGTCTGCCAACATACTACATACACTATCTCCTAGTGTTCGATTCAACCTCTCAGCTACCCCATTTTGTTCCGGGTTATATGGTACAGTTTTTTGGTGCTGCACTCCCTCATCTCTTAGATATTCCTCAAACTGGTTAGAGGTATATTCCCCCCCATTATCACTCCTTATCCTCTTAATGGGGGTTTCATGCAACTTCTCACTCCAAGCTTTATATTCTTTGAAGTAAGTTGATGCTTCAGACTTTGTTTTCAGAAAGTAGACTCTAGAGTATCTAGACCAGTCATCAGTTATTGTCATCATAAACCTCTTTCCTCCAACCGAAGGTACTTTTGCAGGCCCCCAAATATCTGTGTGGACTAAATCTAATACTTTCTCACCTCTATATGTGGCGGCTTTGGGAAAGGGAAGTCTGTGAGCCTTACCTTGAGCACAACCACTACAATCATCCATCATTTCATTATCCCCAAACTCAATGCCATCTACTACCCCAAGCTTTTTCATTTCCCTTAACCTATCAAAATGTACATGCCCCAACCGCTTATGCCAAATCATCACCTTAGGAACACCAACATAGTAAGCATTCTTCTTTTCATTACTCAAGTTAAGCCTAAACATTCCTTGGCTACCCTTATCTGCTGTGAAGTAAACTTCATCCCCATACTTAGCTGTAAAGACTCCCTTTCTAGTGAAAGTATCAAACTCTTTGTCATCTAACACAGACGTAGAGACAAGATTTTTACTCAGCTGAGGAATGTAAAGTACATTTGAGAATGTGAGTATAGAAATCTTACCCTCCACTAAGACTTTCAGATCTACCGACACTACTAGATCTGTAGTAACCACTCTCCCATACCCATACTCTATTTCTACAGTAGGGATTTTTCTTAGCTAAGTGAAGAGTTCTTTATAAAGACACATGCATGGATGCACCTGAGTTGATGATCCATCCTTCCTATGGAGCTTCCCGAATTTCACCAAAGGCACACTTCTGTCTTCGAGGGATCTCTTTCTCCTCCAGACTATTGTCAAGGAGAAGCTCCCCATCCTCCTCGGAAGACTCGTCCTCAGATTCTCCTGTTAATTTTGTGACCAAAACTGCCTTTTTCTTCCCTCCGGAAGAACCCTTTCCACGGTTCTCTTGGAGCCTCAGCTCGGACAGCTTGACACAATCTACGATAAAGTGTCCCAAATTTTTGCAAAAATGACAAAGGCCCCTTGGGGGCCTTGGTCCTCCAAACTGATCACTATCCCCTTTGTACGGTTTCTTCGGGTCTTTCCCCCATCGGTCCCCTCCTACTGCTAGAGCTTGAACACTCTTCCCTCCTCTCCTAATCTCCATGATATTTTCTTGCACAAGTATCATCGGGACCATTGTATTCCACTTCCATGAACTATCAGTCATTTTCTCTGCTCAGTACACTATGTTCTCGTACTCGTCTGGTAACTTTATGATGAGAGTGTTAACTTTCATTTTCATTGTACTTGTCCATCCGGCACTTTCCATCTCCATATACAAACAAGAAAGATCATTACAGTAGTCTAACATCTTTCCTCCTTTGTAAGTGTAACTCGCTAGCTTTTGCTCGTCCACCTGGAGCTCCTGAATAGTTCCAGCTCTGTAGATCTCCACCAAACTCTCCCACAGCTCCTCGGCCTTGTAAATGTAAAGGTGAGGGGTGGCCAAACCTTGAGTGAGGGTTCTTAGAATGAAGTTTTTGGCAGCCATGTTTACGTCTTCCTACATTTGAGTATCGTTCTCCACGGTCTTCACGGCTGCGGATCCCGGTGCCATGGCAATAGGGGTGAGGGGTGTTTCTTTCCCTTTCCCCTTTTGGATACATTGCTGTCCCCATCATCTGCCTCCTCCGCGGAAACAATCGCTGTTGCATAAAATCTTACTCCTCCAAATCCCGAGGAATTCCCGAAGGTGGACGTTTCACTTGTCCACTGACAATACCCCAGTATTGTTTTTCGCACAAAGCTCCCATCATCATGGCTTCCCAATAGATGAACCCATATCCATTGAAGATGGGCACCCTAGAGGGTGGGCCCATAACCTGCTATGATGTGTCCTCCATTAGACCACAGAATACCGGAAGCCTCTAGATAGTATTTAACTATCCCACTTCAAGCCACAACCATTGCTCTCCAAAAAGGCAAACTGATAGGTTTAATGCAATCTTGTGCAGCATGGGCTCCCTTGAGTTGGTAGCAAAAAGAATCACTAAAAACGACCAACCAGCCAATAAGTTATGAGGCAGTAAAAATGCCAATTTGTACAAACTCTCAAAGGGAGAGGTGACTACCTACCAAAATTTTCTAAGTCCTAATTCCCTCTAATAACTTCTATCTATTGAAGTACAGACCAATCAGATTACTGAATGATAGTGAGGGTGGTTCAGCCATGGTTGCCTTAGCTCCACATGCATGACTTAAAAGTGACAAACGTCACTCTCAACAAAAAGGTTGAGTCCGACAGGACTCGAACCTCCGACCGGCAGAGGGAGGCGTAGCCATCAGCTCTAACTAGTTTGTCATAGAAGTTCGTTAGGATATATAGGGTTTGATAAATACTTAAAATATGATAGGACTTTGAAACCGATTAACTAACTTATAAATGAAGGAACATATAACGAGTTAAAATAGCGTGCGAACGAGGTCTGGCAGGAAACAAATGAATCGGACATTTGTTTCGACGGCTGAGATTTAATGTTGGATTTAATCCAACGGCATATGTCCACGCGGAGATTGTGGAATGGTCACTTTGGCTTTTTCGACGGGGAATGACTAAGTGCCACGTGGAGGGATAACATTTGGTCGCAAGAATTCCGGGGACCATACAGACGAGTTGAAAATTCACATGCGTCCACTCAGTGGCCTTGTCCTACACAGACCATACAAAATAGACATCGGCCGTAGTACCTTTTTCTACCATACAATTATTTGATTGGTTCGTACTTCAGGAGATAGGGATTGTGAGAGGGATTATGACTTAGCATATTTTTGGGTAGACCTCTCTCTCTTTGAGAATCTGTATAAATTGACATTTTTGCCAGCTCATAACTTATCGGCTCGTTGGTCGTTTTCAAGATATCTTTTTGCTACCGACTCAGCGGAGTCCAAGCTGCAAAGAGGTGCAATCAAAATGTCAATTTGCCTTCTTGGGCAGCAGTGGTTGTGGCTTTAAGTGGGTAAGTTAGAAACTATCTAGAAGCATTCCAATTTTGTAGTCCAATGGAAGACACGGAATTGCAAGTTATAGGCCCACCCTCTAGGGTGCCCACCTTCAATGTATCTGGGTTGATCTATTGGGAAGCCATGATGATGCAATTATGTGTCCTCCATTGGACTACAGAATACAGGAAGCCTCTAGATAGTATTTAACTAACCCACTTCAAGCCACAACCACTGCAGCCAAAAAGGGCAAACTGCAAATTTGACTGCACCCCTGTGCAGCCTGGACTCCCCTGAGTTCATAGCAACAAGAATCACTGAAAACGGCCAGCCAACCGATTCATTTGTTTTCGTGCGAGATAATGTTCGCACTATATAATACTTGGTTCCATGTTCTTTCGTTCGCAATTCCGTTAATCGAATTCATGGTTGAAACACTGTTTAAATAAATATCAAACCTATCATATGCTAACGAACTTCTACGATACACTAGTTAGAGCTAACGGCTAAGCCGCGCTCTACCGGTCGGAGGTTCGAGTCCTACCGGACTCAACCTTTTGTTGAGAGTGACATAAGTCACTCTTTAGCCCAACCTACTAAAGCTAGGACAGTCATGGCTCAGCCACCCTCTCCATCCTTCAGTGACTACGATAAGTATGGTGCGTAGAGAGAGGAGTCGGAGGCAGGTTGTCCGCCTATTTCCTTTTTCCATTTGTACTAAATTCAGACCGAGAAAATACCACATAAAACTAGTAATTTCAACACTCCCCTTATTTTCTAGTCTAATTTAAATTTCAGTTTTAATCCACACTTTTCCCTGCAATATTTTAACTTGGGAGAAGGCACCGGTTTTATCATCATATCAACTACCATTTCCTCATCAGATCTATATACAAGATTCACGATTTTATTTTCAACTTTTTCTCTTACAAAACTTAATCTTATCTCCATATGTTTAGCTTTAAAATGATGTTTTGGATTAGCTGCAATTGCAATGGCAGCTTGATTATCACAAAACACTTCATGCACTCCCTCCTTCATATACCCCAGTTCTTGCATCAAGGACTTGACCCACATCAACTCTTTTACAGCAGAACAAGAGGCCATGTACTTAGCCTCGATAGTAGACTGAGCAATCACCTTTTGTTTCTTACTACTCCAACAACAAGCCCCTTCCCCAACATACAACACATACCCAGAAGTGCATCTTCTCATAGGTGCGTCCCCTTAACTGGCATCAATCGAAGTAGTGATGTCAGTGTGCTCCCCTCCCAAATGCAACCATAACTATCTAGTTCCTACCAGATATCTCATAACTCTTTTGGCTGCCTCCCAGTCTCTCTTCCTAGGATCATTAAGACTCCTACTGAGTACTCCAACCGCTGCCGCTATGTCCGGTCTGGTACAATTCATAAAATAGATTAAACTTCCTACGACCTGTCTATAAGGGATAGACTTCATAAATTCTCTTTCTTCTGGACTCATCTGATCATCTAAGATCATCACTCCTCCTACTACACTCCCATCACTTACTTTTTTCAAGTCTACGGGAGTGGTATAACTGTTAACATTTTCCATCTGGAATTTCTCAAGCATTACCTATTGTTTCCTTCTGAGTAAGTCTGATAATCTTTTTACCCCTATCTCTCTCCATCTGAATCCCCAAAATATATCTTGCCTCCCCTCAATCCTTCATATCAAATCTGTTTCCAAGATCTTTCTTTAACTTATCAATTTTTTCCAAAGATTTACTCAACACAAGCAGATCATCCACATAAATTGCAATAAAAATGGCACCATTCTCATCTTCAAACATATATGTAGAATGGTCAGAGCTAATACGGATATATCCTAGACCTGTAAGAAACTCATCTAGTTTCTTATTCCACTGTCTAGGAGCCTGCTTTAGTCCATATAAGAACTTTATGAGTCTACATACTTTGCTCTCTTCTCCTTCTTCCACAAACCCTTCAGGTTGTCTCATAAAAATTTCTTCCTCTAACTCACCATTAAGAAAAGCAGTCTTAATGTCCATCTGGTGAATTTCCATGACTTCGGCTGTTGTCAGATTGAGGAGAATCCTTACTGAGGGGAACCGAACAACTGGAGCAAAGGTCTCCTCATAGTCAATCCCCTCCTTTTGGGTGAACCCATTCGCTACCAATTGAGCCTTATATCTCTCAATGGTATTATCTGGGTTCAGTTTTAGTTTAAATACCCATTTACACCCAATAGGTTTTCTGTCTGGAGGGCAATCCGCTAGTTCCCAAGTATTTGCTTCCATGATAGAAGCCATCTCATCATTTATGGCTCTAACAACATATATGAACTTTTTTAAGAAACTGCAAGCATTGTAAGTATCATATTCTTTGCATATTCCACACTATGCTATCTAGCTTCAAGTTTGGTGCTATTAGATAGTTTGTGATTGGAATTTATTTCTAAACCCAAAAAAATTGAACCGTTGAATCAGATTCAGTGAACTTCAACTGGTCGATGTATAATTTGCATAAATGTGTCAGAACCTTTTGATGATGTAGTTTTTAAAAAAGACGATGCAAATTTATGATATTTCTATTACGCGTAATTCATGAGGGGTATATTTATGAGACCATTTCATGTGTGTGGAAATCCCATCTCCGACAACGTAACAAATGAAAATTATCAAGGATATATATTTGCAAATTGTGACGCATGCATATATATAATTTTATAAGGTTTATTATAGTTATAGCGAAAGGTCCAAAATCATCATCAAAATCACTAATTGAAGGATTTGGTTTTTGTTTCCTCCCTTCTTTTCGTTTATATTAGGGCTTTGTTTGCTCACCTCGTGACGTAATTCACCAAATAATGGAGTTAGTGGAGCGGATCTGTTCTTGGGAACTCTGCAAATCTTCAATTGTAAGGAACAACCGCATTTCACCCTTGGCAATCACCAGATTGCTAAGAGTGTTATGTAAGTATTACAATGCCTTGCGGGTTCAGGCGCGTGCTAAGGTAGTCGGTTGATTGTATAGAGGGATTGTGGCTAGAGTGCATTTGTGTTAATCCACTCGTATTGAGCATTGCATTTTTCCAGCTTTCCATGCTTGCTATCTGGCCTTGAGTGTCCTTGGTTGAGTTTGCTTTGCCCGATGTTGAATTTCTTTCTTGAATCTTGCCGTTGGTGGCATTGGTTAGCTCCTTTGTGGATTGTGCCGCTTTAGATGTGCACTTGTGAGTGCTTGGATAGTAAGTTATTTGCCTTTATAGATCTGGTCCTTCGACCTTGTCCACTTGTTTGCAGGGTAGAAGGTTTCGGTAAAACGGCTTCCTGACAGATCTGACCATCGAGGCCCTATTGGATATTGACTGGCTGATTGGACGAGTGAGTGGTGTGGCCAGGCATATGAAGCATCTCGTATAGATCGATTTTGCTATCCGGTCGTCATTTGGTTTTATCCTTTTTATGCCCACCGATTGGGATAATCTCAATTATCTTTTCAGAACCACTCGATCATCGGCATCGTTTAGGGCCACAAAATTAGGACCATCAGACTTATCAAGTCTTTTGGACCGTCCTTCTCAGGGATAATACAGGTCAAATTTCCCCTTCAGTTCGATCATCTCTCGACTCAGTATCTTCTTTATCATCAGACTCTTCTACACTTTTTGAGGAAGAATCTGACCACAATTCCCTTGACGGGTCGGATTCCAATTCATTATCATATTGGTTTTTACAAATTACAAACTCATTATTATTTCCAATCATTCCATTAGTGGAAATGGCTTCCACATCCGAGGGAGGGGGTCGCCTTCATCTTTATTTTTCAGGAATGAAGGACACCATGACCTTATCCCATTTCCATATGTTATTCGATACCAAAATGCGTGATCTTGCATTTCGGTACCAAGATCGGTTTGACCTAGGGGTCGCTTTCTCTCTTTTTGGCTGCTACCTTCGCGGTTCAACCCTTACTCTTTATTCCCGCAAGTATGACTCCGTACTTGCAATGATAGAGTTTTCTCCAGCTTTTGCTGGGAGTCTTGCTATTATAGGACAACAAGAAAATCCCTACCAACCGGCTATTCCGAAAGTCCTTGATCTCATTGGTGATGTTATTACTCCAGCAGTTGCAGAAATACCGTAGCAGTTCGTTATAGCCGCACGTGCTGGAATCCTAGCACGACCAGCGATGAAAAATCCTTGTATTGGATTCGCTCGCAGTCATGTTTGAAATGTTGCAAGCGGAATACCGTATTCAAAACCGTGACCAAGTTCGTGAGTTAATGAACGTTGAAAGGAAGTCATGAGAGACCGCCTTTGCCATGCGTGCTCGTATGGAAGCTCTTCGCGAAGCATTGCCGGACTTAATTTCGGATGCTGAAGCTGTCCAAAAATTCGTAGGACAATTTCCGAGTTAGTCTAAGAAAATTATCTAGAGTCATCTTACTCAAACCTACGGCTTAAAGTTCACTTTCGACCAAGCCGCCCAGCATGTCGTGGAATACTAAATGAAAAATTGTTTGTGGGAAGCCCCTAAACCGTCTTAAAGCGGTCCGGAAAAAACAATTTGTTCCACCATGGAACAATCCTCGTCCTAACAACCGGCCTCCTAAAGTCCCGCAAATGGGAACCCCACCTTTTGCTTTGGGAAACCGATTGTGTTTTCGATGTGGGAAGACGAGGCATGATGCCTGAATGTGTTTAAACAAAACTACTACCTCTACACATTGCAAGCAAACCAGACATTATGTCCAACGTTGTCAAAAAAAGAACGAGCAATTTACCTATCAGAACCAAATTAAGGGTGGTGGCATTTTCACCGACTGGGTCTGCTTAGTCTAAATGCGGACGCGATTTCGTGAAATCCTTTGCCCCGAACGACGGATAACAGAGTTTGACAGGATTTCAACGATGACGACATTCTTACCATGTTAGCGGGTTCTTATCTTACTTACAGTCTGGCCTCTATTCCGAATCCCCGTCCCGCCACAGATCCTAAGCGTGACGAGCCTCTCATACTTTTCCTATCTACCCAGATCTTTAAGACTGGCACTACCTCTGATGAAGAAGATAGAGTTAAAAAGAGAGCCAAAATTACTTTTGGCTCGGAGGATCGTTAGTTTGGTTGTTGGCATATGGAAGCCATAGACACGTCCCATGTCCTACCGAGCGACTTTCTCTAATCGAGCGAATTCACACCGAGCTTGGTCACTAGGGTACCAAGCGGACGTTAAGCCTAGTTCAGGCACGGTATTGGTGGTTAAGAATGCAAGCCGATGTTGCTGTTGTTTTACACAAGTGTGCCCCGTGCGACTGTCTCCGAACAACTTTCTCTAATCGGCAGACTACCCTCTAACCTCTACCCATTAGGGGTTTATTCTGTCGATGGTAGGTCAATCTGGCCGGACCTTTTCCCATCTCGCGTAGAGGAAAATATTACATCATGATTATGATCGAAAATTTAAGTAAGTGGGTAGAAGTCGTAGCCTTGCCTCATAAGACAGCTAAGTTAACCACTGCAGCTTTTAAGGAACATCTCCCCATAAGACATTGTGCCCCAGCCGAGGTCCATACGAATCAAGGTACAAATTTCGGGGAGAATTTCAAGAGATGCTTGATGAGGCTCTCATTGATCATTCTCGTACTAGTCGGGATCACCCCAGGCCGATGGCCTCGCTGAACAGGCAGTCTAGACGTTTAAACGCGCCTTGCGAAACCATTGCTTAGAGAAACACATTTCGGTTTGGGACGAGTCCCTCGGCTACATTACCATGGGATATCGCATGTCAGTTTAAGCTAGTCTTGCTAATTTCAGCATGTATTATGTTTTATTTGGGCGACAACCGTTGCTCGGTCGCAATATTCAGAAAGTTGCAAGCTTTTCGCTTCCACTGATGTTTGAAACATTATTTTTGGAAAAACTTACTCGTCGTGCATTGTTTTTTGCCCGTGAAACGCCCATGGCTTTTGTTTACCTGCAGATTGCCCAACATCAGGACACACATCGGTTTGCCACCACCTGAAGCGGCAGTTACAGGCCGCAATAGAAGCCCTATCGGGTGGGAGACTATGTTTATCTTCGCAGGCATTCTTTTGACACTTTGGACACGAATGTTACTACACACATCCCACGGATTATCGCGGTGGATCCAAACAGAATGTTGGGATAAAAAGGAGCGGACACGCGGACTTTTTGAGAGCACTCCAAGAATTGTGCTCCATGTTATTTACCAAATTTGTCACGGGATATGGATCCTATGCGGATGCCGATTATGGAGGCGACAGCATGTACCTTTTTTCATCGATCAGACGAGGAAACTACCATGTTACTTTGTGATCATTGCAATCAGGGGTTTCACATGGTGTGTTTGGTGCCACCATTGTTGGCAGTTCCGAAATTTCTCTGGTTTTGCCACGGATGTCGCCAGCTTCCGGCCGTGTTGGCTAGCTCCTTTGCCAGTTAAAGAGTTCGAGGAGGGAATAAACCAACATAACCATAACCAGCTAAGTTGTTGACCTTTCTTTTTCTTCCATCTTGCCTGTTGTTGTATTTGTCTATTTTTACTTTTATGGTTTATTTCATTTACAATATTTTTTCATCATTTGAGTTTACATGGAGCACAGCTGATGATATTGCATCCATCTTCACGTTATTTGACACATACACGACAGCTGTCATGCCGCATCTCGTCGGCCATATTCTAGTTGTATACATTTAGGGATTAGGAAGAACAGCTGCCTCACTAATTCGTATTTGGGTGTTATTTGGGTTTTACACTGACCGTACATATCCACATTTCGCGTTCGCGTCAATTGTACATTTTTTACATCGCCGTACACGTCGGCCGTACATATTCCTTTTTGGGTGTAATATACGCGGACGACAAGTCGAATGTACGACTCAAAATTCTAGGATTTTCTACCGACGGCAAATTCGACCGTACGACATACATTCACCCGTGTTTTTTTGCCGACGGTGGATTTATTTATTTCACGTCGTCTTTACCAAATATATTCTGCGCGATTTCCGCCAACGGTGAATTCGATTTTTCACGTCTACCGTACGACTTCTCTTTTCCAAAATTTTCGCGATCGTAAAGTTGACCGTACCTACGGTCCTACCGTACAAACTTTTATTCCCTTGAATCTCCGCCGACAGCAAATGTTAATCATTTCGCGTGAAGTATTATCTCGGCCGTCGACGCAAAGTATGCAATTTTCGTAACATCACATCTGGATTGTTGACGCAAGTGGCAGACAAAGTGACTGCGTCGACAGACAAAGTGACTGTAAGTTCGGACGAAGCGACTTGATTAGACCATTTTAAGTCGTGAACCATTTGGAGGTTAATGCGTTCACATGTAGATAGGAAGGGTTTTAATCCGTAGGTTATACATTTTGTAACGTAGGGCATAGAATTTCGACCTCCTATTGGTTGAATCCAAACTAGACGCAAATACTTACATAGCACGTTGTACTCTGATTGGCCATTTTTCGCTAGGCGTAGTTTTTGTTACTTAAATCATCTTGGATTATTTCCTGGTCAGAATTTTCAAGTGCAGGAATTATTTATTGTTTATTTTCAGTATTGAGGATTTTCTGCAGCCATCTTTTTATTTGTAAAATTGTCCGGACAGCTTTGAGACCATTTTATGCCTTAGCGTGAAGCGTCTATTTTTCTATTACATTATCAATATCTTGTAAAGCCTTACATATTAATCTATATAGCTTCGGCCAAGACCTATACGGTTTCCCTTCACTTTTCTTGTCAGTTTTAGTGGATTTCGACCGCGTTCTCACGACGCAAACTTCATTTCCCGGTTGTGGTTGAGCTTTAATTAGTGTGGAAGTTGCATGTTGGGATTATTGATTTGTTGTTTTTATTTCTTATGATTGTGTATTTATTTCTATTTGGCTTATGCGCATGTTTTTAATTTGGCTATCTCAAACCTCATAAGTATCGGACATATTGTCATTTTCAATTGTTGTCTGTCATTCTCGGTTGTTTATGTTTTGATTTGTTTTATTTAAGTATAAATTCAGTTTATTCTTGATAAAATAACTCCTGCAAGGAATATAAATAGACCATGGGGCCTAGTGGCCATCCATCAACTTAGTATTCTTGCACTTGAAAATTGTCTCTTTTCTTTTCTCGCTTGTTTGTTTTATTTCAATTTCAATTTTCTTTGGTTAAAATAAATAAAAAAAAAATATTCAAAAATCAAAAATATATATTTATAGATACATTTCTACAAAAATCTATAACTAGCTTTACATTTATAATTACCATTTGCTTGTTGGTTGACGTTTTTATCTTATTGGCCAATTTTCAGCCAACGATATACTACACTAACTTAAGTATTTGGTTTTTGTTTCCTCCGTTTTTTGGTTATATATAAGGGGCATCGTTTGCTCACATTGAGACATACTTCACTAAAGAGTGGAGTTAGTGGAGCGGATCCGTTCTTGGGAGCTCTGCAAAACTTCGGTTGTAGCGAACAATCGCAGTTCAACCTTGGCAATCACCAGATTGCTAAGAGTGTTATGTAAGTATCACGATGCCTTGCGGGTACAAGCGCGTGCTAAGGTAGTCGGTTGATCGTATAGAGGGATCGTGTCTGAAGTGGATTAGTGTTAATCCACTTGTATTGAGCATTGTATTTGTCCAGCTTTCCATGCTTGCTATCTGGCCTTAAGCGGCCTTGGCTCAGTTTGCTTTGCCCGGTGTGGAATTTCTTCCATAGATCTTTCCGTTGGAGGCATTGGTTAGCTCCTTTGTGGATTGTGCCGCTTTAGATTTGCACTTGTGAGTGCTTAGATAGTAAGTTATTTGCCTTTGGTTATCTCAAACCTCATAAGTGTCGGGCATATTGTCATTTTCAGTTTTTGTTTGTTTTTCTCGGTTGTTTATGTTTTGATTTACCTTATTTAAGTATAAATTCAGATTATTCTCAGTAAGATAACTCCTGCAAGGAGTATAAATAGACCGTGGGGCCTAGTGGCCATCCATCGGCTTAGTCTAACCATAACCAGCTAAGTCGTTGACCTTTCTTTTTCTTCCACCTTGCCTGTTGTTGTATTTTTCCATTTTTACTTTTATGGTTTATTTCATTTACAATATCTTTTCATCATTTGAGTTTAAGTGGAGCACATTTGATGATATTGCATGCATCTTCACATTATTTGACACATGCATGACATATAACTGCATTGGAAACACCAACACCAAACAGTTTAGTCAAAGCATCAGTATTGTTATGTTAATATACATATCATCACATCATAAAGAACGATCCACATAAGCCACACAACCAACCGGAAAAAACACCATTGTAATATACATTAATATAGAATATGTGTATATATATGTATACATATATATATTTATATATATATACATATATAAATACACTACACTATTTCTGTCTCCTTATTTTGTTTCTTTCACACTATTTTTCTGTTGCACTATTTTTTGTCACACTATTACTAGTTTGCAGTTTTCAGTTTTGCAGTTTTCTGTTTTCAGTTCTCAGTTTGCAGTTTTTTTATCTAAAAATATAACTTATTATATAATATAAATTATTTTTGTCTAAGTAATATAGTAATATGTTACAATCTAATACAGTAATATGTTAGGTAGAGTTATATATACTAATGCATAATAGTATAGGAATATACATACATATAGAATATACATATACAGTACACTATTTGCGCCTTACTATTTTGTTTCTTCCACACTATTTTTTTGTCGCACTATTTTTATGTCACACTATTATTAGTTTGCAGTTCCCAGTTTTCAATTTTCTGTTTTGCAATTTTCTGTTTTCAAATAAACAAATAAAATACCACAAATTCTGACACAAAAACTTCTAAAATCCCAAATATATAACACAGCTATTGGTTACACGCAGAACTTCTCACATAATATATTTCCAAACATAATTCATTAAAAAAAGAGTTATTTCATATCAACTCTTTTACATAACATCACAACTATGAAAGGAAAGAAAAAAAAAACAACCTTGTATAAAGTCAAAAGGGGTAAACTTTTGAATAACTTCATTCTACTAATTTAGGATTTTAATTAGGGTTAGGGTTTCATTAAGATAACATGATTTATGGTTAACGGCACATTATGGTCTAGAAATAATAAAACTTGTAGTTCGCAATGTGTTTTTCCAAATGTCCTTAAAATGGATTATGGAATGTCAGGTCAAAAAAATTAACGTTGCGAAGTTATGATGAATAATATATGTTTTTAAAAAGTTGCATAGTGATGGTAACTTGATTGGAGTTAATTGTAGGCAAAAGAGGAAGAAAAAAAATACGAACTGATCCATAAGAGGGACTAAATAAAATGGACAGGTGACGGGAAAGAAAAGATGTACTTTAGCGAGGGAGTAGAGGAGAACCGGGGGGGCGGAAAGGAAGAGGGGGGAGTATTAGTAAGTTTGAAAAACTGCAGGTTTTTTTTTGCGCCTATGTTTGATGACGTCGAAGCGTATGATGTGTTACATGACACCTTCTATTGGAGTTACGTGCCAAAATTTTGGTGTGAATAAGACTCGTTTTCCGATGAGTTATGGGAAAATCATCGAAATGGGCAAAAAGTTAGAAATGCTCCGGTGGGAATAGGCTATCAGATAGAGACGCATCGCTGTTCGTGGATTTTGACCGTTTTCAAATGTTCCACGTATTTTTAGAAAAGACAAAAAATAATAATCATGTGTGTTAGTTACTCTACCTTGTTAGCCTCTTACCGAAAATCAATATTTTTTTTTTGTCTTATCCGTTTAATTGATTTGTCTGCACCATATATCAGAGGTCGCAAACGATTACCCGAAACCGTAACCAACCATAACCCGACCGCCCGCGTTAGATCCGAAACGGAATTGGGTGCCAAGTTTGGGGGTCCAAGCGGATTCGGGCGGGTGATCACAAAAAAGAAATAAAAAATCGGTAGCGGTCGGGTAAGCAAAAACCAAAAAATTGAAGGTTTTGTACTCACCATGCTATCCAACACTATTGTACTTTGTACTCTTGATATCGTGGAAGTAAGTGACATCATGATTAGCGTCGCATTTCGATTTTGTACTTATTCTGGTATGGGCGAGTATTAATAATCGCGGGAAAATCGAGTTTCGTATAAACTTTTATTTTTGTAAATGCGTATCGGGTAACGGGTAACAATTTTTGACCTTGACACAACCCGCTCGGGCGCTGAGTACTCAGATTTTGAAAAAAAAAAATCGGTTTTGCTTATATAAAATTTTGACTTTTGCGACATCTGTCATATATCCAAACGAGAATATCGTGATATAATACCCAATATATCTTTCCTGTATACCGATAAAAAAAATCGCGATGGTTGATATTGCATTGAATTTTTTATGAAAGGTTTAGTGATTTAGGGTGGACTTCTATTAGGCGTTTCAGTAATTGTACGGATACGTTTACTGAATGGCATGCCTTCCATTAGGTCGCGTCAGTAAACGAATTTTTATTTGTGTGGTTCAAAATGGTTGGTAACACGTAGGTTAATATTCGATGCTTAAAATACTGAAAGAATTTTCGGATGCAAAGTCTGAACGCAATACCTATACTAGTGGAAGTAAAATTTGTACCAGCGGAGGTAATTAATGACTCGTACAGAGGGCATTATAATGTACTATCCAAAATTTCAAAATGTAACGACAAAAAAGCAGCGACAACTTTGACAGAAAAATTTCGGCAAAAGGCATATGGCCCATACGACATGTACGCACATAAACGCGCTCTCATTCTGGATTTTTTTTTCTTTTTCCACGCGGCCTATTATTACACGTTCATTTTGTGCAAATTGTCCCCCTTTTGCATGGTCGCCACAAACTGTAGGGTTGGTGACGTGGCGTCTCAGATAAAAAGTGTAATGGCATCCGAAGGTCAGCTTTTATGCTTATTACTCTAAAGATTTCCGTAAAGATGTTTCTCTCGAAAAAAAAAAAAATGGTACGGACGTGTACGAAACGGTTCGGCCCTTAGTAAACAAGCCCCACTTTTCCGCTAATGCAAAGCCACCCTTAAAGAGTTAATCATGTGCTTGTTAGGAATATCAATGTTAGAATCTACGTTTACGTAATGTTGGTTCGTAGTTAGTGTGGATCAGATTTAGTCGCGCGTCAGTTTCATTTGATTTGGTCGTGCGTCGGTTCGCGTATTTTGGTTTTGTTTCGTTTATCTTGATTTTGTATTTCCTGCGTGTACGTTTCGCGTGTACACGATTTGATTTGATTTGATTTATTTTTGTTTTGTTTAAGTTCTAGTACCTTCGTCGAGAAGTTTCGTTTCGCGCGACGTACGTCTAGTAGTTTCGTTTCGCGTAAGTTAAATTATTCGTACAGGACTCTGTCAGTTTTGTTTCTAGTAGTTTCACTTTGTTTTGTACCACATTAACGTCTAAGTACATTTAGACACTTCTAGAGTTAGTGTTCTAGATTGTTTTCGCGGCTAAGTTTAAAAGCCATTCTGTAAGTTAGATAGTATAACAATTAGGAATCAATCAAGAGTCAATTAAGTAAGAATGAGTTAAGAGAAGTGTAATATTTAAAGATTGAGTTAATATGAGTTTATTTTATTGATTGTTGAATATGCCTCTATCTTGGACTATAAGATTTCAATGTGTTGTAATGTTTGATTTAATTTCAATTTCGTTTCCGCATTATCAAATTTGAGTAATTGTGAGCGTATTCCGATTGACTCTTATTCCTATCAATTGGTATCGGAGCTTTGTTTATTTAGATTGGAGTAAAGAGTTGATTAAGAGTTTATAAGTGATGGTGGAGGAATACTCCGCAAAGAGAGAAGACACTGAAGTCACTTTTGGAGTTGGAGAATCAGAGAGGCTATCAATGGCGAAGGAGAGTCTTACAATTCAGTTTGATCCCACGACTATAGAGGAACTTTACGAATTTCTAAAGGCAAAAAGAGAAGGACAATCTTTCGGTAAAACTCCTACCTTTGGGGGCAATTCAGATGATGAGAGTTCTAAGAAGAGTAAAAATGGCAAAATGAAAGTACCTTTTTATGATGATGATGATGAGTCGAGTTCAGATGAAGAGTCAGATTATAAGGTGTCGTCTAAGACTATCATGCTTAATGGAAATAATTATCCTGTATGGAAGAGATGTATTCAACGAACCTTTACTCCAAAGAAATTGTGGAAAATACTTACAGGAGAAGAGAAAAGACCATTAGATGAAAAATGAAGGAAAAAGTGGGATACTAAAGATATGGCAGCTATGTCTGCATTACTTCAGAGTAGTAGTAGTTTGGTTCATGAGCATATGTTAACTCATGATACCGCTCATGCTTGTTGGACCCATCTACAAAATTTGTATGAGAAAGGATTCGCCACTAAATCTAATTATGTATTTCAGGACTTTATTCCGTTTAGGATGAAGGGTAATGAGTGGATTGATGATGCTCTAAAAAGATTTAATGTTTTGATAGAGTAGTTGAATAGCGCAGGAAAGTTTCCTCCTGAAGATGTAAAAGTATTTGTGTTTATGAATGGATTGCCATCTAAGTTTGATGTTACAGTAGAAGTTATAAGATCTACAAAGAAACCCACTTTTGACTTTGCTATTAACCTTCTAAAAGGTGCAGAGAAGAAAAAAGAGAAAAATAGTAGTGGATTTGGAACTAGTAATGTAAACCTCAACGATACGTCTGAGGTATATTCTTTACGTGGTCGTGGAGGTAGAGGAAGGTTTAGATCATGAGGGGGTAAAAACAATTTTCAGTATTCAAGATTTGGAAGAGGTTATAGCGATGAAGGTGATGTAAGGCTGTTACTTGTTATAAGTGTAATAAGGAAGGACATATGGCTACTAACTGTCCAGATAGGGAAAAGCAATGCAATATTTGTCGAAAATGGGGACATGTTAGTGCTCAGTGTTTTCAACGAAATGGAGGTGGATCATCTTACTATTCGAAAAGAGGAAGAAATTGAGGTGGACATCGAGGACGAGGTCGTGAAAGATTTGGACAATCACGTGGAGGAGGCCATCAAACCTACTATACAGATTTTCATGACGACCAAGGCGATAAGTCTCTAAACTTTTCTATGAAAATGAAAGAAAATGGAAATGTTGTTGTCAATTCTGCAATTTCCGCATGTGGGAGTGCAATTTCCGCATGTGGGAGTCAAAGTTATAAAGATTGGATAGTTGATTCAGGTGCAACTCATCATGTTTGCAGTGATTTAAGTTTGTTTACAGATTTGAGAAAGCTTACAGTTCTTAAGACTATTACGGTTGCTAGTGGACATGTTGTTCCAATAGATACGGTGGGAACTGTCAGATTAGATTTACCTGTTAAGAATATGAATGGTCAAGTTGTTGTAAAGAAAGTGAATTTAAACAATACTTTGTATTTTCCTGATGGAGTTGTAAACCTTGTTAGTGTTCCACAAATACAAAGGAATGGTGGTAGAGTAACTTCGTTTGAAAATGGAAGAATAGTTTTCCAAGATAGAGAAGGAAATCAATTTGGAGAAGGTTATGTAACTGATTGTATGCAAAGTAAGTTAAAATGGATTAGACCACAGGAAAATCAGAAATCAGTAATTTCAGTTAATGTTGTAAGTTCTGAAAGAAGAGATCTAAGTTTATGGCATCATAGACTTTGTCATACTTCTGAGTCTAATATAAAAAATATGATGAAAAGTGCAGCAGTAAGAGGATTAGAGTGTCTATCAGGAGAAAAAGTTCAAGGTTATAATGGTTCTAGCAAAGGGAAACAAATTCGAAAACCTCATCCTCTAAAAGATGTGAAGTATAAAGCTAGTGCTACTCTTGAGCTTGTTCATGTAGACTTATGTGGAGATGTCAAACTAGTAAGTATGGGAGGACATAAGTATATCTTTGTAATTGTGGATGATTATAATCTAAAGAGTTGGGTGTATTTGTTGAAACATAAGTCAAAGGCGTTATATAAGCATCGAGATTTTGATGTAATGGCTGAGAGAAAACAGATAGAAAGTTAAAAGTAGTTAGATCAGATAATGGAGGAGAATTTGTTGCTTTTAAAATTTTTTGTCAAAAAAGAGGGATTAAGCAGCAATTTACGACTGTCTATTCACCTGAGTCTAATGGAGTTGTTGAGAGGAAGAATAGGACACTTCAAGAGATGGTTAGAGCTATGTTGCATAGCACTAAACATAGTGTGAGGTTTTGGGGAGAAGTTGTTCTTACAGCAAATTACATTTGTAATAGAAGACTAACTTCGATTTCTAGAGATAAGACGCCTGAAAAATTGTGGAGTGGCAGGATTCCATCTGTTTGACATTTGAGGATTTGGGGATGCCGAGCCACTGTCTACATCGAGAAAAGATATCGAGCCGGAAAATTCAGTCCCAGATCATGGACGGGTATCTTTGTTGGGTATAGTCAAAATTCAAGTCAATACAAGATTTTTAATCCCGCTACTCGAACGGTTGTCGAATCGAGGAATGTGGAGTTTCACGAAGATTTGGCGAAAGCAATGGAGTTCACAAAAGATATAGAAGAAAGTTTGGATTTTGAGAAAGAGAGCAATTTGGAGGAGATCAAAATTAATGACGAGAGTGACAAAGAGGAGGATGAAGAAATTCCATTGAAAAAGAAGAAATCAATTAAAATTGGTAAGAGATTTGAATCTTCCCAATCTGATTCTGAAAGCTTGAAAAGTGAGAATGGAAGTCAAAGTTCTAAGTCTAGTGAAAGATCCCTTAGCAGACAAAGAAGTGAATGTAGTTTGCCATTTGTAAGTGAGAAGGGTGAAATAGATGATGTTGTTGAAGAAGAAGTTGTTGTTAGGAAAAGTAATTGAGCGAATAAAGGAAAGGCTCCTGAGAGATTAACCCTTCATATGAATGCTAAAGATAAGTCGGTTAATTTTATTTCAGATGCTAGGTTAAATGAGTTTCTTTTATAGCAATTACTAAGTGAGCCTCTGAATGGGGATCCTACGTCCTATTCAAAAGCTGTTGCATCAAGTGATTGGAATGAAAAGTGGAAGCCAGCTTTTGAGAAAGAAATTAAGTCTATTATTTATAATGGAACATTTGAAGAAGTAGTTTTACCTGAGGGGAAAGAAAGCTATTGATTGTAAATGGGTATTTAAGACTAAGATGGGTGCATCAGGTGAAATTATCAAATATAAGGCAAGATTAGTAGGTAAAGGTTTTCAGTAGAAATAAGGTATAGATTATACAGAAACATATGCACCTGTGGTTAAGTTTGATAGTTTAAGGATGATTATTGCGATTGCTGCTGCTAAGAGAAAGCATATCCACCAAATAGATGTTGAAACCGCTTTTCTAAATGGAGAAATGGGAGAAGAAGTTTGTATGAAGATTCCAGAAGGAGTTTCGGGCAAACCTGGACATGTGTGGAAGTTGAAGAAGTCGGTCTATGGACTTAAGCAAGCTCCAAGGACATGGTACACTCGTCTTCTCAAGGTACTTTTGGATTTTGGCTTTGTTCGGACATTTTCAGATTTAGGTGTTTATGTGAAAGGAGAAGGAGTTGATCAAATTATTTTTAGTGTGTATGTTGATGATTATATTATGATTTCAGATAGTCTTGAAAAGATTCAAGAGTTAAAATGCTTTCTTAGTAAATTCTTCAAAGTTACTGACTTAGGAGAAGCTAGGTACATTCTTGGTATTGAGGTGATTAGAGATGAGTTTGGTTCTTTGAAACTTAGTCAAGAACAATATTGTAAGGAAGTCTTAGCTAGATTCTCTATGTTGAATGTTAAGCCTTTGAGTACACCTTTGGATCCTAAAATTTAGTTGAGTAAAGCAAAAAATGAGCCAACAATTGATGTACCTTATAGAGAAGCAGTTGGTTGTTTGATGTATCTTAGTGTTGGAATTAGACCAGATATTTCAGCTGCTGTTAGTATTGTGAGTAAGTATTGTCAAGCACCTAAGAAGTGTCATTGGGAGAGTGTTAAAAGGATTTTTAGATATTTGGTTGGAACGTTAAGTTATGGTTTAGTTTATAAGGCGGATTCAGAGTTAGATTGTTTTGGATATTGCGATTCCGATTGGGGTGGAGACTTCGACATGGGAAAGTCAACATCCGGTTACGCTTTAGTTTTATGTGGAGTGCCATTTCGTGGAGCTTGATACTTCAACCTACGGTAGCATTGAGTTCGACGGAGGCATAATATATGGCGGCTTGCCATGCTGCCAAAGCTTCAATTTGGTTAAGAGAGATGTTAAGTGAGTTGGTAATTATTATTAAGTGTATGAAGTTGTTTTCAGATTGTATGTCTCGTATTACATTGGCTAAGAATCCAGTGTTTCATAAAATGACTAAGCATATTAGGATTCAGTAGTATTTTGTGAGAGACTTAGTAAATGCTGGTGAGATTGAGTACATTTTTGTACCAACAGGTGAAAAAGCAGCTGACATGTTAACTAAAGCTGCTATGTATGATGTCTTTGTGAGAGGAAGGCCTAAGTTAGGATTATTTTGAGTTTCTTTAAGATTTAGTGTAGATTCAATATTGAGAGGGGGATTGTAAAGACGTACAATTATTGAATCTACGTTTACGTCATGGTTGTTCGCTGTTAGTGTGGATTAGTTTTGGTCGCGTGGCATTTCACGTATGTCGGTTTTATTTCGTATAGTTTGTTTTAGTATTTCGTGCGTAGTACCGTACTTCGAGAAGTTTCGTTTCGCGAAACCTACATCTAGTAGTTTCGTTTCGCGTAAGTTAAATTGTTCGTACAGGACTTTGTCAGTTTTGTTTCTAGTAGTTTCAATTTGTTTTGTACCACATTTACGTCTAAGTACATTTAGACACTTCTAGAGTTAGTGTTCTAGATTGTTTCCACAACGTAGTTTAAAAGCCATCGTGTGAGTTAGAAATAATAATTAGGAATCAATCAAGAGTCAATTAAGGAGGAATAAATTAAGAGAAGTGTAATGTTTAAGGATTGAGTTCATATGAGTTTATTTTATTGAGTATTCAATTTCTCTCTATCTTGGATTATGCGCTTTCGATGTGTTGTAATGTTTGATTTCATTTTATTATCGCTTCCGCATTGTGACATATAAGTGTTTGTGAGCGCGTTTCGTTTGACTCTTATTCCTATCAATTTTCAGCGATTGGCGTACGGATGACTGAAATACAGTGGACCGACTGTTTTCTGTAATCTACGACAGCTGTCTCGAAAAGAAGTTCGGTCCAAAAAACGTGGTTCGCCGTTCTGTTCGCCTTCCATCGAGTTGAATGCTATCGGACGGTCAGGATTATTCCGCTAGATGTCATTTTGTGGAAACATTCCGTACAAATTATTTGAAGGCGTCGCTTCGCGGGATACGCGCCACGTCGGCACAAAGTTTGTCTCTCTCATGAGACAAGTGGAAAGTTTGCGGACAATTATTTGTGTGCCATTTGGCCGAATTCGAGTCCGATTAGGGTTTTGAGTGTCAGAAAATATGATTGCGCACGAAAGATTTTTTATTTATTTTTTCGAAAATGATTGGCAGCAGGCGACGCTGTGGTCTCTGCCAAGATTCGTGCCAGCTGTCGACGGGTTTCTGGTTTTCTTTTTCTCCGAACGAGACAAAATGTCGGTTTTGTTTTGACTCCCATGTTAGCGTCATCGTTTGTGAAAAAGTGATGACGTACTCATAGTGTCAGGTTTTTTTAGAAGTACAAATCCAGTCTTTTACATTTATTTTGATTCGTCGATGGCTAAATTGTCCCGATACTTCTTTTTGTTGTTCCACACAAAAAAAATAAAAATTTACCGACTCCGGATCCGGGCAGCGGACCAGCGAAAAGTCACAAACGGTCCTCTCCTCCCACCGACTTTCACTTTCGTCGTTTTCTTGGACTGACTTGGCTTCTTTTGATATGTCCGTACTGTTTTTACGGCTGCGTGTATTCGTTGCGTCGAATTAAGGGTAAATCTCCGTTGTATATTTGCAACGAACCTTGTCGTATGTGAATGGAATTCTTTCTTTTTTTTAGCCCAAACGAAGGGCTCTTGGCGATCTACAATTGGCGAAAGGACAATTTTTGGCCGCCGTACACAAAATGTACATTTTGCATTTGTGCACAACGTACATATTATTGTACGGCTTCTACTACACCGCCAATCGCTATTAGCGTAGAAGTTTATTTAGAATGTTCGAATAATTACCGTGGTTTACGGTAATTAAGAATTTGAAAATTTTGAAAAAAACCATACATTCTAATTGTTTAATAATTCTAATTTGGGTCTTTGAAAAAAATAAATGTCGGTCGCAAACATGCTTACACTAATATAGGTATTTGTACAAAATCTGACAAATCGTACACAAATCGTACGTTCACACAGTCGAAACGTGGTTGTTGGACGAATATGTGCGAACGCGATATTTGACAACCCGATTTCATCCCCTTTTTAGAGCGCATATTCTCATGCGTCCGCGGTTACTAAAACTCATTAATTATACTTTTTCACTTAAAAGGTACAATTTTGTACGGTCTGACACTTACCATATACCACACTATTTAAATGACAACGTACTTTCGTATTTACGCTAATTGGACAAAAAACCCTAAATGGCGTAAAGAAAAAAATAGAATAAGCTACGCTATTTGAGAACTTGGAAATAAATAGCGGGACGTAATTAGCGTACACTACGCTAATAGCGATTGGCGGTGTACTATGGAACTGTACAAAATAAGATTTGATGACTTCGATATTTTAACGCCTCGAATCGCTCATTCGGTTCCGACAAACTGAAACTAGAAAGCATAGAGAAGTCCTAAATATTCGATAAGATTCGGCACTAGAGCATTTGACCTTTTACAATAACAACAAACTCGCTCGACTGAATGGTCGCCATGGACAGCTGTCGCCCAATGATGACTATTTATGGGCGCAGAAACAGCGCATTGCAAGAAACGAGGCGGCGGGTTTCTGGTTTGGTAGTTTCGATATACCGCTTTTTTTTTTTTTTTTTTTTTTTTCTTTTTGGTAGCTGTTCCAGGTCCACCGTGACACGACAAATCCAGTCCGTACGCACCGGATTGTCCTTTCGAGGGAGATTTGTCTCTGCGAGTGAACTTGCGAAGGTTCGAACTCTTTTGAAAACGAAGGCGGATTCAGACATTGCTGCCGCTTCAACCATTTAGGTCAAACCCTAATCCTGAACCCTGAACCCTCAACCTTAAACCCTAAGCCTTACGCAAACCCTAAACCGGAAACTATAAATATGAAACCCTCACAAAATTTTAGATCTAGCTTAAACCCTAAAAGTTCGAAACCCTAAGTAAAACCGTAAACCCGTTGTAGAAACCCTAGTATTTTTTTGATACCCTCAAATAAAACCCTTTTGGACCTTGTTAAAATCCCTAAAACACCATTTTTCAAACATCACCAGTTTGATGGTTTGTTTAACGTTTTTTATTTGTAAACAATTTGGATGCCAGATTTAAACATTTTGTTTAACATAGAACATTGGGCCACAAATCAATATTCACTATAGAGTTGATAATGTTTCTAATTTTTCCAATCATATGTTTTGAAAAAATGGCGAACATGGAAATATAATGTTGTTTATTCGGTCAACAATGTATGCATATACATATAGCGTAACATCACAACATTTGAACTTTAAATACTTATTTCTTGAAAATAACACTTTTTTTGAAAAAGTTTATAATCTAAACAAATCTAAGACAAGTGGTACAAGTGACCAAAAACTTTGAACTTCAAATGTAAGCTAGCACTACCCGTTGTGTATATGAGTCCCTTCGATGTTGTTAGCACGTACCTTTTTTTCTTTGTGCATATTCTTTATGTACTCATTATTACTTGAAATTGGATTTGATTTAATTTTAAATATTTTTTGTGTGTACTTGATTGCATTCATATGTCATTTATGTATATTATCGTATTTTCTTAGATGTATTTACATGTACTTCTTGTTTAAAAGATTAATTATGGTTCAAACTACCACAAAATGTTTTTTTTGTTCACTTGTGAAAACAATTCAGCAAACGGTTCAAATAAAAATTTAGTGGAAAATACTTTTAAGCGAATAAAACATTAAAAGCTTAGAACCAAAAGAGAATGATTAAAAGTTTCAAGGCTTTCCGAAATTTTGACTCACAACTTTGTTCCTCTCAATTGATAACTTTTAAATTTATATGACATTTTCAATTTTCTAATACTTCAATTTATCATGTAAATAATATCAAAGGTGCTAAAATCTGAACTTTCATATTAAAACGTATCAGTAAATGCTTAATGAAAAATTTATTTTATAATAAGTAAGCGGTAAGCAAATCTTATATTAATTTAAAAGCAATCTAAAATCTGTTGAAATAAAAAATCACATGATGTAATATGGGAACTACAAAGTGAATCTATTAACTAAAATCGAATGAACATGGGACATATTTTCTTTCGCCGAGTCTTGTCCACAAAGTAGCGTTTTTTCAACGTAGCACTTGGCATTCTAATTTTGGTTCTTGTAAATAGTACTAACTAATTAGTATTTCATGTTTGTATACTCAATTATCAGTATTGTTTTGGCCCTTAGTAAGCACTCCTCACTTTTAGTCATCGCTCCCTTTGTTCAGTCTAACATGGACACTTCGTTAGATGTTGTGTCTCTATAAAGTGACGTCAAGTCAAATATGCGGATCAGCACTTTTCGGTATTTGCAAAACACCACTCTGAAAATTGAAAAAAGACCCTTTCTTTTCGGTCTTGTCTCCTTTGTGGATGTTTTTCTTTTGTCCTTTTCCTAACCTTTGAGCATGGCAACTACCTCTACAACCCCTGTTATGTATCCACTTTTACACCTCCACTAGGTTATTGGCAACGGTCAAACACTTCTCATGGTCACGGTCACCTTCGAGAATTTAATGGCTACAATTTATATTGATTGGAAGCATGGCGTTATGTCTTACATTAGAATTATACAAGTATTTGCCTTTCTTCCTAGGCATCACCTCATTTTTTTTTCTTGTACCACTAATTGCCTAGTTCTTAAAATCATTCGTTTTGTGGCTCACAATCGCAATTGAATTAGAGTCACAAAATCTACAATTTATTCCTTTCACTCTAATAGCAATTCACAATGTGCTTTAAAATGTTTTAAAGACGAAAACTCCTTGATACTTCGGGAAAATTTAGTTTATTAATCCTTGATATTAATTTCTTTTTAATGCTTGTTTTTTCATTTGTAGATGTTTGGCTAGGATGTAAACATAAAATTTAGGAATTGTAAAATTTGATATTAGTATGATCTTTGACTTCCATTGAGCATATTCCATCGGGATTGCAAAACAAATTTCAGATGTAAATGTACAAATTTACAACTTACATATGGACAAAATTCAAATGTAAATATTTAAACATACAAATTTCAGATGTCCAAATCCTCAAATGAAATTTTCGAATAACGAATTTCTAATGTGCAAATGTGCATTTCCAAATTCTAATTTCAAAGGTAAAAAAATGAGATAAGCAAATTTAAGCTAAAAAAAGTTGACACAAGTGAATTTGCGATAAACATTTGTCAAATGTCCAAATGTCAGATAAACAGAATTCCTGCAAAATATCTACAAATGCCCTGATTTCGAATGTGCAAATTTCAAATGTACAACTCTCATTAAAGAACGGTTGTCAAGTCCAAGATTCTAAACAATACATTACAACTTTATTTTTATTTCTTACGCCGGCAAATTTAGAAAGCTAACTAATAGCAGAAACTATATATGTTTCCATTCATTACACTAAATGCATAGTTGCGTTGTGCCCAATATACATATAACCCATAAAACTAATCTACAACTATATCCAAAAAACTATCTCGATTATTTCTTTTCCTGACGTAACTACAAATACATAAATGGGATGCCCAAAAAGAAACTACCAAAAAAATTCTCTCATCAAAAGCTCACAAGATAAAACTCCTAATGGATATCCCAACAGAACAACACTGCCAATACATGTTACTTCTAGTGGAAAAAAAGAAAAACTGCCAGGACATAACTGCTGTTGACGTACGTGAAAAACACCGATCGATACCCGGATTTATGGAACAACCCACAGTAAAACCTAATAAAGTTGAACTCACCAGCCACGACATCCGGGCTGGCGGCGAAGTGGTTAGTACATTCACAGCTAAAGTGAAAGGTCCCGGGTTCAAATCTTGGTCGGCTCATCATTCCCTTCAACAGAATCGCCCATTCTATCCTTCGATTCTACGAATCTTAACAACTACCACCAGATCAGAACTCGTAAGGGAACGTAACTAACATAAATCCCAGCGTGACTCCCAACATAATTAGCAACCGAAACCTCACGGAACTGCGTTCAGACACATCCCGTGACCAGTTTTCTCCCACTCGAAATACACGATTTGACGCAGATTGGGGTGTTGACCATCCAATTGGCGCCGGTTCCAATGCAATATCCGGCGCTCACTCCCAAACAGCTTTGCCACGTGGAGCCACCTCTCATGCCGCAGAACTTGGCCACCACAGACTGACACGTGTCACCTCTCTGCCACCTGTAGGTGTATCTGCACGCTAGAAGACGACGGAAACCGCCACGGAGATCTGCGTTACACGGAAACTGAAACTGTCAAGAGATGGAAACGGTAAAGGAAGCGAACTGAAAACTGGAGAATACTTATTACTACGAAAAAAGAATAAGAGGCAAACAGAAAAAGATCACAGTCACTCTTTCCCTCTCCCTCTCTCTCTCCCTCTCTCCACCCCTCACCTTTGTTATTTTTCGTTTCCAGTTGACTCCATCGATCCATCCCTGCCACGTTTCCTTCTTCAACTGCCACGTGGACCTCACTTTCCTCAGCTGCCACGTGGACTGCTCCCCAAACGGCAGCCGCCAGAAACAACAGAAACATTGACGCTTGCCGGCGAGCCATTTTTGACGGTTGAAAAGTACCGGTCGGAGCCGAACGTCAAGTTTCGGACGTCAAGTTCGCAAAAGAAACTCACGGTCACGATTTTTGTAAAGCCGCCGGCAAAAGCTGAGAGAGAGAGAGAGAGAGAGAGAGAGAGAGAGAGAGAGAAGAGTAGGAGTGACTTTTGTCTTGTCGTCTAATGTTGTAAATTTTCAATGTATTTTTCTGCCGCAGTTAATAGTTTGGTGCCTTCCGAGATCGAGGCATTGTGCTATTTGTACCTCGTAGAATAGTACGCCATACTGTACGGATCAAGTACAGTACGGATCGTGTATGGACGAATCGTGTCCGCTGGTCCACGAAACCGCGAAAGGATGGAGACAATGTGTGCAATGTTTAATTTTGAAAGCGGAAAGGACGAAATAGGAGGTACGGCCGGCAGAGTTGTTTGCCACGAATTCTGATTCGGATGGCTGAAATACAGTGGACCGACTGTTTCTGTACTCTTCGCCAGCTGGCTGGAAAAGAAGTTCGGTCCAAAAAACGTCGGTTCGCCGTTCTGTTCGCCTTCCATCGATTTGAATGCCATCGGACGGTCAGGAGGATGCTACGAGATGTAATTTTGTGGAAACAAATAAACAATTCCGTACAAATTATTGGAAGGCGTCGTTTCGAGGGATATGCGCCACGGCAGCAAAAAGTTTGTCTCTCTCATGAGACAAGTGGAAAGTTTGCGGACAATTATTTGTGTGCCATTTGGCCGAATTTGAATCCGATTGGATCTTTGGATATCGGAAAAAATGATTGCGCACGTAAGATTTTTGTGATTTTTGTATTTTTGCGAAAATGATTGGCAACAGGCGACGCTGGGGTCTCTGCCAAGATTTATGCCAGTTGGCGACGGGTTTATGGACGGATATGCTGGTTTTATCTATCTCCGAACGAGACAAAATGTCGGTTTTGTTTTGACTCCCATGTTAGTGTCATCGTTTGTACAAAAATGATGACGTACTCATAGAGTCAGGTTTTCTAGAAGTAAAGATTCATTTTTTTTTATTGATTCTGATTTCTCGATGGCTATTGTCCGGAAACGCTTGTTTTCCACACCAGAAAAAATATAAAACGCCATCTGCTAAAAATAACTGTTGTTTGTTGGATGCCGTATGTTCTCGTACCACTTTGTACTAAACATAAATTAATTCTTTTTAAGACGCGTTTAATGGGCACGTTCCCATGTGATAAATTAAGGGTTTTTTCCATAGTTGTTCAAATCGTGCTATTATTCATAGTTCAAAAGTAGGTGACCATACGCCCATACAATATGCCTATTGTACGCAAAACATACAATATGCCCTTAAGACCCATATTGTATTGGCCGCAAAATGAAATAAAATAGGGACAGGGTTGAGTTGCACATCGATCGATAGAGAATTAAGCGACATGTCTAAATTTTGAAAAAAAATCGGACAAAAACAAATATATCTGTGTGTTTTGAGGGACTTTTTATTTAAACCGTCAGATTCGGACGATCGGACGGTCACTGGTCAAAGTAGGCGATTTTAAAAAGATCACATGAAAAGCCCATAACACAATTTACGAAAGGACAATCTGTCATATTAGCGTCTTCAATTTTGAGGGCCACACTAAATAAAGCCTCAAATTGACCAACCAGGCAGTATGGGACGATAAAAAAAATAAAATACCACACTGCCAAAAAAATTACCAAAACCTACGGACCAACCCCGTTGGCGTTCACACGGTCGAAACGCGGCTGTCAGACGAATGTGTGTGAACGGGATTTTTTACGACATGATTTTTTTCCCTTTTTAGAACGCACATTCTCATGCGTCTGCGGTTACTAAATCTAATTTATTGTACCTTTTAACTTAAAGAAGGTACATTTATGTACGATATGACACTGACCGTACACCACTCTATTTAAGACACAACGTACTTTCATTTTTTACGGTACTTGGAAAATAACCCTAATTAGAGTAATGAAAAATATAGATTAAACTACGCTATTTGAGAATTTTCCCGGTTTTTTTTTTCCCGGTTTTTTTTCCCACCGAATGTCATCCTACGCCGTGTCAGTTCGCTGAAAAATTCCGTCCGGCGGCGTGCGCTGTACTTTGATCTTACGTCAGATTCGGACGTTCGTACAGGAGTGTGCACGACGCACACACATACAGTATGCCTACGTTGCGAGAGTTTTGTGCAAAGTTTTGTGCGCCTACCAAAGGCCTACCATAAAAAAGCCTACTTTTGAACTATGCTATTATTTCAATTTTTACGATTGAAACGTATAATTCGTGACTTTTGAAAAATAGAAAAAAAACGCGATGTACTCTTTGTCCGGTAAACTGAACGGACAGTTTACGGGGAAAGTACAATAGTTTCCATAAAATGTACGTTCATTTACGGAAACGTACGGAACTCGAGGAAAAGATACGTCGCATTTGTTAGTACTTTCTATCCAGTGAGCTGAGCAGAAATATCACGGAACCTGTACGTCATTTCATCGAAATTGTACGGACATTTTCGAAAAGAGACGTTGAAACATCACACTATTTTCGCTCATTAAGTTTGAAAAATGTACAGACATCTTCTTCATTTTTTTTTGAAAGGAGCCGCCATGGAATGTTGAAAACGAAACCGCAAGGAAGCCGCCTCCCTATAATCTACCATGGCTGTCAGTCAAATCAGATAGACGGACTTTGTCAAAATGTTTCCCTGGACAACATTCGAACTTGAAACTGCAACATTTTCATAACCGCTATTTTCATTTATCCTACTACTAGTTGATCAAGGAAGTCGGATGCATATCAAGTGTGTGCCATATATTTAAATAATAAAGACTGTTTACCCCTCATTAACATAAACCTTATAAAGCTGCGATATATGTAATTTTTTTTGTTTTTTACATGCGAAATTATGCGGATGAAAATTCATTAACAATTTTAGCGATATGTTCAAAGCGTTCAATCGTTAGTTCATTATAATTCGTTAGATTGAATCGTTCGCTTGCATTATGAACAACTATGGTTTCTCTTATGCGTTCGTTTCCTCAACTTAGCCTAGCGAGAAAATCTCAGCCTTACAAAAGATGAAATTACCACAGTACAATTTGAGTCACCTTGAAACTTTAAAGGTACTTCACTTTGTTGTCTAGTGCATTTCGACCCACTTTCGCGTCCCTCAAAGGGTACTTTCGTGTGTAACCGAAACTTTAGTTTTGTAACTTTGTTTTTAGGGAAGATTCTCCGTACTGCTTTCAGAGCATTCATTTGAAAAGAAATGAAATCGTTACTTACAAAAGTGACGGATGTCGACGAGGGTGTAATATGTGACGGTTGTAGACAACTACAAAACACGCGACAATTGATGACGTTTACAAAATAGCGACGGTTGTAGGCGTCTTGTACTTGTGACATTGTAGATGTTTAGGGTTTGTGACATTTTGACGTCACGCTCAATTATGACAACGCCGACGTTACAAATTCTACAACTTTACGCCATGGTTTCGCGATTGTGTTTTTTATCCTTTCTCACTCTACTTGCCATCAAAATAGGCCCAAAGATAGTCAAAAGAAATCGTTTTTAGAGATCTTTCATTTGACAATATTATAGACGTTTTGCATTGAAAGAATTGTGAGATAGACGCGGTAGTGGGAGAGGGAGAGAGAGAGAGAGGCGCTTTCACAGACTTTGCTTTTGTGAAATGGCGTCTATTGGCGAAGACCCCGTCCGCGGCCCCTATACGAAAAAAAGCGCACGGAAAAAAGTCATGCAGAGGCTAGGAACGTGCAGTGGGTTTTTTTTTTTGTACTCCACGCACAAAAATTGTCAAAAACTCTCGACAGGTGCGACAACATCTGCCTATTTGCTCACCTCACGGAACTTTATTTAAAATCATCTCGGGAGGTGATTTTGTATAAAGTTTGAAGATGAGCTGGAAGGACGGGAAAGTGGGTCAAAACACGGTAGACCACAAACTGCATCGCGCTAGACGACAAACTCCAATACATATTACGTTTTAAGGTAATGCAACTTGTATGGTGATAATTTCAAGTTTTTGGTACGACTATGCATTTTCTCGTTTTTTTGTAAGTTATGGAGGAAAACGACCAAATTTAATTATAACTTTAGCATATGCGAAAGTACCCTAACTCATTTTAAAACTTCTAATAAAATCACCTTTGAGGTTATTTAAATAAAAGTTTGAAGATGTAAATGAAATAGACAGATGTTGTCACACGCGTCTGAGGTTATAAAAAAAAATATTGTAGTACTCGGAGTACAAAAAAAAAAAAAAACCATTCTCTATTTCCAACCTGTACGTACCTTTTTCCGTGTAGGGGTCGTGGAGGAGTCTTAAGCAACGGATGCCATTTCACAGAAGCGAAGTTTGTGAAGGCGCCTCTTACTCTCTCCCTCTCCCACTACCGCGTCTATCTCACAATTCTTTCAATGGAAAACGACAATAATGGTATCAAATGAAATATCTCTAAAACATAGTACTTTTAACTGTCTTTGGGCATATTTTGATGGCATGTAGAGTGAGAAAAGACAAAAAAACAAAATCAAGAAACCATGGCAATTTGGTTTTTGGAGTTAGTGACGTTGACGCTATCATAAGTTAGCGTGACGTCAAAATGCCACAAACCCTAAACATTTACAATGTCACAAGGAACTAAACGCCTACAATTGTCACTATTTTGTAAACGTCATCAATTTTCGCAAGTTTTGTAGTTGTCTACAACCGTCACAACTTAAAGTAACAATTTCATTGCATTAGCTTTGAAAGTAGTACGAAGAATCTTCGCTAAAAAATAAAGTAACAAGACTACCTTTCAGTTACATGGGAGCGTGCTTTGAAATGTCTAGTTTGTGGGCTATATTACTCTTCTAGGACGTTCAATACAATGGGATGAATTGAGCGATTACGTAGCGAATACTACACTAAAAACATGGGACAATCGATAATTAGTCCTAGAAGCCTGTGAAATCTCTTTAGGTCCTCAAAATTTATTTTTTATTTAAAAAAAAACGGTAAAGAATGGCGCGAAATTGTACAGCATCTAAAGAGCTAGTAAAGGTACCCTTTAAGGTTCGATTTTAGATAGCAAGTGCTTTTAAGTTTACAAACACATTTGATGGCAAAAGTTCGTAGGATAAGTTGCCGCCGGTCTTCTTAGTAAACTTGAAATTTTAGGGTGGACCTCTATTAGCTAAAAAACGATGTTGTATTTTGGATGTCATACATTCTCGCACCATTCTGTGCCTTATGTTTTTTTAACGTAAACATCTTTGTTAAAAATCTATCAAGATTCCACAAGCTTATAGGCATAAAACCTAGATCGTCTAAATTTTTGCTTTTGTGCACCCGTGACGTAATCGTTCAAACCTTCTAGGGTGTCGCTAATGTCTCATAAAAGTAATAGCCACACACAGTAGTACACATGGAAAAGTAAAATAATATCCACGATGAACGAGCGATGACGTGCTAAAAATGGTAATTTGTATCTTACCTCTCTCTAGACTTCTAAGGGACTGTGATAGGTAAACGTTGGGAGATGAGAGGGAGAGATAGCCATGGCTGCCCCTCAAGTAGCCAAGAAGATAGGCTAAGGCACAAAGAGAGAGAGACAAGATAACCCTCTGACAAAAAGAGTGTAGTATCAATTCTGGCCGTAAAAGTCCCATACTAACCTACCTAGTCTCCGTCCATAAGTAGTCTCCGTCCATAAGTAGTTGATACAGAAGAAGCCTAAGTCCCACACTAGCCTACCTAGTCTCCGTCCATAAGAAGTCTCCGTCCATAAGTAGTTGATGCAGAAGAAGCCGATACACACATGGGGTCTTATGCAGTAATAAACACAAACATAACCGAAACATTCATATAACGGAATAAGTCGAACTAGGGAACATGGAGAGGAAGAAATATAAGGCGCAAAATATTCATCACACGTTTGTGTATAATCAAACGGACGCCAATTGAAGAAATATATGATTGGTTTGCCCGCGTGAGCTTTAGAAGCACAAAATGGTTATTTTGGCATCTTACACCAAAAGTGCCACAAATAGACACGTGGCATTACCTCAGTGGACACCAAGGGAGAAGGAGACTCATCCATGGCGTCGGTTCTGAAAGGTATAAAGTTTTTATTGGCATCATATATAAATGGTACACTTTTTCTGGCGGCTAGTGTACTTTGTTGTTCTGAGACAACTGCTGGCACTGAAGATGAAGAAGATGCAGCAGTAGTCATAGTAGAACAAATCAAGAGAGGAAGCTTCCACAAATACCGATGGCTGAACAGCAACTTTGACAGACTATAACTTTCAGAAAAACACTCCAATGGTTTTGACTATTTGGCACAGTGTAGATAACATAAAAAGGAACACACACACAAATTTTCAATGAATTCCGCTTACAGATCCGTGAGATACGCAGAAATGAAATTACATAAAACTGAGTGTACAGTTTTCATTTCATTTGTTCCTAAAAATCAAATTTACTAAGTCTTACTTCTATACACCGAAACTACACTAAGCTGTACGGAGGCATTCCAGCCGTACATCTAACATTCTATCACAAATATTTACACCGAAGTTTAGATAACGTAAAGTGATAGTGATCTAGTCACGCCTCGTCACTATTTGTTGGCGGCAGCTGTCAGCGGTCCGATTAGAGGATTTGGCACCCTTGGGTTAGAGGCAATGGCAATGGTAGCATGGTTATCACACCAGATCACCCTAGGACCAATATGCATGTATCCTAGTTCTTGCAACATGGATTTTACCCATAAGAGTTCTTTGAGGGCCGAGCTTGTTGCCATATATTCTGACTCTATTGTCGACTGTGCTGTAACCTTTTGAAGTTTGTTGCTATAGCAGCAAGTACCGTTCCCAATTTGTAAAACGAATCTCGTGGTGGATTTCCGGCTTGGTATGTCGCCATAACTTGCATCACTCCATGTTTGCAGCTTTACTTATCCTTCGCCTAGTGTGAGTTTGAGATATTTAGTTCCTGCCAAATATCTTAAGACTCTCCTTGCTACATCAAGATCAGATTTTCTCGGATTCTCTAGACTTCAGCTCAATACCCCAATGCAACTCTGAGACCTCCATAAGACCTTAGAGTAGGCAACTCACACGAAGCCTCTAGGATAACCCTAACTCCTTTGTCTTTCAGCACTAATAACTGCCACCTTGGCAAACAAAAACTTTGACCACCTTCACCCCTGTGAAGGCAAGACTCCCCTGGGTCGATAGCAAAAAGAATCTCTGAATTTGCTCCCCTGAGCAGTAAGTTATAGAGGGTCAAAGTTTACCTTTTGTATAGAAGCTCTCTGGGAGAGATGGTCCTATCTACCAAATTTTTCTACGTCATATCTCTCTCTAAAACTCTATCTACTGATGTACGGCACCAATCACATTACACTGCCGTACACAAAAGTACAGCTGCCGGTGTACTTTGTGTATGGATATTGTACGACATGGCCTAAATGTTGACACATGTCATATCCGGATTCGGTCTCGTAATTCCCGAAGATGCCGCGATCCAAAGTGATTGTGCCACGTGTCATCCAATGTGGCAATTACCACAAACCGCCGAGATTCTCTTTCGCGATCTCGACATTTTTCCCGGCCGTCCTATTGAATGCAGATTTCAATCGCAGCCGTCATAAATACTTGCGCGGCATTTGTTTCGTTTAAAGAAACAAATGTGCGGTACTCGTTTCTTATCCGTACCATAATTCGTACTTTTACATAACTAAATCTATGCATCCCGTAAATTGTTACCGTTAAATGAATTATCTTACGTGGTAATTGTTAAATATATATCAAGCCCTATAACATGTAACACTTGTCCTAGACTAAATGGATAAGTCTACCGGCTACCGGCCGTCAACGGACGGCAGTTACCAAGATCAAATCTTGGATCCGACAATATCCCTTTTAGTAAATAAACTACCTATCCGTGAATCACTAATCTATTTCCCGTAAACCTCTGGATAGCCTAGGTAGCCATGGCTCTAGCTTCCTCTCCAACTTCTCACTCTCCAACTTCTCAGTGACTGCAACAAGTGTGAGAGTTGGAGAGAGAAGGTAGAGGCAAACTGCCTCGACTTCTTTCTGTTTTTCAATTTAGACCTACAAAATACTAAAAGAACCATCAAACACTCCCCTTATTTTCTAGTCAATCTTTAATTTCAAGAGAAAGCTAAATGTATAAAAGGAGTGTTGAAAAAGGTAGCTTAAACCTTAACTCTCTCCAGATTTCTGAAGTACTTTGTTAATCAAACGTTGAAGATAGAGAGGGAGAAAGAGCCATAGCTACACCTTAGGTAGCAAGGAAGATAGGCTAAGGTAGAGAGAGACAAGATAAGACGCTTACAAGAGAATGGACCGGCCATGATTCGATCCTGGCCCTACAAAGTCTTAATCTAGCCTACCTAGTCTCCGTTTGTAACCAGTTGATGTAGAAGAAGTCGATACACACAAGGGGTGTTCTGCGCTAATAAACACAAATATACCCGAAGAATTTATTTAGCGGAATCAATCGCATTCGGGTACATCGAGATGAAGAAATATTTGGCGCGTCGCATAATCGAACGAACGTCGATTGAGGAATTATGATCGATCTGTCTCTAAAGCGCCAGGAGCCCGGACTAAGGCGATTTATTTAAGAAGCCCATATAAACACAAATAATCGCGTCTTGTGGGGAACACACATAGCTGAAGAAGATGTAGTTGACCAATGTTTGCCTCTGATCCATCCGATCTAATTCTGAAACATCCCGGTCCTAGCTTAGTACCGGCCAGGTAAGAGAACATTCGCAGAATAGAACAGAGAGAGATGGAATCGGATAGAAGGAACGATGGATTCCACATCGATACCGAGAAAGAGGGAGAGATAGAAGTTGCAAACTAATTGTT
>JBBHKE010002680.1:0-150252 GCA_037447655.1 Zygnema cylindricum | reverse complement strand
TATGAACCCAAATAAATGATCCCTTGACAATAAGAACCCCAATATACCTTCACCCCTGTGAAGAGAAGACCTTCTGTGTGCTCAGTTCCACCACAAAATGCAAAGCTTCAATATGTGTTTTGGACAATATTCCCCACTTTGACTTTCCCACTGAATAAGTGCCACCCTGGCACGCAAAGACTCTGACCGACTACACCCTTGTGTAGCTTGGACTCCCCTGAGTCCGTAGCAAAAAGAATCACTGAATTTGCTCACCCGAGCATTAAGTTATGGCTGGTCAAAGATGACCTTTATAGTTACAAGCTCTCTTAGAGAGAGGTACCTAAACATTACTAAGTCTCGGTCTGCCTACTCACGACTACCTACTATTAAACCCTAGTCCAATAGGAACACTATAAAGTACAAGAAGGTACAATGGGCAATGTACTTATTGTATAACCATTGTACAACAAGGTCTACAAGGTGACACCTGTCATATCGGAAGCCATGGTTCCTCCTCCCATCTTCTCCGGTATCAAATAATGTGGCGCCACGTGGCACCGCGTGACGCTATATCCGTATGCCGCCAAAAAGCTCACTTCGCGTGGCGGCTATAATTCCGGCCGTCCGATCAAAACATAATTTACACAGTTCAGATTCGCGTACATGCAGAAATTGCTCATTTTGGTTAGTCTGCTGTTAATTAGTTGTTTCGTTAATGTTTATATATTTATGAAACCCGTCACGTGTATCGTTTCGTAAGTAACTTAATGGATAAGGCGTTGGTCTATTTAGTAGACTATAGACCCCGGTTCAAATCCGGCCGGCGTCAGTATTTTGCTAAATCTAGTAAAATACTTTCTAATTCATTCTTCCTCCTTCTAGATGATGCGGCAACCATGGCGTGCCTTTGGTCCTCTCTTTCTCTCTCTTTACATTCTAACTAAAATATAGAAGTGAACTATTAGTCACCTCTTTTCAACACTCTATTTATTTTTCCAACACAGACCTAGAAAATACATAAATTTTTTGTATTTAAAAATGGTACCAATCTACATACTCCATTTCGCGAATTACGAAAGGAAACGACGTCGAATTTAAACGGACAGGATCAAGTTTTGACACCCAATCTGACGGCTCACAGTGAAGCTGAAGCACCAGAGTGGTCATTTGGCGATTTTTGAGCCAAAAGTGGCAGATGACACGGGGCAAGCCATAATTGGACTGCGGATATTACGGGGGGAGCAACTACAGTTGAGGAACTGAGCGGAGCGGCCATACCGTACCATAGTCTTACAATAAGTAAAGCAGTACCTGTACCTTCTTGTACCTTACAGTCCTTTGATTGGCTAGGTACACTAGTATTAGGTTCAGACAGGGAGCTTAGGCCTTAAAAAACTTTAACTAGCCGCCTCTCTCCCAGAATAGGCGATCTTTAGCCAGCCATAACTTAATGTTCAGGTGAGCATCAATGAATCTTTTTGTTGCTAACTCAGGGGGGAATCCAGGCTACACAAAGGTGTAGTCAGTCAAATTTTTTGCGTGTCAGGGTAGAACTTATTCATTGCTAAAGTCATAAGTGCAAATATTATCTTAGAGGCATCATATAAGTTGGACAATCTGTGGGCCAATGGAGGTCATACAATTACATTTAACATGGCAACAATGGACGTAATGTCCCTTGTGCTGGCAATGGATGCATGGGGCCGACTTATTTTGGCACATGCGGGCATCATGCGCCGTCTTTCCACATCGGAAACACAATCGGTCTCTAGTATTAATTGGCGGGTTTCGTATGGCTGACGTCTTTGGAGGCCTATTAGGAAGCCATGGGTTCCTTGGGGGTGGTGGAGATAGGTTAATTTTTTTCGCTTTGAGATTCAGGTTTCTCGTGGGCATCTCACCACATGATTGAATTTCATACTTGACCACGTATTGCCCCACTTACTCAAATGTAAATTTAAGTCCGTTCGCTTAACTGAGGTGAGTTTGAATGAATATTTTCGATTGAGGGGGGAACTTTCCCACAAATTTTTGGGCAACCTTCAAATCGAACATGAGGTCCGCCAACACTTCTCGAATGTTTTCCATTTGAGCTCGCAAGGCGGGGGCATTCTCACCCGGCTTATGTTTGAAGTTCATTTATTCTTTAACTTGATCTGGATTTTGCATCCGGTATTCCTCCTGTAGAAAATCAAACATGACCGATAGCGGGTCACGTAAGAGAATTTTTCCCCCCCGTCTTGCTAGGACCGCCGCACAGGCAGCCACGGCATACTGATGAGGAATATCAGGGATGGCTAAATACAGCTCATCCCCATTAACATCTTATACGTCTGGAAAAGCCACTTGATATGGAATTTCTGCCTGGCCAAAAACGGCTAGGATTCTTCCCAACGGTGGAAAGTTCTCCGTCATTTGAAATATACTCTCACACTTCCGTGCATACAAGGTGAGAGCCGAACTGCGAAGGTATCAGCCGATGAGAGAGAAGGCGACCCTAAGCTGAAACCTGTCATGATAAAGAAAAGGTAAAATCTCACATTCTCGTATCGCACAGCATCCGAAAATGAGACAGGGATATGGTGTCTATCAAACTTGAGAAGCAAAATTGCATCCTCCCCATTAACCCCTTCTAAGAGAAAGTCATGTCGTCAAAAAAAAAATGCACCGGTTGTACCTGTTGTTCTATGACCACCGGTGCAGGTAGAGGAGCAGCAGTAGTAGTAGAAATAGACATGATACACTCTTAAAAGCTACCAAGAATCATACCAAACAGTTGTTTTCAAGTGCTCACCAAATCTTATACAAGCATCCAAAATTCACAAAGCTCTATCAAAATATAGAGCAGCATAAACAGTGACAATTCCCAAATTTGAGCATAATTGACGCGACAACACTCAAGATATAACACTCAAAAATTTCCCAAACACTGTTTGCAGTTTTACTACTTTGAAGTCTAGATGCATTAAAATGTTGCACGTCCTAATTCTTATACCTATGTTGTACAGATGATACAAGTGTACCTGAGAGGTATGTCAAACAACTAAGCTAACACTAATCTGTCAAGCTACCGCTTAGCTACCACTAAGCTAATCAGCACTACTTAATTCTATACTAAGTAATCGCATAATACATTTGGCGGCTAAGTTCAACGTGATCTTCCTATGAATCTCGTCCGTTGACTAGATTCATATCTATCGCAGTTGCTTTGTACTGTACTGAATCACATTATGATATTCGCAACTTCGTTGTCCGTACTAACTATATCAACAGTAATTGCAGTTGCGTTGTACTGTCTGTGTCGAAGTTGCGTCGTCTTGACTGCGTCGCACCCGCGTCGCTGCATCGCAGTAGCGTTGCTGCATCGCAGCTGCGTTGTCCCACCCGATGTCTGATATGTGCATGTGGATGTTAGTGTCTTTCCAAAACCTGTAATGAGCTTTAAGTGACGACGCGTGTCCTTGTAGATTTGTCTTCCTAACGTCACACTAATTTTTTGAGACTTAAAGCTTTCCAAAATTAACACTCCCCTTAAGCATTAGACTCAATGTATCAGCGCAGCTGCGATGTCAAAGCCGGGCAGTTGCAATGTCACACTAAGCGCAGCATGGCAGCATAGCAGCGCACCGTGGCAACATAGCACCGCAGAAAATCAAATAGTCACCTAGTCCCACTACACCCTAATTGTGGACTAGCAAAGCATGTCGTAGTTCTGCAACTCATTAATTAAATCAATTCTACTGCATCCCAGTAATACTTCAACTTGGGAGCAAGAAGAGCTTTAGGAAGCATATCAGCAATCATTTTTGCGTCTGTCAGATAGCATAATATAATCACCCTAGAGAACACTTTTTCTCTTACAAAGTGTAATCTTACATCCATGTGCTTACTCTTGAAGTGGTGACTTGGATTAGAGGCAATGGCAATGCAGCCTGGTTATCACACTAGATCACCTGTGGACCAACCTGCATATATCCTAGTTCTTGCAACATAGATTTTACCCATAAGAATTCTTTGAGGGCCGAGCTTGCTGCCATGTTTCTGACTCCATTTTTGACCGTGCTGTAACCTTTTGAAGTTTGCTGCTCCAGGAGCAAGTCGTGTTCCCAATTTGTAAAAGAATCCCGTGGTGGATTTCCCTCTTGGCATATCGCCATAGCTTGAATCACTCCACGTTTCCAGTTTTACTTCTCCTCCGCCTAGTGTACGTTTGAGGTCTTTGATTCTTGTCAAATATCTTAAGACTCTCCTTGCTTCATCAAGATCAGATTTTCTTGAATTCTCTAAACTTCTACTCAGTACCCCAACAGCTGTGGCAATGTCAAGACGGGTACAGTTCATGAAATATATTAAGCTTCCCACTATCTGTCTTTAAAGTATTAGTGTCATAAGATTATTCTCCCCTGACTCTAAATACTCGCTAACAATGACACCCGTTTTTGTCTCTTCTCCCTCTAACTTCTTGCGAAACTCCATTGGAGTTAGACATCTTTTGCCCCCCATATTCCGTACTCATCTAACATGTTTCCAATAGCATCTTTTTGAGTCAATTTTATTACTTTCTTATTTCTGTCCCTCTCTGCCTGGATACCCAAAATATATTTTGCCTCATCTTTCATCTCGAACCGTGAATTTAGAGCAGTTTTGATTTTGTTAATCTCAGCCATTGATTTGCTAATTAATAGTAAATCATATACATACACCGCAATATACACTATCCCATCCTCACCATTTAGAACGTAGATCGAGTGATCAGAACTTATCTTTTGAAATCCTAGGCTAGTTAAGAATTCATCAAGCTTCAGATTCCATTGCCTAAGGGCATGTTTTAGGTCGTACGGAGATTTTAACAATTTGCATACTAAAAGCTCTTTTCCTAGTTTTCCATACATTTCAGCCTGTTGCATATAAATGGTCTCCTCTAGTTATCCATGCAGAAAGCTTGTTTTCACATCCATCTGATGTATTTCCATATCTTCTATAGCACCTAGGGACAGCAAAATCCTAACTGACGGAAATCTTACAACTGGAGAAAATGTTTTTTCAAAATCAATTGCCTCCTTTTGATTATACCCCTTTGCCACAAGTTTGGCTTTATATCGTTTAATGGTATTATCAGGATTTAACTTCACCTTGCATACCCATTTGTTGCCGATCGCTTTTCAGTCCGGAGGAAGGTCCAAAAGCTCCCATGTCAAAGCCTCCATGATCGACTTCATTTCATCGTTTGCTGCCTCGATCTAGTGGTTCCCGCTCTGATGATGAGAAGGCCTCTCGGATGGTAAAAGGCTCCTCGAGGCTGCCGAGTAGGCAAAGTGAGAACTTGCTTGCAGGTGGCTACTAGATCTTCTTCCACGGAAATTCTGAGGCTGGAATTGTAGGATCCCTTGCATTGCGCTTATTGCGTTATTTGTGATCAATAGGCATTTACCGCAATAGGTCCGGTTGGAACTGAAATTGTGGAGGAACATGGATAATTTAAGACTCCCATGTTTCGACTTGTGAAATTCGCATCTGTGGGACAATTTTATGGATGCAATCTAGAATAACATATTCTTGTACTTTTTGTTGCTTCTGCTACTCTGTCATTTCAAATAAATCTATCGAGTCTAGCTCATCTTTAACAATGATGTTTTTTGCTACAATTAACTTTCTGCCTTAGAAACACAAAAACTCTATAACCCTTTGAGTGATCATCATATCCTAACAAAATACCCTAGTAATATTTAGGTACCTCTCTTTCTAAGAGAGCTTGTAACTATAAAGGTCATCTTTGACCAGCCATAACTTACTGCTCAGGGGAGCAAATTCAGTGATTCTTTTCGCGTTTGACTCAGAGGAGTATTGTCCTCACAGGGGTGAGAGTGGTCAAAATACTTGTGTGCCTGGGCGGCGCTTATTTAGCGGGAAAGTAGAAGGGGAAAATATTATCCTAGAGGCTTTACATAGGCTGCTCATTCTGTGGGTCAATGGAGACCACAGAATTTTAGAATGCATGAGAATGTACCTTAAAATTCCTCAAACCCCCCTTAATAACCCTAAAAGTAAAGAAATGTACGAAGACAATACGCAAATGTACGAAAAAGTACAGGTACATAGTCAAGTACGCAATTTATAACATTTTTTTCATCGTTAAATGCGTATCGTGTGTAGTATTCGCACGTTCGTTTGGTGCGTATTATGCAAACGGGAAAACTATAGTCAACTACAAGCAAAGTTGTTGAATTTGTGCTTATTTGGACTTTTTTAAATTTTTTACGTAGTATTCGTTAATTTCATTAGTATTTACCATTGGTGTTCAAATCAGATCATAAGAACAAAACGAATGCGCAAATAATAAGTGAGTTTTTCATTTAATGATTAAATTTTTTGTTCAAATGCGATGTGCAGTTTTGCATCCTTACTACTTACATTTTTCAAATTTGAATGACTCACGTGCCGCGATTTGATCAATTTCCGTTAAATGAGCGCTCTCAATTGTAAATATTTTATATAGCTATCGCACTCCAAGTGTGTCTCGACACTTTTACATCAACTGGTTACAAACGTTTGACTGATTGACTAGCATGGCGACTTGTATGGATACAAACGGGTTGACCGATTCCTTGCAGGGCCAAGTTCGAGTCCTGGCAAATACTATTGTGTGTGTTTGAGATCATCTGATAAGAAGAAATGGCTTTCTATCTCAATTTGTCAAAGAGTCTACGGTTGTTTATAAACATAGGAGAGACAGTATACACATTACCTTTTTAAACATTAAACATGGCCCAACATAACATGTCAATAATTTAAAAAGAAACATTCACATTCATAAAAAAAAAAATACATATATCTCTTTCATCTTTTTTACTAAAAATCTCCATTTCCTAAATTTAAATCTATCATTTTTTCACGAAATACCTCTTCCCATACCTCCCCTTCCTCTTATTCTCATGCGATCATGTTCACTTAGTAAATGACATCCCAAGTCTTTTGTAAGAGTATGGAAAATAATACACATGTCTCCTTTATTTGTCTTTACAAAAAATCTCATTTTTCTAATTTAAATCAATCATTTCTTCATCAAAATCTTCTTCCTCTACCTCCCCTTCCTCTTCTCCCCATGCTATCATGTTCTCTGTATAGGTGACATCCCTAGTCTCTTAGTCTCTTAGTCTCTTTTGTACCCTTTTGCAATATTGAAGACCCCTACCACATCATTGGCCCTTTTAGGCGTCAATTTATTTCTTTTCTTAGAGTGAATATGGTCATACGTTGACCAATATAGCTCATTGCGAGGTGGCAATTGAGCATTGTGCAAGGATTTTTATTGCTACCTTTTGCGCCTTGTGTAAGGATATTTATTGCTAACTTTTGCAAAATTGGGATGACACACCCAGTTTCTCTTGTTCTACGACCAAATCTTATACAAGCATCCAAACTTCACAAAGCTCTATCAAAACATAGAGCAGCATAAACACTATAACTCCCAACGTTTTAGCATAATTGACTAGACAACACTCAAGATATAAAACTCAGAAGTTTCCCAAAAATTATTTGCAGTTTTACTACTTAGAAGTCTGGATACATAAAATGTTGTACGTCCTAATTCTTATACCTATGTTGTACCGACGATACAAGTGTACCTGAGAGGTACATCAAACAACCAAGCTAACACTAATCAATCAAGCTATCGCTGAGCTACCACAAAGCTAATCAACACTACTCAGAATCTATACTAAGTAATTGTATAATACATTTGGCGGCTAAGTCCAATGTGATCATCGTATGAATCTCGTCCATTGACTAGATTCATATCCATCGCAGTTGCTTTGTACTATACTGAATCACATTATGATATCCGCGATTGCGTTGTCCGTACTGACCATATCAACAGTAATTGCAGTTGCGTTGTACTGTCTGTGTCGCAGTTGCGTCCTCTTGACTGCGTCGCAGCTGCGTTGCTGCATCGTATTAGCGTTGCTGCATCGCAGTTGCGTTGTCCCACCTGATGTGTGACATGTGTATGTGGATGTAAATGCCTTTCTAAAACCTGTAATGAGGTTTAAGTGACGACACGTGTCCTTGTAGATTTTTCTTCTTGTCGTCACACTAATTTACTGAGACTTAAAGCCCAAATTTGGACAGGCTGCGAAATAAAAGGTTAGAGGATTAGAAAAGATTTCCTCCGAAAAGTTTTGTTTGGTTATGTCTAGATAAGACCTAGAAGAAAATGATGATAGTGATGACACCGAAGTGAAAACTGAACAAATTGATTGAGATTTAGAATCAGCAACCGAATCTGGTGCGTTTGTAGACTCGGAAAAACCACAAGGATCTAACTGCGGTGGACGGAAAATTGTCCCTCCGCGAGTAGATCCGGATTGGTAACGTAAGTTATCCCTATCCGTGGGCATAAACAAAAAAAAAACCTTCGACTATGATTATTTAAAGTTCAGAACGGCCTATCCGAGGTGCGTCAAATGATAGGCCAATCCACACAGGACAAGTCAACACACGAAGTCACTAGCAAGACCTGGTGGTCAAATCTAGCACGAAGCCGAAGTACCAAAAACTCTTCTTTGCAAACAATGGTGAAAGGCTGAAGGTCCAAATCTATAACACAAACAGAGCTATATCCAAACACCTTAGGGTGTAGATCTACAACATCACAGAATTGGGACCGATCCACACAGATTCCCCTAAACGAGTATCCGCACTTAATCTGAACGCTCCTACACCCGGAAGGCATTAGGATACTTACAAGCACCTTTAATACTTTGGTGAGTACTAAAAGTGAACCGGACTTGTTCGAAGCAAGTTAGATTTTGCACGTTTGCCTAGAATGAAATCCTATCTATTTCCAAATAACCGTGCCCAAAACCACAGCTCAAGACGAACGAAATTGGTAACCTGTTAGGGTATGCATATCAGCGCTATGCCACGCTATACCCAACTATAAAGCAATGATAATTATATGTTTTAATTCGTGCAGCCCTAATATATATAAATATATATATTTTGTTTTCCAAGATGTTCTGAATGATTTAAACTGGTAGAATAAAGGAAAGAAAACATCAAATCCAACAAAAACCTAAAATCAACTAAATAGCAAATGGAATTACAAGAAGGAAAAATTATAAAATGTTGAAAGATGAAAGAAAACTGGAAAACATACAAATAAAAAATAACACCGAGAGTGAGTCCAAAGGTATCTTCCACAAGACTTTTTGTACAGTGCAAATTTCCACCGCGGAATTATAAAGAAACTAGGAAAAAAAAGATTTCAATATATGACAAAAGATAAGATAAACAACAAAGTAAGTTAGAATTAGGTAAGAGGATTACCCAAATCCTAATTCCAGGCTGCCAAAACCCATAATCTACAACCAATGAATAAAATGGCAACAACCTAAGTTTTAGAATCACAAAAAATAAACCCTAAATCTACCACAACCCTAATTCCGCAGCCAAAATCCTAAATCTGCAGTCAACCCCTAGTTTTGCATATTAACCCTAACTTTGCCACTGAATTTAGATCATACGCTGCAGCCAAGAAAAAGAGTGGCAGCACAATAGCAGACAATGATTTAAAGAAAGAAATAGCAAGAGACAAAAACAAAATGTTTTTTTTTCTTTTTTTATATAATAAAATATATATTTTTAATAACAATATTTTTTTTTTTTTTTTTTTTTAAAGAGAGATTTTTTTGGACAAGAATACTAAGCCGTGATTTCGCAACTAGGCTCCTAGGTCTTCCACGTATTCTCTACAAGTGTTATCTCAAGAGAAGCAACAGAGCAAAACAAGCACTTCCAGCAAAAACCAAGAAAATCGGATTCGATCAAAAATGGCACTTTTCCAAGACAACCAAAATGCCACACAACAAATACACTCAACGAAAGCGTCGAGCTGTCCGAAGAATGCGCAACACAATACAAGATGCCACGCCTCAAGCGTGCAATCCACCAATCGCTAAAAGGACAAGTTTGGAGGGAAACCTTCCGGACTTGGCCGAAGCCGTGTGGATTAAAAATGAGGCAAAAAACAAGGAGATAAAAATCCGTACACTAACTAGCATCTATCACTAGCTAACAGGAAGAAATACAAAGAATGGGCAATCGGTGGCAAGGAGGAAGCAAGAAAATAGCTCCGCCGCTAAAAGAAAATTCTTGTCCTAAAACTAAATTCTTTAGGTCTGAGAATTAGCCTAAGTATAAGCTACGTTACGCCTACACCAACCTAACCTACTATTGAAAAGTAACCTTTAGTAAGTCTTATAAATTTGAGTTTATGACTTATAATATTTTTGGAATACCAACTATTCAATATTGACCAAATTTAGTGTGGATTTTTTGCAGTATCTGCACGAATAGTTATCTTTAAGTAAATTAGTGTGTAGGGCCACCAATGAATATGGACGTGATAAGAATAACCCGGATTTTTAAGGTATAGATATTGTTTGTGGACAATTCTGGTCCAAACACTTAGATTTTTGTCAGTAGGTTGTCTTGTGAACCCTCTACATACGTTTTAGATATTTTAAGGATCTTTAGAGTATTTAATTCAATTAGGAATGATCAATTTCACACATAATGTACATTCTACATAAAGTTAAAGAAATGAAAGCACTAAGTGCAGTTTAAGGTGATTTGAGTTCTATTGTCCTTTATTTGCTTGTTGTATATGTTTGTCAGGTTGAAAGACCTCTTTCATTTGTAGTTACGTATCTTACAGTTTTAAGCTAGTCTGATAGGTATTTTTCTTTGGATTTGCTTCCACTAATATGTATGATAATGGCATGTCGGATAATGGTTCAGCTCTTGTTGGAAGTGCTCCTATTAGCTCTGGTGCTCCACCTGCTCCTTTAGGGACGAATATCCCATCTGGTGCAAGTGTGACTCCTAGTGGGAGTGGATCACAACCGAGTCTATATGCCCATGACCTTCAACAGGTTATAGGCCCACCGCCCAAATTGCCTATTTTTGATGGATCGGACTACCTGTACTGGGAAGATATGCTGAGCTCCTATTTTGAATAGAGGGACTTCTCATCCATTGTGGATGGGACTTCTGATGAGACTGCACCGGATTGGAGAAATAAAAATCTCCACTGCCTCAATGTCTTTAAGCAGTCTATGACAAAAGAATTGGTAATCACTTACCATAAGATAAAAAAGGCTTCTCTAATCTAGTTTAGTGTACATGCTATGTATGTTCAGCTAGATGTCATTGTTCAAACTAATATAGCAACAAAAATCTTTGAATTTAGATATTTTGGAGGTAGTATGTCAGACCACTGTCATGCTATGAAAAGGATGTTTCTCCAGAAAACTAGTGCAAGTGGTGACTGGTGGTGACTTTTCACCACCTCAGCAGGCTATGTTTTAGATGAGAACTTTACCAGGTGATTATAAGGGAGCCATGGATAGGCTTAGAGCTCTTCAACAACATCAGTGGAACATAACGTTAGCAATGCAGTTTATTTTGAGTGAAGAAGCTAACCAAATTTCACAAGAAGGTAATACTAAGTCTCTTCAAGCATTAGCAAATCAATTTTCTGATTCTAAGATAGGTAGTGGCAGTGGTAGAGGTAGTGGTCCTAGAAGGCCACCTTTAAAATGATATTACAGTGATGAGAAAGGCCATGTTTTCACTCTTTGTAATGCATATAAGAGAGCAAAAGCTACAAGAAATTTTTGCTCTGGTTGGGATAAAAGTCGAGTTCCATCTTAGTTAGGTGGACGTCCAACAACATTTTCCAACGTTCTTCAAGAGGACGTGAGCAGCTTTCCCGACAACAACGAAAAGAAATACTTTGCGGTGGCACAAGCAACGGAAGGCATGGTGGAAGACAAATGGATTATGGACTCCGATATATCTGCCCACATGTGTCGCAATCGCCATGTGTTTGAGAGTATTCAATCTATTTCACCCGTCAAAATTTATAATAGTGATGATACGTTTGTTGAGTCGAAAGCAAAAAGGAGGGTGTCACTTATGTTCAATGTAGAAGGAAAACCTGTGAAAAGGGTCTTGGAAGATGTGTTGCATGTTCCACCTTTTAAAAGAAACTTTTTCTCTACAATGGTAGAAAAGAAAGGTTTAAAGACTTAATTTGAAAATGGAAAGAAAACAATGAGTAAGAATGGGAAAATAGCTATAGAGGGATTTGCTGGAGGAAACAATTTGTACCGGTTGAGTCTTGCAAATGATAATGCCAATGATGATATGTACTCAAGTGTAATCAGTGATTGTGATTTATGGCATAAACGTTTTGGACATGTGAACTATGATAAATTAGAAAAGATGGTAAATCAAAAAATGGTGGAAGGTGTAAAAATTAGTCAAAAACCAACATCAAATGTATGTGATGGTTGTGCAATGGGAAAAATTCATAAGTTGCCTTTCCCTTCGCAAACTGATCATAAAAGAAGCAGGGTGCTAGAACTAATTTATTCAAATGTATGGAGGCCATCTAGGTATCCATCTGTGGGAGGTGTTAAGTTTATCCTTACCTTTGCTGATGACTATAGTAGATTTACTACAGTTTATTTTTTGAAAAATAAGGATGAAGTCTTTTCAAAATTGAAGGAGTATAAGGCTTGGGTTGAAAATATGCATGAGAGAAAGAGAGCGGGATCCAGATCAGATAATGGAGTGGAGTACATTGGCAGAATTCCTAAAATTGCATAGAATCTCAAGTCAGCTAACAATTCTTTATTCTCCCGAAAAAAACAGTGTTTCAGAGAAGATCAATAGGACCATATCAGAGTGTGGTAGGACAATAATGGCTGATATGGACATAAATTTCAAATTTTGGGCTGAGGCTATGAATTGTGCTGCTTATGTGAAAAACAGGCTAGAAACAAGGGTTGTAAAAGATAAAACTCCCTACATAATGTGGACAGGACACAAACCAGATCTAAGTCACTTCAAAGTCTTTGGAAGTAAGATATTCTTGCTAGATAATGATCCACAGAAATGGAAATTAGAGCCAAAAGGCATACCAAGGATATTTTTAGGGTATGATGATCATGCCAAAGGTTATAAAGTATATGAAATTAAGAGAAATAAAGTCGTGGTAGCTAAAGACATCATAGTGAAAGATGAGGGAAAAAGAGTAGATGTATTTAGTCAAGGTACAGATGAAAAGAAAGATCGAAGTGTTTAATATATCTTTTTTGAGGAAAATCCTATATTTTTTAAGAAAAATATAGAAAATGCATCTACATCAACTCAAAGTGACTTGCAATCATCTTCTCCGCCAAAAACAGGAAGTGTTATGCATGAAAGAGTTGCAGACTCTCCTCTACCTCAAGCCGAAACTGAATCACAAAAAGAATCACAAGTATCGAGGAGGAGGACCCAACCATCTATACCAGCGACAAAAATTCCAGGTGGAGTTAGGCAAAGTGCTTGACTCATGGGAGAAAATGCAGCCTTTACTCAATCAACACAGACATAAGAGCCTCTAACATTAACAAGAGCTTTTTCGAGTAATGAAAGGGAACACTGGGTGGAAGCCGTCAATGGAGAAATGAAGTCCATCATGGAGGCCCAAACATGGGATCTGGTGGAACTTCCTCCCAGAAGAAAGGCTATTGGAAGTAAATGGGTGTTTAAATTAAAATTGAACCAAGATAATACCATAGACAGGTATAAGGCTCGTTTGGTTGCTAAGGGATATAATCAAAAAGAGGGGATAGATTATGAAAAAACTTTTTCACCGGTTGTAAGGTTTCCATCTGTCCACATCTTACTTACATTAGCTGCCATAGAGGATTTTGACATCCACCAAATGGATGTAAAAACTGCCTTTTTGCATGGTGATTTAGATGAGGTCATTTATATGAAGCAGCCAGAGGGTTATGAGGAAGCAAGAAAATAAAATCTTATGTGCAGACTTTTACAATCTTTGTATGGCCTAAAACATGCCCCTATGCAATGGAACCAAATGTTAGATGAGTTCTTGACAGGATTAGGATTTACTAGAATTAGTTCAGATCAATCAGTATATGTGATGTGTGGCGATAATCTTGATGAGGTGATATTCATTGCTGTGTATGTTGATGATTTGCTGCTAATTAGTAGGAACAAAGAAGGAATTGCTATAGTAAAACATGCTCTTAATTCACAATTTGAAATGAAAGTTTTGGGTGAAGCAAAATATATCATTGGCATACAAGTTGAAAGAAATAGAGAAAAGAAAATCATTAGGCTAACTCAAATAAAAGCGATAGGAAACATGTTGGAAAAATGTGGTTTGGCTGATGCCAAAGGTTGCGCAATCTACATGGAAGCCGAATACATGGCTGCGAGTGCAGCCTTGGAAAAGCTGCTATGGATTAAGGCATTTCGTCAAGAATTGGGTTTTACACAACACGGGACACAAAAAATGTGGTGCGACAATCAAGCAGCCGTTTTTGTGGCTTCAAACCCAAGTCACCATTTTAAAAGTAATCATATGGACATTAGGCTACATTTGGTACGAGAGAAAGTATTTGCAAAAGTGGTCAAACTTTATTATTTGCTTGATGAGAAAATGGTTGCGGACATGTTGACAAAAGCCCTTCCCGCTCCTAAGTTGGAGTACTGTAGAAAAGCATATGGTCTAAGTGAGTAAGTATTCCAAAGCTTAAGGGGAGTATTTAAAAGTAAGCTTTAGTAAGTCTTAGAAATTTGAGTCTAGGACTTAGAATGTTTTTGGAATACCAACTGTTCAGTATTGACCAAATATAGTGTGGATTTTTTGTAGTATCTACACGAATAGTTATCTTTAAGTAAAATAGTATGTAGGGCCGCCCATGAATGTGGACGTGATAAGAATATCCCGGATTTTCCATGTATAGATATTGTTAGTGGACAATTCTGGTCCAAACACTTAGATTTTTGTCAATAAGTTGTTTGGTGAACCCTGTGCATACGTTTTAGATATTTCGAGGATCTTTAGAGAATTTAATTCAATTAGGAATGATCACTTTGACAAAGAATGTACATTCTACATAAAGTTAAAGAAATGAGAGCATTAAGTGCAATTTAAGGTGATTTGAGTTCATTGTCCTTGATTTGCTTGTTGTATATGTTTGTCTGGTTGAAAGACCTCTTTCATTTGTACTTATGTATCTTACAGTTTTAAACTATTTTGATAGGTATTCCTCTTTGGGTTTGCTTCTGCTAATATGTCGGTTAATGCTTAGCTCTTGTTGCAAGTGCTCTTATTAGCCTTAGTGCTCCACCTGCTCCTTCAAGGACGAATATCCCAGCTGGTGCAAGTGTGACTCCTAGTGGAAGTGGATCTCAACCAAGTCTATATGCCTATGACCTTCAACACCTACGTCTAGGTTATTTCACATACACCAAACTACTTAAGATGTTGGCCAATAGGCGCCCAACATCGTCTGTCTTTCGTTTCACAAAATCCACTGTCCGAGGGTAAAAACCCTCTCTATCTACATTTACGCATGAACCTACATGGGTTCACGACTTAAAACTTAACCGGAAATCAAAGCGCCACCAAACGCTCCTTGTACGCGCGATCCATACGACGCCCGATATTTGCGATCATACCTTGAAATCGTGTACCTACCCACAAAAGAAAACAAACAATCGCACAAAATAAGTACATGATCAACAACACGTGCACGCAAATAGCGTACACGTCAAAAAAAAGTAAGTCACAAATGTGAATTAAAAAAGCGCGCGCCTAATATCGAACTTGCGTGCATATATCATGCGCGCGTGCCAAATATCGTGCATGCGTGTAAAATATCGTGCGGGCATACCTAAAATCGTACCTGCTTGCAAAATATCGTGTGTGCCTACAATCGACATCATGCGGCATGAGAAGGATGATGACACTCACCTACTTCCAGTATGAATAGCACTAGCAATAGCAGTAGTTAGTACTACTAGCAGCACCACCACTAGTACTAGCAACGCCATTAGTACCAACAGCAGTAGGACGAATAGTTATAAAAAGCAAAAATAAGAGCCTCGATATTTCGCGATACGATATATCGGCGATATTTAGCTCTTTGATATATCTAAGCGATATATTGATTATTGCGTACCTAAAATTTGGTACATATCGAATATCGGCTAGTGGTCTTCAATACACTACACTAATATATAGAGTCTCGTACATTTAGAATATTAGCGTTTAGCGCCAAAACGTACAAATTCGATCCGCGTTGATATATATTCGTGTGTATCTTAAGATTTTCGTGTGCATATGACGCACGTGGGAATTTTTTTTCTTTTGTGTTTGTTTTGAATGGAAAACGCGTGCGCTTATTTTTCGTGCGGTTTCCTTTCCAGCATCCTCCCCGTGCATTGCTCGTGAAAGCGTCACGTATGCAGTCTGGCAAGGGTGCATGACACGTTTTTGTGGGGGATATTTAAGTAGAAAAAAAGGTTTATAGATATCTTTACCTTAGCTTTAGATCAATTGAGGTGTAGAGATGAATATTATGATAAATTAAAAGTGAGACATGAAAATCATTTATGATTAATAAAGAGAGAGGTGAAGATTCTTTGTGATCAGTTAAAAGGTGTTCAAAATCCTTGGTGATCCATTTGGAGCAAAGAGGTGTGAAAGAGTATTATCTTTATTGAGTGATATTTTAAGAGTGTAGAGGAGAGTGAAGAGAATGGAAAAGAGGCTTTTCGGCCAAAACATACAGATTCCCTTTCTGCTGATCGTCTTTTCTTATGAATGCTTCGGATGTGAATTGTTTTTTCGTGTTGTTTTTTTTTTTTTGCATTATTCAATTTGATCTTACAACTAATATTGGAGGTAAATATTAAAAGATGGAGGGAGATTAGTGTACGGGGAAGAAAAAGAGGACCCATGGTGGCTTAGTCGTCTTTTTTGAAAAAACCGTTTTGTTTTCATGATGTTTGGTTTGAGGAAGAATCTCAAATGTATGGAGGCCTGAGTCATTTGGAATATTAATTTTTCGAAAGTCTTTGGCAAGTTGATGTGGATGGACGAGGATTGTCCACTGTTTTTCACCTCGGGAAATTAAGCTTTTTCTGGAGCTCTTTAAGAATTGAAAATCTGGGATTTTAGAGTTTAATGTTTAGGAACCAATATATCGATATCGATAGGTCAAAATGTACATATCGGTTAGCTGCAAATGACTGCCGATACACAACACTCTCAATTTACCCATATCAGACATTCAATTTGAATTTCTTAAGATCAGCACTATTTGTGTCAATTTATTGACGTCAACGCGCTTCGACCGTTCAAAAATCGGGAATTATATGATGACATCAATAATGACAAATATCTGCTACGATTCGTCGTCCAGATAACGAAATTAGGCGTCCAGATTGCGTTGTGCTTAAGGGAACTCCATACCCTCCATATATTATTCGCTTTTAATAAAATAGGATTTTTAAAACTTCGGTACAATAAAACGCGCGCTTTTGTCCGCGTGGGTGTCGCACGGTCGAAGGTGTCCAACCGGACACGAGCATCGTGAAGCCGGGGGGGTTGGGTGCGGTACAGGTAGTCACAGGTAATGTACTGTAACTTTCGCCAGTCAGCCTGTGACGAGTCGCCACATGTAAGTCTCAACGAATGTCCGTGAGAGAGTGTTCTTTCCATCCATCTTTGCATCAGTTGACCATTCTGCTACTTTGGCAGTAAGGGTAGAGAACCGCCACGCCTATGGAGGTCTCTGAGGCCAAAGAGAAGGACAAGAAGAAGGAAAAGGAGAAGGAAAAGGAAGAGTCAAAAGTTAAGGAAAAAGAAAAGGAAAAGTCGACGGAGAGGGAGAAAGTACCAGCCACTTGTTCAGTGTGTCTGGACGCCGTTGTGGTTGATGGAGACCGTGCAACTGCCCGACTGCGGTGTGCACACCAGTTTCATCTTGGTGCGTATGGATAAAAGGAGAAGGGAGGAGAGGAACAGTAAAGAGAGGAAGATGATGTAGTTAAACTGTTTGCTGACTGTTCAGGGATAGGGAGCAGATTGTATCGGGTCTGCTTTCAATGTAAAGGGAGCCATGCAGTGCCCCAACTGCCGCCACGTGGAGGATGGACAGTGGCTCTATGCGTCAGCCCTTCGTGTGCCGGAAGACTTTGCGTTTGAGGATTATGTCATTGATGACGACTTTGACTTTTCTGTTGACCTCTCTGCTGTGCTATCCGCTGTAGAGGACACGGTAGGTGCCAATAGCTGGGCGTGGCCAACTGTCTGCCTTGCCTGAAGTCCAATGCAGAGACTCGGACTCACGTGCCACATGTTGCCAGATTTTGCTTGTAAATGGCTGCTGCTACATTTATACGACAGTCATTCACCTAAGTTATAGAAGTCATAGTACAAGAAGGAGCTGTCTAAAAAAGTAAGTCAGCAAGTTTACTCGACTCATTGAGTCGTCGTCCTCTTTGTAATTGTTTGTGTTAAAAAAACGCAATTCAATTCATTAGATATCTGTGATTCTGTGGTAGCATTTGTATCTATAACGCCTGTCAAGGTTCATCCATACGTATTGCGTGTTTTTCTCAATTTCCCATTTCAACTATTACAAATGTTGCCAAGCCAGAGCACTAATTTTGGATCGTATTTTTTCTACTTGCAGCCATTTTCAGGTGGACCTTTGCTTGGGGTATCTCCTTTTACAGGGCGTCCGGAGCTTGAGGTGCTGTTTCCCCCTGTTTTTTTTTTTCCTTTTTGAATCCTTCATATCATATGCTGCAGTCGTTCATGGTGCATCGAATAAGGTTATCAATATCTTCACTATTTGTTGGTTTTTGGGCTTTTTTTAAGCCTAACACATTGAACTTGCGGGCTGGGACTTCTGTTTTGAGCACAGCCCTACAATAACCACTGGGGAGCTTGTCCGCATCTGGGCCATTGCCCCCATCCTCAAATGGCCGCCGTTTCATTTGAGTGAGCTAGTTATCCCATTTTTGTCCTTTAGTTTGGCTGTTGCTGTCCCTTCTCAGGTTTGTTGTTTTCTCTAGTTGTTCTCTTTCAGGAGGCATCACTCCTGGTGGTTTTTTGTTTGCTAATTTTCTGCAGTTGCTGTGTTCTGTTTCCCTTGTTTTACATGTTCATGTGTTGTAGGAGAAGACTTGAAAGACATCACATAGGAAGCATGGCTGAAGGTAAGTGCTGACATCCAAATCTCTCAAGCAACTCATTTTTTCATCAGGTTTATCAGACAGGCTGCTTGGTTCAGAACAAGCCTGTGAGAGGTTGTGTCTGGAATGCTATCCTTTCAAATGTAGCCTCAGGTGCTAGGAGCGGCCGACTAAGGTCATATTCGACATTGGAAGCAAGTGCTCAGGTCAGACGACATAGTCCACACATAGAGCAGCCAGAATGCTCCAACATCAGTGTCGACTGACCTCGGTAATTAGTTGAATAGATTCGTGATGTCAGCTCACAAATTAACTGTACTGATATTCAGCTATGAAGTCCAAATCTTCAAATATTTTTTCCTAAATGTGCTAATTTGTTCAATGACATACAATATAAGATGGCGCAGACTAGTCTCTTGCTGACTGAATAAATAATTCAGTGATTATTGGTACTGTGATGGTGTATTTCAGTCAGATTTTGACATTCGTTTTTAATTTTATTGCAGGCCAGCCTTTTTGGCCGATGCTTGAAGCTCGGAGATGGGGTCCAGCAGATGTTGAGAGAGTGAGAGCGCCTGCTCCTCCAGATGTAGCTTTAAGTGGCCAGATGCGCATTGGGTGAGTCAGATATATGCCCAATTCCTTTCTGCATACAACCTTTTGAGTCTTGGTTAATGTTACTTACCTACAGAGTGGGTTATAGTTTTTCCAGGGTTTAATCTGTTTTGCTACTTTGTGGTTGCATAGTTCTTATATGAACTTGGATAGTCTTAAACAAAAGTGCATGTTGCTCGGTCTCCTCTTGTATGCTTCTAAGTAGCTGCGCTGCCTTCCTTTCCACTTTTCCGCCTTGCAGCAGCCATTTTGGAAATGTCCTTGCAGGCTAGGTTTGCTACTGAGTCATTTTTTTCTCCTTTTCTCACTTGCTCCGTAAATTTGTCCATGCTGTATATGAATCATTCTTCAAGGTATACTAATTACACTTTGCGGGCTCTAGGAACCATTTATCCAATTGAAAAAGACAGTGTGGACGTTTTGTTCTTTGTTCCAAAGACTTCTAACGATATGTTAGTCTTAGATACTGGTTGGGACATGGTTGGTAATAGCCAACAGATTGTAAAGAGATTGTGGTACATCTGCAAACTGCACTTTTTGTTTGTATTTGGAAGCTATGACATGTTATGCAAATAGGCTGATCAGTTTTATTCGGATGTCTTCCTTTGAATGTCTAAGTTTGTGAATGTTGTGCTCTGGGTTGGAGCTTAGCAACTACATAGCTGCTTTTATATGTGCAGTTGAGAACAAGCCAGGATCGGACTATACCAATATTATTTGACAGATTATAAACTTAGGTGGAAGTTTTTTTTCTGTTTAATAGCTGAAAGCTGTAAGGTATTCTATGTAAATGCACTGAAAACAGGAGTTGCGTCTAAATAAGAAGTGGACAATGTTTTTTGGTTATTTACCACATCAATGAGCCGCAGATATGGAATTTTTATAGGTAAAAAAAAGTCCGCGCACATTTTATGACAATTTTTCCTGGACGATCAAAGGTATTTTGAAGACAAATTGTTTTAGAAGTCCACAATTATCTGATCACCTCTCTTCCTGCCAAGCCATTTAAAACACACTCGTATCTACGATCATGTTTAGCATTTTCTGTTTTGATGCGGTATCATGTTATCGATGTGCTGTCTGCATGTATACATTAGCTTGCACCCTCCGTCCCTCTGCCCTTCGTTCTCCTCACCCTTTCGCTCTTGTTCTTCTTTCCCGCTCTCCTTCCTGCTTGCGGTGTGGGGGCTGTGTTTATAAGTTAATGGATGTTAGCTTTTCAAGTTAACGTGCAATTGTAGCAAAGTGGAATAGGACTTTGATCCTTCAGTAAATTGCATGAATGCCACAGAAGTAGTTTGTTCACACCAGGTTAACCAGATAAATAACATCTACCATTGACAAACTAGTGGTTTGTTCATCCTCACTGCCTTGCTTTATTTAACCTTGTCTGGTCTTTCTCGACATCAAGGTTGCAGGAAAGTTCCTGGTAGTCATGCTGACTTTTTTTTTTTTTTCAAACTTCACTGGTTTTGCCTGCATTAGTTGTCTTTTAGTGTATCTGTTGTGGACCCATCACTCACATCCGTTTGCAATCTTGTTTTTGTTTTGCATCTAATCATGTGCTTTCTGGGCCTCTCCAGCAGGCGTCATGGCTCCATGGAAATGGAGGGCCATCAGCTGCCCGGGGTGTACTTACCTGGAGCAGCACAATCTGGTCCGACGAACTGGATGGACGATTCATCTTATCGCTTGAGACAAAGCCGGTCTCCACTCCTAAGGAATTTGCAGCAGTCAGCTCAAAATAATTTCCGAGGGCCTCCTAGCCGGAATTTGCGCCCTAATTATGGAGGCAGTGCTTTCCATGGACGAAGGGGGTTGTCTCCCGAGCAGCCTAGCAGACAACTGAGTGGAAGCAGTAGGCTATCAGGACATGAAGGGGGTGTTGGCGTCGGAATGCCCGTCAGGGATTGGAGATGGCGCGCGGAAGCTCTCGGGTTAACGGCGAGAGCAGAAGTTCCCCAGCCAGATGCCTGGGAAGTAGAGAGGTCCAGGTCTCCAAGGGATTCATACACTTCGAGTAGTATGGGACCCATGTCTGGACTCTCACCTCTCACCTCAGGGCAGGCGGATGGCCTACCAGGACCATCGCTCGGATCTACTTATGATGTCATGCATGGCGGCAGTTCGTCAAGTGACATGCATTCTGCAGGATGGCGGCGTCAAGTGTTTAATCCCTCTCCTCCTGCGTTTCGATCATACGATAGGGATGGGCCTCCTGGATCGGAGGTCAGTGAACAATCTCCTTGTTGCTGGTTATATTCACGAGGGGTAAAATCTTGACCTTCAATTAGATGTCAGGTTCTTATTGGCTACCTGCACCCAATATGGAAAGCTATGAATTATCTGGGCATTTATATGAGTTTTTTATGAAGAGATGGATTTCAGCGTCTGAGGTGTCCATGGTTATGAAAGTGACTCGCGACTGAATTCTGCTAGTGGGCATTTATGATTGAGAGCAGAAAATGGGTGCTTCAACCCTCAGTTGCACTAAACGTTAAAAATATGTTTTGTCAAGGCTTAATATCAGGAGTCTTGTCCTCCCCAACGATCCAAAATCTATACTTTTATTTATATTAGCTTGGTTATGTTCGGCAAGTAGTTTATTGATATCCGGATTCTCCACGTAGGTATTGGATGCCGTTCCTAGTTCAGATTGGCATTACAATTGTTATTCCGTACTGTTATGTGAAATTTACCATAGTGTACTTCCTGCAGTGGTAGCGAATCGTTGTACGTGGGTCACCTTTTTCTGACTGTACCTCAAAATAAAGTCTTTCAAAGGTAAAAATATTCATATGTTCACTGTTGGAGCACATGGATTTTTTGTCAAGAAGGGGGAGCGATTGAGGTGATTGGGCATTGTATAGAGGAAGACTTACTTAGGCACAAGGAAAGCGATGTTATTGTTGTTAACCTTAGGCTAAATAGGTTTTGGTATTTTTTCTGTTGGAGCATTCAACCAAAGTAGGAACATGCTGATGGGCCACATTCAAGTAGTGAGCTATGAGGTGATTGGTGTCTACTTTCTATCTGCAGGTCATTTCTGAGAGCAAGCAATTTTCTGTGTTGTTTGATCCTTGACCTCCTGCTTTCCATTGGGTACTCAAACCATCCTTACTGCGCAGATTAGTGTGCCCCATGCTTTTAATGAGGTTCTGGGCTACGCATACACCTCGTCAACAGCTGTAACCGTGGTGTTACAGCTACTTTTTGCTTTTGAAGGAATTGGTTTCGCCTTGTTTAGCTTGATCCAATGTTGTTTAGGTGATAATGCCAATTCCACACCTTTTTCGGCCATTGACCCCCCTTTGATGAGAATGAAATGCTAAACGCTAAATAACGGGAAGTCAAGTCTGTAAATCTCCCTTTGTTACATTTTGCGTCAATTGTAATTTGAAGGACCTTCTCAAGCTGGGGTAAATTTTATGCAAACGTTAAGCAGTATACACCTCTACTCTATGCATATCAACTAATGTTTGCTCCTCAAATACTACATCACCCTAAGAAGTAAGGAGAGCTGAGTTGAAACGGAACAAAAATACAGGGAGTAAAAGCTCAATAGGAAATGAATCTTCTGTTTGTGGTGATTTCACGGTACTTCATTTTAGTTTGTTATACAGACATCAAAACAATCTGAAGGAGTTTTTAAGCTGTACATTTTCTTGTTTCTATTTGCATGGTGGAGCATGTTTGGTAGGAATTGCAGAGGAAAGAAATTGTTCTGAGGGCAAAACGTCAATGCATCTCAGTTTAGCTTGAAAAACCCAAACAAGACCTGTAAACCCTTAGCACACTATATGCGAAGGAAGTGGAAAACTTGACCATGTTTGTTACCCTGGAACTTTAACTTACTGAGTTTGGAATTGTAAAACATTATGTAAACAAGTAGTTTGTTACGCTGACTGTTATCATTTTTCATGCATATGGTTGGGAGCAACTAGTGGGTGAAACAATATTTAGATAAGGAACATTCTCTTTCTAGTACATCGCTGCGTGGCCTGTACTAAGGTTTGTTTTGCAGTTCTGGCTGCAGTTTCGCTGTTTGCTTTGCGCTGAAGTGCTTCCATGGAGGGAGTCGCTCGGGTCCTCTCCAAGGAGGACGAGTTTCAGGGACTTCTCGTCTCTCCGTCACCATGCTCTGACGAGGCATCAGCATGATCCTTTCACCATGGGAGCAGCCTTGTGATGGTATGGCCTAGGGACCTCTGGCACACGCTCATAAAAGGATTATGGTCGCATTGTTTTTTTTAATGGATTCAAAGGCTAGTTAGCTTTTGCTGAAATTGGTGTATTCTCGAATGGGTTTCTAAAATGAAATCAGTTCCTCTATGGAATTTTTTTGTGCAGGTTTTTATTGCACAGCACCTGTATAACCTGGTTTGCACTGAGCAATGGAAGTTTTTGGTTTAAAGACTGTGGCGAGAGATCCAGTGTGTTGGCAAGCTGGCCGCGAGGTTGTCCCTGCATCGTTTTTTAATAGCTCGCTAGTTTCTGGTCGATTTGAGTGAAGAAGCTGCCTTGTAGAACTGCTGGGCTGCTGCCTGCAGATGGAAGGCGAGGGACAACGTTTTTTTTTGCGCCGGGCCTCTGATGGGGATGAGGTACCAGCAAGCGTTGCGTGTCTTCTTGCATTGGCCTGTAACTGAGAGCTGGCCACGTGTTACCTAGCATGTGGGTTTGTCGTCCTTCATTTGGGGACTCTGTACAAATTGGATTTCTTGTTTATCATATGTACATCTTGAAGATACTGAAGGGATGGAGCAAGAAAGGAATGTTTTGTGTGTCCTCCTCAGGATCATGTCATGCTTGGACAATTTCCTTGATACAAAAATTAGACGACAATGCAATGATTCTTTGTCCGTCAGGCTTAACAAGTAGGCCAAACTTTTGTGTGGAAGTACTATGCAAGGTAAATATGGAGTTCAACCACAAAGCCGCAATGAACCACCAGAAGGCCGGAGTGATTGGCCAAGTTGCCTTACATATGTATTTGTATTGCTTTTACAAAGATTATGATGTGTCATTGACTCTCTTGTTAGCTTTCTTTCAGTCATGGGATGTTTTGTCTTGTTGTCCTCTCTTTTTGAGCAAAGTATGGAGCTTACCACTGATCCCGAAACTTTGACAATCGTTTCCATTCTGCTTCATTCAGCATGCCAGGGTGTATTGTTTTGTCTATTTGAGACAACTCTAGTGTGCATGTTTGTTGAATCCAGTTTTTTTGTACAAATCAATGAACGTTGGAGCACAGGCCAATGAAGTCTACTTTTAGAGTTGACAACCCACATTTTATCATGATCATATGGAAGCACCACCTCTATGTGAACGGATGGGAATTGTTTCAACAGTTTGGATGCACGATATACGGCCATCCTAAAGGCATTTATGTATTTGTACCCTCATATTTGGTTATTTACGCTTGGTTATATCATCATAAAATCAACAAAAAGTTTCTGCCTGTACCTCCTATCTTCTGGAGGTAAGGAACTGCCCTTGGCCTATACCTAGGTTCGCCCAGCCCAATGCAATCTAACACCCACTGTGTGGACTGGAAATAACGATATTTGCCTTGCTGAACTACTTGAAATTTATTGTCGCCAGTAGCTCACGCTTTAGAAAAGTACGCAGGTAATTGCTCAAATGCTAACAAATTTGTTGTTGATAGCAATGTTAGAGGGTAAGTTAAGCCTTATACGGTATCAATGAAATCAATTGTTCAAAGATTTGATAGGCAATTGGTCGCATCCCTTAATACCGGCCAAACAAAGTCCTATGTCTATAACGCATAAAAAAAATATTGAACCGCTCCCAAGTTCATCAAGGTGGATGTAACAGTATGGTCAGGCCATTACATACATGACATTGTTTGGCTCTTATAAGAAAAAATAGGAGATATATCCCTCATAGGCTAATGATTGCATGTGCGATCACAGTAGGAGCTAGGAGGTAAAGACCCCCAAGTCTTGCAAGGTACAGGCTGACATTCTTACAAGTGACAGCACATCTTTGAGGGTGGGAAGCCCATGGGCACCTACGGGATAGCCTTATGCTTTCTAAGGCCGGACTCTTATTAGACGATCCCAGTAAAAGTACACGTACGTTTAATGCAAGTGGTATCTTGCCGAATCCTTCATTAAGCCGGGTTAGTAAACATGCCTCTCACCTGCGTGGCTCATCCTTGTTGGTATTTTTGTACTTTTAGTCCTTCAGGTTTATGGTCTTTTCCCTTTGATGGGCATCAAACCTTTTCAGTTAAAATTTACAAAGGTACTTCAAACGGTTTAGACGTAATATCTGTACCAACGGAGGTAATTAATGATTCGTACGAGTATTGTAATGTCCTATTTGAACGTCCATTTTTTATAATGAAACTTCAGAAAACCTTTCCACCTCAAGGATTAGTAGATGACAAACGGAGTGTGAGAGGATAATTTCGGTGGCGGAAGGCTCATGCAACGTGTAGGGTTATCATCGCGTGTTCATCATGGATATTTTTTGTTTTTCCATAGTGTACCAATGTACACGCCCAGTGTAAGTTGTTAAATTACAATTACATAGGGCCATACCCTAATTCCTTCCAGGACAGTAGCCATTGTGTTGTAGCGAAGATTCTCTGTACACGGTTTCAAGTGTCCCGATGCGGAACAATAAAATTGTTACTTAAGGTTGTGACGATGTATACGTTGACAATGCCGATGACGGCTGTGAATATCTAAAAAATGTCTTAACGCACCGTATCTTTTGAAACTTTTTGGTACGTCGCAAGACTCGTCGTATTTGTTTTGGTAAGTCGCATATATTTGTGTGATATGTTGGACATACAACCTTTTAATCTGTGTTGTTCATGGTTGAATAAGTTGCTTCTGCATTTGCCTCTCCTGTTTGGTCTCGTTGTCATGATTGGACAAAGAATTCTCGAGGGCCCCTGCAAAAAAAATACATTTTTTTTTGGTGCGTTTGTTGGATTCTTCCCAACGTTACTTGGTTCTAGCATGTGCGGTCGCCCTCAGCAGTGTGCCTTCCTCCACTACTGCCGCGAAGTACTGAAGTTTGGAGTGAAGGTGAGGTAAGGTGAGGAAGGTGAGAGAGGTGCGACCTATAGTCGCTCCTTCACAAATATTTCCGTGAGTTCTTATTGAAACCTACAGGTCACTGCCAAAGAACAATCCGTACAAGATGTAAATAGACATAAAAAATTAAGTGTACTTCTCCTCGTCAAAAATCTTTGAAAACCTTTGACTCATCTTATTTTTTTTTTCATTTGTGAGAAAACATAAGACTACATTTTTTGATACATTCTAAGTTCGAATATGACGCAAAATTGTTCTTAACATTTTTGCAATTTCTTCGTACGGTTTGGAAGTACGACGCTAAGTTTTTTCAAGAAAACGACAAAAAGATACCTTACTTTGGCTTGTGGGCCGTGCCCTTAGCTACACATTGGATGGTTTGAGCAATTGCGTCGCAAATTAAAAAAAGTAAAAAAAATCAGACAGTCAAGGTGTACGCCAATAAGCGTTGAGAATTCAAAAGATCGATGCACTGCTAATCTGTATTACTGTTAACCTTTTTTCGCAACTCAAAACATATTTTTTCCGTGCACACTTGTCGGCTTGTCCATCGAAGACCTTCATACGAGGTTGAGTATCTTTGCTTCGAATATCAACCGTCGGATCGACAATCTAACAAGTGTGCACGGAGAAAATATGTTTTTAAGTGGCGAAAAAAACACTAACACTAACAACGATTAGCAGCGTAGTAAAGTGTTTCCAAAATAAAATGAAAAATGGTATAGAATAGTACAAATTTTTATAGAAAATATAGACTTTTGGTCGTCTGTCTGAAAACCTTTAAATAGGTGGTGTATGTTCGTCTGCCGACCTGAACGGCGTGTCCCTTGGGCGACGTCATCAAAATGGTAACTTTGTCCCTTGGGCGACCTTCGCTATCAAAGTACCTCCTCGGCAATCGTTTTGACCGTTAGATTTTGGGTGCTCGAACTTGTCTATGAAATATAGATAAAGCCGCCACCTGCATTGATGAGTGTTCAACCGTCTATCCTTCGTTCGTGACCGTCCGTTCATAAAATGTTAGCAGTTCAAAAGCTAATCGTCCTTTTCAACTCGTACATAAATGGACATGGTCCATGTCCGTGTAACGGGCATGATAAATAGGATACGGTATGACAAGAATCAGGACGATTTAGTGGCGTTAATTATTTGTTCGATTTTGCGTCAATCTTCGTATTGTTATGGGTCGCCTCAATAAATGTCCGTACAAACGTCTACAATAGTACTTAGACGTTTTGATAAACATAACATGGTCCTTTTCCAACTCTTATTTCAGACAACAACTTCCATCTCCAACAGCGCATAACTGAGCAATTGGCAGTCGCTGAATTCCATAACCTTTTGAACGCGCTACCTTCTGCTCAATCGCGGGCTCGACTGCACAAAAAGACTCAATCACATCGAAAAAAATCCGTTCGCATAACTTTCGTCCGTCGACAGCATCGTCGTCAATGTGAACATTTACTTGAATTTACATGGTATAAGTTTATAGTTCAACGGCGACAATACGTGTGCGCGTTTATTTGTATAATAACTTTGTAACTGTTGTTCTACGTTCCGCGTATTCTGTTAGAATAGGTAACTTCGCACCAATTTCATTAAAATTGTATTCTAATATTGGATCGCGTCTATTTTAGCGTAAATATTAATTCTAAAAAAACCAAACTTACCAAAATGCCCCTTGAAAGGAGTAACTTTTAACTGTAATATGGGTTTTTACCACGATGGCACATGAACTAGAGTAAACACACTGACAAAAATAGAATAAATATACAACATTTGGCGTGGGTGATATATGTCGCCAGACAACGCCAAATGCGGACAGACCTCATGAAATATAATCGTTTTGGACGAATCACAATTCATGTTGTCTATGTCCAATCGCAGCCCCTCATTCCCTTTGTTTTTTTGCGTGTGGAATCTGACGACTGCGCCTCCATCCTGTATGGGCCGCCATCCCGAAAATCTCTCCATTTTTCCAACAGGGATTTGTGATAGACTCGCTTCCTCTATCACCTCCATGGATTGCACGTCGTGCACGTCATCACTTTCGTGCCGTCGCCTTAATATTTTAGGTTGCTTACTTCATTAGGGTCTTGATGTACGAACTGGTGAACGTTTTGTTCCCATCTAACTCCACCATTGGTGACGAGGCAAGTGCGTATTCTCTTACCGTTGGTTCGAGATGACATGGTAAATGGCGTTTTTTATCTACATATTCTAACATAATTTATGGAAAGTTATGATAAGTCATGCCTTATAATCCTTTCACTTTGTTGTCGGTTTTTAGGGTGCGGTTATGTCCTTCGTAATTATTATTACCATTTTTGTTTTATAAAGGGTTTATTCAAGGTGGCTCATATGTGTTTTTTTTATTCTTATTTTTTGGTTTGCTTTTGTTTCCCTCCTTTCACCTTTTCCTTTGACCATTTGATTTAAGCTTCATTTTTTTAACGCTTATAAATATCGATGGCGAGGGTGTTTAGAGAAATGTTCATAATAGTTGAAAGGGAAGGATATATTCCTTTAACATATTTTGTGTTAGATTTTTATAATAACATCCGGTTTTGTAATCTTTATGGATTCAAAAACACAGAAACGTGTATTTGTTGACTTTTCATTTCATGTCCTTAAAAATGGATTTTCAGCCAAATATTAATAAAATAATTTAAAAATGTCGAAGAAATTTTATTGTCGCTTGAAGTGCGATGTAATAAAAAAACCTTTAGCAACCCTAAAAACTCATAAATAACCCTTGGACCTTTTAACGGATCGACAATTGAATCTAATTTTTTTGGTTTTTATTTTTTCAGGTTGGGGCCAAAGTTTTTCATTTATTTCCGACATCATGTTACCTTCGACTTTTTAATTTTTCTGTCGCATAAGAGGATAGTGAAATAAATAGTATAAAGATGGAATTCAACGGAGGTAATAGATAGAAGATTCAAAAGAAAATGGAAAGGTATAGAAATTTTTAGGAGTTCAGGGCCTATATTCAGTTTCGGAGTGTGTACAATAGTGAAATTTTGGATTCATAACTCTTTAAATTTAAAGTAATTACTACATGTTATCACTCTTTATTTCACTCTACGTATGACTGTCTTGTGTTTTGTACCAAATGATTTTGTCTTGTACATGTTTGCGTACGTTATGGAATGTTGTTTTTTTATTCTTTTGTCATGGATGCTTACCTATCAGCGACGAGGCATTTTCGTCGCTGGATTGCACACCAATGGAATAAAGGTTTTTTTTTTTTTGTCCTTGGATGTTGGCCAATCGGCGACGAGGATTTTTTGTCAATGGATTATACACCAATGTGATGAGTAATTTGTTTTTTCCGTCGTGGATGTTTAACAACCGGCGACGAGACATTTTCGTCGCTGGATTGCACACCAATGGAATGAAGGTATTTTATTTTTTTTGTCCTTGGATGTTGACCAATCGGCGACGAGGATTTTTTGTCAATGGATTATACACCAATGTGATGAGTAATTTTTTTTTTCCGTCGTGGATGTTTAACAACCGGCGACGAGACATTTTCGTCGCTGGATTGCACATCGATGGAATGAAGGTATTTTATTTTTTGTCTTTCGATGTTGACTGATTGGCGACAAGGATTTTTCGTCGTTGGATTATACACCAATGGAATGAGTTAATTTTATTTATTTTTGTCGTGGATGCCGAACAACCGGCGACGAGACATTATCGTCGCTGGATTTTACATCAGTTATTTAGGTATTGTTTTTCGTTCGTCATGGATGTTGAACAACAGGCGACGACACATTTTCGTCGCTGGATTTTACACTAGTTCTTTTTTATGTTACAATTGCCTACACAATTGGCTTCATGGACCAACCGGCGACTTAAGTGTGTCGCCGCTGAACTGAAGATTTCCAATAAGGCAATGTCGTCGTATAACCAAAAAACACTAAGGACGCTATGTCATCGCTGAAAAATGCTTCGACTGTGAGGCAAAGTCATCGCTGAAGCGACCAGCGATGAGGCGCGCTCTCGCCTAATATCAATAACGCCACAACCACATGTTTGTGTATCAAAGCTAAAAAATATGAATCTGTTCACCCATTACTACATCATGTTTCGCATAGGTGAATGATAAACACACAGTAACACATTGGGAATAACAAACCATAACTCGTGCACATACTCATAAATTGCCAAAAGAAACTCGTGTTACTTAAAATGGTCGTGTTATACATTGTTTTAGCATAATTACTTCACAATGAAGTAAATAAAAAAATTGCAAAAACTATGACATTGTAAAAAGAGACACACTATGCGACATATTACCCTTATTATATTGTATAAAACTCCTATCTCCTAAATCTGTACACTCCATTCATTTTTAAAACGGGTAATACACGTGAAATCAACAAAAACTAAAAAACTATGCCTCTTCTACGCTCCAAAATCTGCTAAAATGGCAAACATGGGGAATGCTTAGGCATTATCAAGAGCTTAATATTCATTTCCTTCCGTGAAGTGTTCGTCCGTAATCTCTTCTTCTTAAGTTCCGGCGTCGGCGTCGTGAGAATTTCCATGGAGTTCCCGTACCGCTGGTAAGGGAGGCGACACTTCTTCGTCGTCAAAATGGTTTCGGTGCTTGTTGATGATGCATTGCAACTGATGTGTAAGCATTCCCTCCTCCCATGTCCCGTCTTTCAATGACAACCCACACTGTATCATAGCCTTTCTCGCGTATCCCATCCCATCCTTGTCTATCATGGCGTTAACTTCTCGGATGGAGTCCCTAGCCAATTCGAGGAAAAACCTTTTTCCCGACCCTAATAGCTTTCCGAACCAACCTCGATTAAAGGGTTGTGACCACTGTTCATTCATTACCCTTGACATCTTCCAATTTTCCCACTTCTTACTCCAAGCCTCCTTTATTTTAGATATTACGAAAGAATCAGCCGGTTACACCAAGTGAGTAGCATTTGGGGTTCTGACTGTCAAGGGGTCAGTCACTTGGGTTTATATTAACTTGGAGTCGGCACTATCTAGATTAGCTTCTTTTGGATCTGCATACTCTGAGGGCCAATGGAGGTCTCAGAGTTTCACGTAAGGATCAGCTTGATACGACCTCCGGTCATCAAACCATTGGGGGAAGACTCTCTTGTCGTTACAACCCTTGGGACCCGAGCGATAGCACACACCTGTTCTTGGTTACATGGAAACAAGAAAAAAGGCATTAAAATAAAACACATGAGGAAGGGAAAAAAGGAGAAGAGAGATGAAAAACTTGAGGGGAGAAGAAAGGAAGAGGGAAGAAACGAACAATTCAAGACAAACAAAATAAAACAAGGGGATGTATACCTAGAATATTGTCGAGAAGATTGTGAATCGGGTAACTCCTATTACTGTTTGTGAGAATAAGTATGGGTGATTCAAACCGTGCATTCACCCCTCCGGTGAGACGCACCATCAAAGTCATGGCGTCGGCATACTTCACGACTTCATCGCCACGGAAGCCTAATGTCTTGCCATTATTCATGATCAAGTGGGTCTCATCCATATTCTCCACCAAATCTTCGTCAAGCTCACCTAGTTCACACAATGAAGATGACGACAACAAAACAAAGATAAGTAAAAAAGAGTTAGAACTCTAGGTTTCATAAAAGCAACAATTTTGACACAAAAAAATACATTACAATATCATACATTGCAATAAAGTATAAGTCTTACCCGAAATGAAGCCCCTTTTTAAAACACCCAAGTGATACGCCACTGTTTTCTCAATGTATTCCTCTTTTTCCGGACTACATTGTAATTTGCCTTTTTGGGCACGGATGACGATGTTGTGTTTCTCATAAAACCTTTGGATCCACCTTTTTGTAATTGTAGTTCTCTCACGTCCGAACTCGTCAAAGAACTCCGGCGCATGCTCCTCTTTCAAACGTACAATGATGTCGTAAACCATCTCTTGCACAATTGATGTAGAAAGTTTCATACACGTCTTTTTAAAAACGATGAAAATCCTCGAGTTATTCTTCACGAAGACGGGTCACCGATGGCATCTCCTTCCTTCCCCTACGCGGTAATGCTTTCATTACCGCCACATTTTGTTTCCCGAAGCCCGCGTAGACAATGTATTGCTCGTAAATCTTATGCCTTGTACTATGGCCAGCTTGTCGACCCACCATCTCCTTGCTTTTTTATACTATGCAGATGAGGATAAGAAGAAAAAACACCAAATACAAAATAGTGTTAGTAAATAACACGACCCAAAAATATGAAAGCGACGAGAATTTTATCGACGAGAATATCAGCGACGAGAATTTGTCGTCGATGGTTCGGCTTCGACGATATGTCATTGCCCAATCAACGACGACATATCTCGTCGCTGAATACATGATTATAATCCGTAATCGGATATTCAATGATGAGAATTTCTCGTCGCTAATTCGGCTTGAACATAATGTCATCGCCGATTTAGCGACGACATTATCTCGTCGCTGAATAAATGATGTCAATCCGTCATCGTATATTCAGCGATGAGAATTTGTCGTCGCTGTTTCGGCATGAACATAATGTCATCGGCGATTTGGCAATCATACAAATATATACTTGAAATGGGTTTGGAAGGTTAGTCTTGGCGAAAGGCTTATCAACTGGGCAATTTCGTCACTGATTCACCGGCTATGGTCACTACCCCTCCAAATTACCTTTTTTTCATTTTCTTAATCTCTCGAGAGAGGTTTGCCACAACTCGCCGAACATGTGTCAATTGATTTTGTTGCTCCGCAACTTTGTGACTGAGCTCCGCAACTAGGCGTGGAAGATCCTCTACCTCCCGTGGGAGGGGAGGATGGGTTCACTGGTACCACTCTCGGCACTTCCCATAAAAAATCTCGCCTTACTACAAGGTTGCGAAATTTATGCAATATTTTATTGCGTGCCTTTCTCAACTTCATTAGTTCGGGGGTTTTACGAGCATTTTGGAGGATAGTGTATAAGCGAGGGTCCCATGGATGGTAATGTCGGAGTAATTCTGGTACATCGATGAAATAGCCATTACCTTTCTGAACAATCCACGTGAATTGTTGGTCATCGGGTTGGAAATGCCGAATGTACCCAAAGTTTGACCCTCTATCTTCTCCCGCTATGAAAACCTAAGTAGGATGTGCCGGTACGTTAGGAGGAATATCCTACATTTCCGGGAAAGGGTTTCTTGGTGGATCAATAGGGCGCGGTTTACCGTACCTCCAACGCTCCGGCCATTCTTCCACAGGAATGTAATGGGAGGTGCTCGGACGGAAACTATCCATTTCCTCCTCCCGGGTGGGAGGCGAAAAATACCAATCCGGCTCCTCTACACGGTATAGCGCTGGCTGAATGGGCCCCACTTGGCCCGGAAGAGCCAAACCGAGTGCTCTTTCTCGGTTCGGTGAAGGGGGTTGCATGACAACCTCATCATCATTTACGAAGTCGTTTTCTTTCCTTTTTTCAAAGCTTTCCGAACTTTGATCATCCTCGGTCGAGGCTTCCCCCACAAACTTTGTCACCGGAATGTCGGTGGGATGAATTTGTTCTGGCGATTTTTCCTCCTCGGTTGGTTCGCTTCTGTCCACGATACTTTTGTCATCCCCAGAACCCGATGGGACATAATCCTCATCATCTTCCCCTTTATTTTTGTTTCCCTCTTGGACTCTATATTATATTAGGTCATCTCCCTCGGACAATGACACCACCCTATCTTTCATCTTTACCTTCCTTTTCCCTCGTAGTTCTTGTTCGCCATCATTTTCACTTCCCTCCTCGCCCGCTAAAACACCTTCCTTTACACCCTCTTTCTCTATGACCATTTCTCCTCCAACCTCTTTTTCTAACCTATTATCACTTCCCTCCTCATCCGATTCCCCTTTTTCCTCTCCTACCTCACCCGCGAAAACACCTTCCCCTACACCCTCTCCCTCTATCACCCTTTCTCCTCCAACCTCATTTTCCAATCCCTTGTCAATTTCCTCCTCATTTGATTCCCCTTTTTCCTCTCCTACCACATCTGGGAAAACACCTTCCTTTACACCCTCTCCCTCTATCACCTTTTCTCCTCCGACCTCCTTTTCTAATCCCTTATCAATTTCCTCCTCATTTGATTCCCCTTTTTCCTCTCCTACCACATCCGTTAAATCCCCTTCCTTTCCACCCACTTCCTCTATCACCCTTTCTCTTTCAACCTCTTTTTTCTCCACTTCCTTTCTCATTCGATGCCCCTTTTTGGTCTTGTACCAATTTATCATTTGTTTCACCCTCACTTGTATTTTTTTCCCTCACTAACTCTTCCGCCACCCCTCCATGTAATTTTACCTCTATTTGTGACACCTTCGTTGTCTCCGCGTCGGTTAATATGTTGTCCCTCTCTTCACTTGGCCGACGATTTGCGAGTCGACTAATTTTAAGGGAGGAAATCGATTGTATTGAGTACATAGCTACGTGGTGGTTTATCCAGTCGCTCGCCGCCATCCATGGAGCTGCTTTTCACGCGAGTGCAAAGAGTACACAACTACAGTGTAAAAAAAGACAAAATAATGGTAAAAAACAACAAATGAGAGAGAAGAGTAATCTGACAATTTCATTCTATAGGAGCGGCGGATTCGTTTCTTAAATACGTACGAATTGTATATTTGTCGATGACGTCAAACCCACGTGCGAGCACCATTTTCGGACGTTCCAATATTGCGGCGACGAAACGGCGAATTCCGTCGTAGGGTACATTCGCGTAGTCCAACATTCATCCGACGACATAAAATCCGCGTCGAACGTCCATTGAAACCTGCTAAATGGCGTTCCAACATTGCAGCGACGAAACACCAAACTTGTCCCAGAGTCCAACATTCAAGCGACGAAAATAAGTCATCGCTGATTGTATAACACATCCATTTATACGGCGACGACATTATGTCGTCGCCGGTTAACCGATTCCAAGAGTGTCCACATCGAAGCGACGACATTTTCTCATCACCATTTCATTGTGTGATGCGTGGACATAAATGAAACGACGACGCAATGTCGTCGCCATTCCAAAGACCCTAAACACAATTTTCTTCCCCCCCCCCCTTGATTATCCATCACCATCCCTCAGACTGTTTTATCCTAACTAAAGATTCATCCTAACTATATACGAAAACATGTAAAACAGGACGTATAACAACCGATAAATATCACCCATAGAGAAAAGGGTTAATAGAGGAGAGGACTACATTTCATCTCATCTCATCTCCAACGGATTATATTCGAATAATGCGCAATAATAAGTAAGCAACAACAAATTGTAGAAAGGAAATAAACAATAGCATAAACGGAAAAAATGAGAGAATAACACATTATAAATCATTGAAAACCGCAAAAAAAATAATAATACCGAGAGAGATGGGTTGATGAGGTAAAAGGGGGAAGTGTTTTAGGAAAACTTACTACATCCTTTGCTTCCCGAAAATTGTACGGGAAACTTCTTGATAGTTTTGGGGATGAAGTTTCGGAATCCGTTCTCCCGCTCCTCAACGATCATCCACATGATTATCGGCAAACGATCCCTTTTGGTTGTAACGTGTTGTTTTTTTCCGGATGGACTGCGGCGGGTCAAAAGTTGTAGGTTGACTCCCAGATCTCCGCCCACAGTGTCGTCTTCTCTGCTCGAAGCTTCTTCCACGAGTGGCTCCACTTGTAGTAATTCGGTTACACCACTCGCCACTTCGGATCCGACAAGGTTCCTCTCTACGATCACCTCTTCCACAACAATTGCATGGATATGAGATATTCTGTTATATCTCGATGCGTAGTTACCCCACATTCTTGAAAATCTCCGCATACTTCCGACGACTAAGCGACTATTTATAGGAGGAGAATGTAGTCAACAACAAGAGTCGGATGTAAAAGTAAACACAAATCAAAAAGCTAAATCGATAATGCCATTATATACGTAAAAATTATGAAAGTGAGAAGTCATAAAAACGCGACAATCCATTGTGAAAAGAGGGTGGGTTCAAAATTTAAATTTTAATATTTGGTTTTAAATTTGAAAAATCACATTTTTTAAAAACTAAAAAAATAAAGCGAGAAGCTGTAAAATTTGCCGCCGAAATTTTTTACGAAGCAGCTGTGGAAAACGATGCAGGTTATTCAACGTACGGAATTATCCAGGAAAGAAATTTAACAGGACAGACGGTTTGTTTAACATGCATCACATTTCCACGGTTAATAAAATGGCCACGTGTAATTGTGGTCGTATAATAATATGTCGCGTTACGTAGATTTGTTAAGATAACTTTTAATCGCGACTCATTTAGAGTCAAACTTAACTGTAATAAGTGTTCATTTTTTGACTTCGTCGTATGAAAGCAACATTATTAGGGTAGTGAGTCATTATTAAAGTAAATTAAATATAATATAACCACCAAAGTGCGACAGTATTAGAGTTCAAAAGTACTTTTTTCACCTGATGAAAAAAACGTAACAGAAATGTCGTTTACATTTGAATTCCGTTGACAATTCGTCGTTCATAACTGTTGCTAATTAATTACGTTATAGCGCATAATTTACATGTAACCGTCGACGGACATTCAGCGTGACAAATAATATTAACGTCACAATGACGTCAACATATATGGACAGACAAATTTTGTACGTCTACGTAATTTAGTGTTCATAATTATCGCGCACATAATTATCGCCGCATAACCCAATATAGAATGCCTATAAAAATTAGAGTAAACTTCATAGTTGAAAAATATCTATCACCTAAATTAGCGTACATTATTCTAATTGTTATTTTGGTTTTTTTACTCTAGTTTTTTCATTACTCTAATTACGATTCGCGGTATGTTATTCATGATTTTAATTTTTCATTTACGTTAATTAAGACACAATAAAAAATAGCGTAAACAATGAAAGTACAATAAGGTCTAAATAATGTGGCGTACGGTCGATGTTAGACCGTACATACATGTACCTTTTCAAGTAAAAATTTACAAAAAATGAATTAAATCAGACGCGCACGCATAGGAACGTGCGCTCGAAAAATGGGATTCTATCTGGTCGCATAACTACCGTAAATTAGTCTGATATGCACACATATTTAAATTTCGCGACTGGGTACAATTTCTAATATTTTGTACGGATACATATATTAATGTATACAATTCTACGGCGATTATTCCTTTTTTTGCAACTCCATGATTAGCATTAATGCCAAAATTAGAATAAACTTTGTTTTTTAAAATTTTCAAATTCCTAATTAGCATTAATAACGATATTTTTTTCTCAACACTAATCAATATTTGACACTAATGACGATTCGTGGTGTACAGTAGAGTATACCGTGAATCGTTATCAGCGTATTGAGCGCTAAGGGTGAAGTTCCATCGGGCAAAAAGTGGCGTAATTTACACAAATCCACAACTCTCCGTACCAAATCGTACCGCCTATTTTGTGTTTATACTAAAAACAACATTACAGAGAATCTTGCCGATACTCTTCGAAGGTCTTGGAGGTAATATTGGCGGTCGGATGTTCGTCTGCAAGGAGTTCGTTTCATTTTTTTCTGTAACTGTCAACCCACTTCGAAGAGGTGGGTTGGCAAATACAGAAAAAATAATTCGTGACACGCTGGACGATTAAGTTACGTGTCATGATGGAAAACGGCACATGACACGCGCTTACCAAAATACAACCGAAAATTAAATCGAAATTTGGTAACATTCATTTGTCATGCTATTTTCGGTAACTTTTGTTCGTCACACTATTTCTCTCAAAGGACTTTCGTTATGTTCATAACGAAAACAAAAACCCTAAAAAATGAGTTGGCGTCTACAAAAAGTATAAAGGTTCTGTCGTATGATTATTTCGTATGTAGGTACATGGTACGGAATTGAAGATTTGAGCTAAGTTTGGCGGAGTTGAAAATCTGAAAGTTATTCATTATGGGATCGTAGCTTGCGTGGTGCCAGTCAATTTAGAACACGTGGTTTACGAACTCTTCTTGATGGATCTTCGACTCATAGCCTGTTCCCACCGGAAAAAAATTCATTTCCGCAACAGACGGACGTTCAAAAAATGTACGACTTTTCGAGCACCGACTTTGTAGATTTCGGAAGTTCTCGGAAAACCGTACAAACGAACTTTCTCAAAATGTTGCCGGATATAGAAGTAGGTTAAAAGCTGCGTTTTTTTGTGAAACATGCCAACGGTAACCTGAAAAGCTGACGTAGCAAAATCAACATCCGAACGGCTATTTCGTTGTTTTCGCACGAAAAATCTTCAAGACTTTGAACCACTGACGTCGTTCTAATGACGTGAAAGCGTGCGATCTGATTAGTAAGTTTGAAAATCTGCAGATTTGTTTTGGCGCATTTATTTGATGACGTCAAAGCGTGTGACGTGTCACAAAACACCTTCAATCAGAGAAAAATCCCAAAATTTAGGTGTGAACAAGACACAATTTCCGATGAGTTTTCGAAAAATCATCGGAATGGGCAAAAAGTAACAAATGCTCCGGAGGGAATATGCTATCATAGCCTATCCCCACCGGAAAAAAAATCACTTCCGAAACAGACGGACGTTCGAATAATGTACGGCTTTCCGAGCACTGACTTTGTAGATTTCGGAAGTTCTCGGAAAACCGTACAAACGAACTTCCTCAAAATATTGCCGGATATAAAACTGCAACTCTGATACCTCCATACGTCCTTAGAGTAGGCAGCTCACACGAAGCCTCTAGGATAACCCTGATCCCTTTGTGTTTCAGCAAGAATAACTGTCAACGTGTCAGACAAATACCTAACTACCTTTACCCCAATGAAGGCAAGACTCTCTTGAGTCGTTAGCAATAAGAATCTTCAAATTTGCTCCCCTGAGCAATAAGTTATTGCTGGTAAAAATTGGCCTTTATATTTACAAGCTCTCCTAGAGAGAGGTACCTAAATATCACTAAGTCTTGGTCTGCCTACTCACGACTACCTACTACTAAACCCTAGACCAATAAGAACACTATATAGTACAAGAAGGTACAATAGGCGATGTACTTATTGTACGTCTATTGTACGACATAGTCTACAAGGCAACACCTCTCTAATTGGGAGCCATGATTCCTCTTGCCATCTCCTCCGGTATCAAATAATGCGGCGCCACGTGGCACCGCGTGACGCTATCTCCGAATGTCGCCAAAAGCTCATTTCGAGTGGCGGCTACGATGGTAGCCGTCTGATCAAAACATATTTTACACGGTTCAGATTCGCGTACGTGCATGAATTGTTCCTCTTCATTAGTTTGGTGTTAATTAGCCGTTTTGTTAATATTTATATATATTTCAAATGTGTCATATGTATCGTTTCGGTGCCTTAATGGTTAAGGCGCCCGGCTATAGGGAATCCCGAGGTCTCAGGTTCAATACCAAACTAAGGCACGTTTTTGTAAAATATCATCTACTTCAAAATCTGCCACTTCTAAATATGGCGACAGCCATGGCGTGCCTTTGATCCTCACTCTCTCTCTTTAAAGTATAACTAAAATAGAGAAGTGAAATATTAATTACCTCTTTTCAACAATTCATTTTAGACCTAGAAAATACTAAAAGAACCATTAATTTCTACAAGAAGTAGGGTAAATGTTGCGTCTTTCTGTGAAACAGGCCAACGGTAACCCGAAAAGATAACGTAGGAAAAAAACATCCGAACGGCTACTTCATCGGCCAATAATCTAGTAATAGAGGAAACTATTGCAAGGAGTTAGTTTTAAAATCTGCACGTTTGTTTTCGCCCCTTTGTTTCATGACGTCAAAGTATGCGAACTGTCACAAGACACCTTCAATTGGAGTTATGTGCCAAAATTTTGGTGTGAACAAGACCCGTTTTCCGATGAGTTTTCAGAAAATCATCGGAATGGGCAAAAAGTTACATATGCTCCGGAGGGCATAGGCTATCATAGCCTGTTCCCACCGGAAAAATTTTCACTTCCGCAACAAACGGGCGTTCGAATAATATACGGATTTCCGAGCACCGATTTTTTTGGTTTCGATTTTTTTTGGAAAACCATACAAACTAACTTCCTCAAAATATTGGGGGATATTGAAGATGGGTTAAAGTATAATAACGTATTTATGTGAAACATACAAACGTTACCCGAATAGCTGACGTATCAAAAACAACATCCGAACGGCTAGTCCAGTTTTGAACCATTGTCGTCATCTTTCGAATATTTATTCTCTCTCTCCCTCTCTCCCTCTTCCCCCCTCTTTCCCACACCAAAGCTAAAAATAAATGATTGCTTAGATGAAATATTGTTTTGCTGACCCTTATTCTATAGCTTATATTTATCTTTATTTTTACTGTTGTTTTTTTTTTAGGCATATCTTATTTTGATTCAGCATATACTCGCTCTGGTTCTTCCTTTTTCTTGGGCAATTTTTGGAACTTGCAGGAAATGCTGCCCGTGACAACAAAAAGTCGAGAATTGTCCCTCTTCATGTCCAGCTAGTTGTCAGAAACGACGAAGAGCTGAGCAAACTTTTGGGTGTTGTCACGATCGTTGCTGGAGGAGTTTTGACGAATATCCATTTTTTTCTCCTTCCCAAAAAAACTGGCAGTAGAGGTTCTAGCGCAGCTAAAGCTGCTGATACTTTTTAGAAAACTTTAATTTTTTTTCATTGATTTCAATGGGATTTGATTTCAACTTTTGGAAGCAATACTATTGCTGTTGAGGAGTTTTGTCTAATATCCATTATATTCCCCTTCTCAAGAAAACTGTGGGAGTTCCTCTTCACAATCTAATCCCTGGGAAGCTTCTTAAAAATTGTTGAGCAATTTGAGTGGAAAATAATATATGGTTTCCAAAAGCAACTAGGAAAAGCACATTAGGGTTTTGTAAAAGAAGCCTTACGGTTTAATTTCTAAAATGGAGTAAGAACTTGGTTGTCTTTGAGAACAAAAAGCTCAAAAAAAGCTAAAAAAAAGAAAAAAAAACTAAAAGGAACAACTAGGGTTTATAAGAAGCCCTAATGTCTAATTTTTTGAAATAGGGTTAGACTTTGGTTCTCAATTTCTGAAGCAAATTCACTATAGCTGTATATTTTGCGTTATTTTTCTTAAATATAGTGGGTTTGCTATTCACATGAAAACCTAATGATGACCTGTATTTGTATTTGGAAGCATAAAAGCTTGAATAACAACATTTTGATAAAACTTTGTCTCTTTTAAGTTTTTGAGACATTTTGTTTCTATAGGATTTAGCTGAGATCTGTGTGGGTAGAAAGTAGATTCTTCAAATATTTTCTAGTTGGAAGTGATGGATTTTATTTGACTCCAGTGATAGAACCTAACTTTTAATGAAAATGTCATCTTTTTACCCCTTTACCATGGTTGAAATGAATGGGTGTGTAAGTGAATGTTAGCAGAGTAGTGATTTTATCAAAATGTGATCGTAACTTAAACAAGGGTGGCGACAAATTAGCAGTTGGCGTGTTAGAAGAATTGCTTTGAATTTCATCAAAAATCTTAAACAAATTTGACTGGATTGATGGGGATGCTTTTAGTAAGTGTTTTTTTATTTTTATTTTGGGTGTAGTTTGAGTATTTTAGTTAGTTTTTTTTTGTGGTTGTGTTTTTGCGTATTTTGTTAGTTTGCCTATCTGTTTGTTGTCCCTTTAATAATAAAAAAATTATGCTTTCTCCCATGTCTGGTTTTTAGTTTTTTTCTTTCTTTTTTCGTTGTACAAGACAAAATGAGCCCGTTAAACGGGCAAGGTTCGTGTTTGTGTGTTTATGATTGTATAGAGTTTTTAGCCAGTGTAATGGTTTGAGCCGTAATTGTCCAATTCATACGGATTTGGATTTTTTTTCCGACTTTAACGTAGTATTTGCGACTTTTATACTTTTCTTAAAAGCTGTTTAGTTTTCGCTGGACGAACATATATGAAAATGTACGGAGAGCATAATCATAGAAAATCCTTAAAAAATATTAAAATGTACGGAAAATTGATTGAAATATACAGTAATATACGAAAAGTGTACCATGCAAAACTTAATGGTACGACATTTTTTTGGCAGTCGTACTTAAATATAAAGGAATGTACGACAATGTACCCTAGAAGCCCTAAAACCCCCCATTTAATTACCCTAATATATACGAAAATGTACGACCACTGTACGTAACTGCATGAAAAGTGTAGCGCAGCTGTATTGAAATTTTCGAGAATTTACAGAAATGTACCCTACAAACCCTAAAATCAATAACCCTAACAGGTACGCAAACTACGGACAATGTACTTATATGTATGAAAAGTGTGGGGCAATTATACTCAAACATACGGAATGTAAGGAAATGTACTGTAAAGCCCTAAAAATCCTTTAAATAACCCTTAAAGGTGCAAAATATAGGGACGTTGTCAGTAATGTTGGGTATCGAGGGCTTGTTGTCAATATTCGATATATATCAAATTTCACGTACGCGATACTTGATATATCGCTTTGATATATCGAGAAGCAAAATATTGCAATATTTTTGCGATATATACAATTTTTTTTTCCTCTAATTTTTTTTCTAACCCCCCCCCCCTCTCCCCCCCACCCCCCATCCCCTCCCGTGCAGGGATTTTCCGTACGATTTTCCGTAAAAGTTCCCTACTGTTTTACGTACTATATATGTACGGACAACCATTTTTTACCCAAAACATATCGTGATAGTTTATGTTGGTCTCGGTAGGATATATCGCAGACCCTGATCGATATTCGATATATCGAATATTGAAATTATCGCGATATGATTTCACCCTATACCACACACTATTTGTCAGGAAATATAAAGAAATGTACGGCTAAATTGCCAAGTAGGCATTTTATAACATTTTTCATCGTTAAATGCCTATCGTACGTAGTATTCGCTCGTTTGTTTCGTGCGTATTATGCGCACGGGACATCTATGGTCAATCTGCATGCTATGCGCCACCTTTGGCGGACCGCGCTTACTTTTAATGACGTTTTTTTTGGGGTCGGTATGGCTGGTAGTCTGTACTGGGGAGTGTTGGCAACTTTAGAGTGTGTCAGCCGTAAGACGGTATATATTGCGACGCACGGCAACGCTACATTGTGCCAGCGGTACGACTGTCCGTACCGCGACCCATGGCAACGCTATACCGCGAATCGTTATTAGTGTCAAAGTCACTAATTTGGGTTCTTAAAATTTGATTTTTTTCCTCAAATAGGATTAGATAATTTTAATTTTTCTTTGAAGTTAATTAAAGTACCGTACAAAATAGGGCAAAGAACGAAAATACAATAAGATCTAAATACTGCGGTGTACGGTCGATGTCAGACCGTACATAAATATACCTCTCTAAGTGAAAATTTTACAAAAAATGAATTTAATCAGACGCTCATGCATAAGAATGTGCGCTAAAAAAACGAGATTAAAACGGGATTATTCTAACAGGTGTATTAGTCTCACCTGTACGGATATTTAACTTTCACGACGGCGTACAATTTTTAATACTTTGTACAGATACATATATTAAAGTACATAATCGTACGGCGAATATTCCATTTTTGCTATTCGCAAATTAGAATTAAGTCGAAATTAGAATACACTTTCTAAAAAGAAAAAAACAAATTCTTAAATAGCATCAATTACGGTAAATTTTCTTCAACATTATTTAAACTTTGACACTAATAGCCATTTGCAGTGTACATTGTGTCAGTCGTACGGCGGTTTGTACTGCCACACAGGCAACGCTACACCGTGAATCGCTCTTAGCGTAATGAAATAGATATTGTAATGAAACAATTAGCGTTATTAACACTATTTGGGAATGTCGTTTTTTGTGGAAATAATTTTTATTCTATTTTTTCGTATACTCTAATTTGTAAACTTCTTTGTAAAAATTTTCGGTGTAGAATATCTCCACACTAAAATATGCGCAAATAAGAAGTTGTTCAAATCGTACGCCGTCGCGTTTTTTTAACATCCAAGAATTTCGGAAGATATTTACGCAATTACATGTTAGCGCGACTACGGGACTGCGTGAATATTTTTTTCTGTAATTTTTTACTTGAAAATGTACAAAAAAGTACGACTGTGACACACCGTACACCACACAATTTATAATGGCACTATATTAGAGTCGTGAATCCTATTTAACGGGCTACCTCAAATAACGTGTAGAAACATTTTGAATGTTTAATTCTATTTGAGAATTTGCCGAAAAAAATTGGGAACCTCAATTAGCCTCCAATACGTTAATAACGATTCATGATGTAGCGCTACGGTGGTCTGTACATTGACGGTTGTCAACATAACATTACGCCATCCGTACGGCCGTCTGTACACCGACAGTTGTTAGCTTAACATTACGCCAACCGTACGTCGATCGGTATACTGACGGTTGGCAGCGTAACTTTACGCCAGCCATACGGCTAACTACACACCGACGGTGCGCAGCGTAAAATTACGCCATCCGTGCGACGGTCTTTTCAACGACGTGTGGCACCATTACATTGTGCCCGCATTACATGCGTTTGTATTGCGGACGGACGAAAACAGACACATCAACTATATGAGGATTTGCGGAGGGGCGAACAACGTTCTCTTATTTATATACTGATAACTTTTATTCTATTTTTTTGTATACTCTAACTTGTGAACTGCTTTGTAAAAATTTTTGGTGCAGAATATGTTGAGCGTGACGGAAAAACATGAAAAGAGGGCCCACTGCCCTGAGTATCAGCAAAGGGAGTCCTGGAAACACCCCTTTGAATGCGATTGATTCCCATGATAATGCCCCTCCCCACGGGTACCCGCCTTCCTCTTATAAACATGGATGCAGAAATAGGGATGAGTGTAGGGAGAAGGTGAAAAGACATACCCTCCCCCTTCTTTCCCCACTGGGCGAGGGAAAAGGATGGACTTCTAGGTCACGTAGTCCTGTTTCCTGATTTTTTGTGGCACGCTGATGAAAGTCTAACAAAGATTCCCTCAAAATCCACTATTTTGGTCCAAAAGATTTTGGTAATCGACCCCGGAAGAAAACCGACCAAAGCCCCAAAAAGGACTACCAAAGAGAGAACAAAGAAACCTTCACTCAGAATAATGAAAAAATAAAATATAGATATCCTATCTCAGGATTTAACAATATCACATTGCCCTAGAAAAATAGAGAATAGAGGTAGAATGAAGAATGATAGCAAGCGAGATCAACCTACCCCCAAAACGTAACGCTGACAACAAGAGGAGACGGAAACCCTTTTGCATACTCTGGAACATGTAAGGCCTCCTTAACTCCTCGGTTTCCGCAACCCGGAACCGGAAAGACCCTTCTCGGTTTCCAACAAACACCAATCCCAAATCGCCCAAACAGGAAAGACAGTGCCAACCACCAAACCACACAACGATTTCCACAAAAGACAGATGCAAAACCAAGATGGCAAAATGGTCATAATCACATATTAGACAAAAGTTCTCCACAAAAGAGTTTGCTGGAATTTCTAGAGTTTTTCTCAGGAGACAGTACTGAAACAACAACGTGTCTCCTTCGGCCCCAAGTGCCTTATACAAGCAAAGTTTGTCCTACCGAAAGTGCCAAAGTCAAAACAATACCAGGATCTTATCAGAGGCAAGGAACTGTTATCGTACGGATGTAAGACAAAACATGTTGTACTACACTCAGGGCTAAAAGTTATGTGACTATTTTTGGCTAAATTGCAAGCCAAATGTCATTCTATGATACACTCTTGAGCACAAAGTTTTGAAATGGACATGAAACGCCTAACTTTGACTTTTTCTAAACTTCTAACGCGTTAATAATTGTTATTGTCTCCTTTTCATGCGTGCCCGAGTTAAGTTCCGCGGCCTTTAGTTTCCGACTGTCGTAGGGAATGGGTTGAAGGCCTTTGCCCTGATCCTGCATAAGGATCCCTCCAATAGCCGTCTCGTTGGCTTCCGTAATTATCGTCCAAGGTAACTCCGGGTCGGGAACAGCTAACGCATGGGGGGTAACCAACCGCTCCTTTAGCGTGTCAAAGGCTACCCCTTGCACCGTTTTCCACTCATAGGGCACGTCATTCTTAAGTAAATCTGTGAGTGGTGCAGCAATTTTTGTGAAACCTTCTACGAAACGGCGATAGTAGGAGCATAGTCCAAGAAAGCTCTATAAATCTGTAACGTTAGTCGGCTTCGGCCACTCCTTTAGTGCCTTAGTTTTGTTTGGATCCACTGCGATCCCATCTCGGCTGACCACATGACCCAAAAACTTTATTTTCTCCTTCAAGAAGTCACATTTACTCCTTTTCGCGTACAACTTGTTCCCCCGAAAGACTTATAAGACCGTTCGTAGGTGCTCCACATGATCCTCCAACGTCTTGCTATACAACAAGATGTTGTCCAAGAAGACAATTACGAAGGCGTCCAAATATTGCCGAATGATTGAGTTCATCAAGTCAATAAAGGTCCTCGGCGCTTTGTGTCGAGCGTGCCGGAAAGACATGAGAGGAGGGCCCACTGCCGTGAATATCGGCATAAGAGTCTTGCAAACAACCCCTTAAAACGCGATTGCTTCCCATAATAATGTCCATTCCCACGGGTTCTCGCCTTTCTCCCATGAACATGGATACAGAATTAGGGAGGAGTGCTTGGAGGGGGCGAAAAGATATCTCCTCCCCCTCCTTTCCCCAACGGGCCGGGGAAAAGGGATGGAAAAATATCTCTCGCAGACACCAAAACATGTAATGCCTCCTTGACTCCTCGGTTTCTGCAACCTGGAACCGGCAAGAACGTTCTCGGTTTCCAAGAGATACAAATCCCAAATCGCCAAAACAGGAAAGATAGTGCCAACTACCCAATTGGACTACGACTTCCACAAAGGACGGATGCAAACCAAGATGGCAGTAGGGTCACAATCATATACAAAACAAAAGTTCTCCACAAGAAAGTTTGCTGGAATTTCGAGGGTTTTTCTTAAGAGACAATACTGAAACATGAACCTGTCTTCTTCGGCCCCAAGTGTCTTATACAAGCAAAGTTTGTCCTACTGATAGTCCCAAAGTCAAAGCAATCCCAAGATCCAATCAGCGGCAAAGAATTGTTATCGTAAGGATATAAGACAAAACAGGTTGTACTACACTTAGGGAAAAAAGTTATGCGACTAGCTTCGGCTAGATTGGAAGCCAAATGTTATTCTATGATACACTTTTGAGCACAAAGTTCTGAATGGACGTGAAACGCCTAACTTTGACTTAAGATAATAAATGCTCTACCTATCGGTGGACCAAAACTAACCTCCTACAGACAGCCAACAGCAAAATCTATAAGATTATCCCAAAAGTTACGCAGCGTTCCACAATGTAGCCCCCAAAGTGACAGGTTGAAACTGGTCGCATGTAACAAAAAAGGTTATATAGAAATGTAATAACTCCGTCTTTCGGCCTCCGTTAGGCGCGAAATGAAGTGTGTTCCGCTCAGTTTGGAAATAGAAGAATCTGATCCGGCTGGGTGAACTCCATATTTTGTACTCCTATGACCGTACAAGGGAGAAGATGCTCGGAAATCCATGGTGATCTAGAGAAGTGCCGGTAAAGCCAACGAGCTTGACAGCTGTTTAGCGTGCCGAAAAAACATGAAAGGAGGGCCCACTGCCTTGAGTATCGGCAAAGAGAGTCTTGCAAACATCCCTTTGAATGCGATTGATTCCCATGATAATGCCTCTCCCCACGGGTACCCACCTTCCTCCCATGAACATCGATGCAAAAATAGGGATGAGTGCAGGGAGAGGGCGAAAAGACATACCCTCCCCCTCCTTTCCCCACTGGGCTGGGGAAAGGGATGGACTTCTGGGTAACGGAGTCCTGTTTCTTGATTTCCCCCCCTCTTAGTCAACCGTGACTAAGACATAAAGATGTTAACCCTCCAAATTCGCAGTTCCCGCAGAACCAGGGTGTAGAGGGCTTTGGACGAGGGTCTTAAGAGGAGGGAACGCAGGAGTGATGCCAACAGTGGTCGTATCGGTCGCATACAAGGACATGATTCCGAGAGGAGGACGAGAGGCAGCCGGAGGAACATGATTGGGGATCGGCAAAATAGGTAAGGTGGAAAGTAGGCTCGTCTTCCAATCCCCGAATATGGCAGGGAGCTACATTGATTTGATTTTCCTTAATTTTTCGACTGTCTTTCCATTCCAATGTCAAGACACCTTTATTGGAAACCTCCACCACTTTCAAGATCACCCTTCCCGCCGAAATGTCAAGAGTGTCCTTTTTTTGTTGCATCCGATACACGAAAACCCCAGGCAGAATTATCCGTTACCGTGGGACAAAATTCCCGCTCCGGCGTTGCGAATACCAGAGTTGATCTCGGTGCTGAGTTGCTTGTACATTCCCCATGGCTAGAGACATTTCCTGGTGAAATACCTTAGCCCTCTCGGCAATGAGTTTCTCTATCGTCCCCTTGCTATCCATCTTTGGAACGACTACAGCTTGGGCGGAGGCAGCGCCGGGTAGGATTGGATGTCGTTCGAACAAAATGAAATAAGGATTGTAGGAGTGGAGGGAGGCTTGCCGACTGAACTTGTACCCTATGGCAATCCAATGCACCCTTCTATCCCACTCTCCTAAATCCTCTTCCACAACATATTCGCGCAGTGACCACTTCACTGTCTGTACGCACCTCTTGTCTAAAGCATCGGCTTGTGGGTGGTCTCGGCTGTTAAGCCGGTGGTTGATGAGGCTTAATTCCAACAAGTTGGAGAATTCTCGCGCAAATTCGGAGCCCTGGTCGGTTAAAACTTTGGCTGGGGCCCCAAATTGGGACAACACTCTGTGAAGAATGCGTCCGCAATCACTTTGGACTCCTTCCGAGGTAAGACCACCAATTTGATCCACTTGGAAAAATGCTCTATTATTACTAATACAAAGCGGTTCCCTCTTCTGCTGGTGGGGAGAGGACCCACCAGATCTAGAGACCACTGATAAAACATTCCCCGGATTAGAAGGGAATGAAGCTGAGCGCCTCCATTTTTGTCGAAAGTTGCTTTAATGCGGTCACAGGAAGGGCACGTCTGCACAATCCGGTTGACTTCGGTCCGCAACCCGTGCCACCAGTATGATCCAGTGACCAAGGAGGTGGTGCGTTTCTGCCTAAAATGGCCACATTGTTGGTGGAGGCGGAAACTAAGAGTCTCCCTATCGACCGGGGGAGGAACCACTTTCCTCGTACCATCTGCCCATTTCCGAATTTAAATGCCTCTCTCCCATTCATACGCCCCCATTCAAGCTTGAACCCGGGATAACTTTACTCCAGACAAATGGGAAAGAGGAGAACGTTGTTGGATAGATTGAAGTGCATCGGGGTCATTCGAAATATCTTTACGCCTGGCTCCTATTGGAGCCTACCCCACCACGTCTACTGAGAAAGTTGACAATTCCCCCTCAGATTGACGAAACGAAATAAAGGAAGAGGAAGCTCGAATGAGTCCCAAACTGATTTCGGGATCTTTATCGTGACGGGCCCCGGTGGAATCCCTAGTGGAAGGATCCTGATTTCTGCTAAGTCTGTCATCATTCCCGTGGATTTCTCTCGCCCGGTGGATTATGTCAAAATCATATACTTGCACTATTAACACCCATCAGGCGAGCTTGCTATTCTCCATAATCCACTTGAGAGGTTGGTGATTTGTAATCAGAGTAAAATGGACTCCGTATAGATATGGCTTGAAATGTTGGATGGCCCAAACTACCGCCAGTAATTCCCCGTGGTAGCTGGTAATTCCCCTCCGCTCGATTGTCAGTTCTACTGGCGTAAGCTACCACATATTTAGCCCCTGCATCGTCTAGTTGAGCTAAAACAACTCCCAATCAAAACCGACTCCAATAAGTGTAAAGGAGGAACGACCTCTGATGATCGGGCATCTGGAGCACTGGGTGTTGCTTAAGGGAATCCTTCAGAAATACGAAGGAAATCTGTTGATCCTCCATCCACTGCCACTCCTGGTCCTTCCGCAACAATTGGTTCAAAAGTTGAGCGTGACTGCTAAATTCAGGGATGAATCTCTGATAGTAGTTAGCCAAGCCTAGGAAAGTGTGGAGTACTGAGACGTCATGAGGAGGGTGAAGGGCATCAAGGGCTGTCACCTTGACCATATGGGGACCCACTCTCCTGGGTGTAACTTTATGTCCCAGGTAAATAATTTTCTGCACCCCAAAAGTTCCCTTACCCGGGTGACATTTCAAGCCAGCTGCTTGGAGAGCTCGGAGTACAATCTGTATGTGCTCCAAATGTTCCTCGAAAGTCTTCGAGAAGATAATAACATCGTAGATCTAGCACCGTGTACAGTAAATTCCCCGGAGCGCCTCATCCATGGCACGGATGAATTTGGCTGGTGCATTCTTTAGCCCCAATGGGATGTAGAGCCATTCATACAACCTGGACCCCACCCAAAACGATGTCCTTTCCCGGTGCTTTGGCTCAATTGCGATTTGGTGGAACCCATTCTTCCTGTCCAATGTGGATTAAATGGTGGCCTCGGCCCGCGAGTCAAAAATCTCTTTTAGAGTAGGCATTGGGTATCGATCAGGTATGGTTGTCGTGTTAAGCATCCGGTAGTCTCCACACATTTGAAAGTCGACCGTTTTCCCAGACGAGTCTTTCTTGGGAGGAAAAACGGTTGGGGACGCGAATCCATGGAGTCCAGTACTTTCCTGCACCATCCTGTATCCACCAATGTTTGTACCTTTGGCGTCATAAATTCCTTTTCCTTGAAGCTGAGCGGGTACTGCTTCTGCCAAACAGTAGCCGTCTCGTCTATTAATCGATCCGAAAATGGGGTCCCTTTGTAGATGCCAACGTCGGTGTCTGACCAAGAAAACACCTGTTTGTTCTTCTCCAACACGTTCGAGAGCCAGGCCTTTTGCTGAGGGTCCAACTGCTCCCCTAAGGTCCTATCTTTCTTCTCTTGTTCCACCGCTGCCCAAGCCTGAAGGGGTCTACCCCACTGGGAGATATCAAATTCCAACCCTACTTGTGGGTGTACTTCCCCTCCTCTTGTCAGAATGTTGCTGATAACAACTTCCGCTAAGCTGTCCCCTTCCGAGCCTCCGCTCCCCCCCAGTGAGGAATCCCTTAATTTGGGTGAAATGCTGGGAGTTGAAAATTTTGATGATAAAATCTGTCTCCTTGCTTTTTTCTCCCCCTCAAGCTGCAAGTTGGCTTGTACTGCTAACAACTGTGGAGCTTGAAGGTAGCTTGCCCGTGACTGGGGAGACTCTAGGCTGGAAAAGGCGAGAGAATATTTGATCACCCAAGTGATTGCATTGAGATCTATGCTCTGTTCGAGAAGGCTGCACCTATTGAGGTTTGAAACACCTGGTGCTGCTGTGCTGTCAGGTTGGAATCCCATTGCTTGTTCTTGTTCTCTCACCGTTGGTGTGGTCTAAACTCCAATTTTGTTGTCGAATATCATTCCGGCTGCTCCTTTGCGATACGCATGGCTGTTGGTGAAGGAAACTAAGGTTGGCAAAGCCCTCCGTGGTGTCCCTGATTCGTTGCAGTGGAAGAACGGAGGTCGATCAGCCTTGGTAACTGGAGTGGCCATCCTCTCTGGCCCGAGTATTTTGGAGAGTTATGTGGGGATCTGTTTTGCGGTTTTGTAAGAGCTAGTTTAGTGCTATTAGAGTAAGCCCAAACTTGGTGAGCCCTTGATCCCATTTGCGCTATGTCGAAAACTAGGGGAGCCCCTAAAATTTGCTTAATTTGATTCTAGCTATTGGCGACCTGTTTTCTTTTGTCATCTCACGGGTGAACATTTTCCAAAACGTACCCCACTGGTGTGTCTTGGGATTACTGCAGCCAGGAAATTAAATTGATCATTTGGAAGAAGGTTGGACTTCTGCTGTCTTTATGTCCCTTGCTTTTTCTTGCTAGAGAGTATCCCTAGCATGGCCATCATGCTATTACCAGATCTACTCGCTGCAATGTAGCTAGATGAGGTTTCAAGATATTGTCTATATTTTGGGGAAGGCTTCGGTGAGATCTGTTGATGGCGGATACTGGAAGTTGCTGGGGATATAATTGGTGGAGCTATAGTAGTCGGTGTTCACTGACGGCGCGAGCTTCAAGGGAGATTTCTACGGCCACATAAGACTCCACTTTATATCCTGCTTTCAATACATCCTCTAGGTCCGAGCTTATTCTAGAAAATAAGGATAATATCCGGAGACTAGAATCCGGAGTTGATAATGACACCACTTGTCGATGGAATGTTTGATTTTCGGGTGGAACCTCCAAAGGTTCAGCCCGAGGTGTTTTCTCCCTGGCAAACACAACAGCGAAGGACTGGTCCACCTCCCGCTGAAGTTTTGCTATTTGTCTTAATCTACTTTGGTATCCCTTTTCACACTGCTTGGAAATGGGGAATTGCTATATCACGTCTGCGATATCGGTGGCGCTGGCGAGTAGTTCTGTGGGAGTGTGGGTTGCATAGACAAGATAACATCGGGCTATGGGAGCATTATTTTTCCCCCGATTCCATAGATCTATGGGGACCACCACCTTGACCCCTTCCGGATCCTCAAGATCCTGAACCGTAAAGTGTTCTTTCCACACACTTAATCCCATATTCAACCTGGTCTAGGTGGCCATTCCCAACAGAATTTCAAACTGTTTACCTTCCACCACCAAGAAGGGAAGTTGAATTCGGACCTTCTGACCCGCGTCATCAGAGAACTCGATTAACATAGCTGTGATTATTCCATGGACGGGCTGGCTCCCACTGTTAACAGTGCTCAGGCAAATGTCACTAAGGCAGATTTTTGGTCGGAGTTCCTTCGGCATATGCTGTAGAGCCGAAGTAGTTATTAGATTTGGAAGAGCTCCTGTATCGACCACTGCATCTTCATATCTGCAGTATCCATTGAGTTTGAAATTTCCCGTCCGCTTGAAGATTAGCACCACAGATAAAGTCATATAATCCCTATCCATCATACAGGTCTTTGGGTCCGCTGACCAGAAGACGGATCTTGCCTGATCTGCCCAATCTATCTTCTCTCCTCCTGTGTGAATCTCCTCCTGAGGGCCTAGATGAGCATTTCTTCCAGTCAGTTATGGGAAGAAGCCAGTGTCTTCACGTGAGTGAGGGCGTAGGGCTTAAGATGCCTTACTAACATCACTGCTAGTTTGGAGGAAGGGGGTTGAGTTTTCGGCGACGAAATGGGGGAATCTGCTGGTTTCTCCGATTTTTCTTGCTCCCCACTTATGGTTTCTTCACTTTCTTGGTCGGACTCCTGTCCGGGTGGCGTTTCGGTGTGGTATCTTCCGGATGTTCCGCCAAATATTTTTCGAACCAGTCTTGGTTGTTCTGTTCTTCTTCCTCCTTTGCTTGTTTTTTCATCTCCGTGGTGTTAGTTGTCTTGAAATTCTCGAATGCGGTAGGCAATTTCTTTGCAGCTGGAGGTGGGGAGTTTGTGGGTTTGATTCCGAGGCCTATTTTGTCGTTCAGGATGATTGCCCTTGGGGTGAAGGACAAAGGTCCACAGGTCTTCCTGTTGTGGTCTCCTTAAGCCAGTCTTTGCTTGTCTCTTCTCTTTGCCGATGTTGAGTTACGAAGTGGCCTCCGACTGTCTCCCACGCTAACATTCTAGGCTCCAGAAAAGGAGGTTTGTGCGTGATGAGCTTTAGGAGGTTCCATGTCCCATCCCATTACATCGTCATCGTCTTCGCCCGCCGCGGTTTCTTGTTCAAGCTTCGCAAGCTTCTGTAGTAACTCTTGTTTTCTTCGGTGGAGTTTTTGAGTGGCCGTCAGAGCAAGAGTTTGGAAGGGCAACCCTAATCGCAGTGATGCTAATTCTGCAGCCATGGCGGCCAGTTGTTGGCTCTGCTGTTCGATTATTATCTCCAGAGTGAGTCTTGCTTCACCTGTTGGCTGTCGTTCCGAAACTTCTATGGTGCGGCGTCCCTAAGGGTAAAGAAGCTGGAGGAGGAGAGGGTTTACGGGAGTTTCACCTTCGCTGGCGAACAATGCATACTGCATCATTTCATTTGGGACCCCATTCTTGTGGAAACAGTGCCCTTCCTTGTGACCTATGAAACCACAAGCCTCACACTTGGAGCCCTCGGTAGTGTATTTGCCCCTCAATTCATTGGAGATGTGCGCGTCATCAAATTTTGGAAGTTTGATTTGTCGCAATTGGGCTTGTGACATTTTTGCAGTTTCGGATCGCAGTGTAGGATGGTAATTGTCTTTGTTCACCGGTGTTCTGTCTTCCGATCCTTCTTTCTGTTTCCTTTCTTAAGCCTTTTTGGTCTTTTCAGCTCTCTCCTTTTCCCATTCCTTTTGCTTGAGGGCTAGTTCTGGTTTGAGTTTCCGGGGGCAACGCTTCCATCCATGACCCGTTTGTGGACAATTTAAACAGTTGTATAGGAAGACACGGTCATCGGCCCCCATGGCGGGTTCGGATCCACTATACACCACTTGTTTCCCCTTAAGATTCGCAAAGCTAGGAGTTTTGTCGACTCATCATTTTGAGGAGGCATTTCTCCGGCGAATCCAGCAAAGGTTCCCCTGGTTTTGCTGGTTCCCGCTTTCTCTTGGGCCTCTCTATGAACAAAATGGTCGTAAAGATTCATTGCGGCCAGTGAGATTTCTTTAGCGGATGGATTAACGTCCTGAATGGCCTGTACGGCAATCGAATTATCGACGGCTATTTGCCCCGTGGGTCTGAATGAATTTTGAACCGCGATAAAGTATTTGGTTGCCATGGATGGGCGATCAATGGTTGATATTTTTGTCTTTTGACAGAGGCTCGAAAATATGTTGAAATGAGTCTGGGGAGTTTCACTTTTCTGGCAACGAAAATCCGTAAATTCTTTGATAGCCGATTCATTCCTTTCGGTGTAAAGGAGCCTCCAAGTGTTCAAAAGAGTGGTACAAGGTGTAGGATCCACAACCATTCGGGTAGTTGTTCTGGCGGCTTGGATTGCCTGAAGCTGATTGACATATGCTTGACCTTGTGCCTAAAGTTTCATGTCATCTGTGAAGGCGGCTGTGACTAAAGCGGTTGTAGCTGCTGCCAAGTCTGCTTCGGCTTCTAAGACTGCCGCATCAAGAGTAGGGTCTGAAATTTTGATGCTGGGAGCCATAAGAAGAGGCTGTCGCTCTTTGAAATCGGCTAAACGGCCCCAGCAAGATAGTTTACCATCATGGGAAAAAGGGTAGTTTCAAAATCATCTGGAATTGCTTCCCCCTTATATTTGTTTATCTCGGATTGTGTGAAAGATTTCCACAACAATTCGAAGTCTGAGAAAGCGATCCACGAACTTTCCCCTGTAAAAATCCTTACGTCACCCATTTTTTCCTCCTCTGCAAGGTTGGTAAAGTGGGGCGAAGAAGGCCGGGTGGGACTGACAAATTCAACTGGTGAGACGACCCCATGATCTGTGTCTGCGGGATCATGACCCCTTTCTCCTCCGCTAGGATAGACGCGTGAAACTTCTGTTCTCTTCCCCCCCTCTGAGGGTGGTCGGGTTGATAAAAGAGGAGTTCGATTCCTGGCCCCTCTAAATCCAGGAGAGTATTGTTCCTCTCTCAAAACTATCTCCACTGATGGGATGTGGAGACGAGGTCTGTTCGAAGTTTGTGGAATTCCCGGTGGCGAAGACGGGGACCAATAATGTTGGTGCCCTGCAAAAAAAGGGGTCTGTCTCCTGTTTTGCCTCCTAGAAGTTTTTGAGGGTGGAATTCTTGGGCTAGAAGAGGGGGAACGTCGATGAGGCGGGGAGTAGGCACGTACGTCTTATTTGTACGCTAGAACTGGCGGATCCAGGGACCCTCGGACGGCGGCTGTTGGAGAAACAAATGGAGAAGGGTTGTCCCTGAGCTCCGTGGTGGGACCCGGGGAGTGAGAGGAATGAGCAGGAGGAGAAGGTGGAAAATCTGAGGGTATTCGGGAGATAGAGAAGGTGGTGTTGACGCCCTGAAGGGAATGTGAATCCTCGCGACAGGTCGTAACTCCACCAAAGCCTCCATGGCGGAAGCAACCTCCACTGATACAAAGGTAGGCTCTCCCCGGGCAAAGAAGCGGACTCATGCGGTAAATCTGCACCCAAATCCTTCATGTTAGGCCCTGTGGTTTCCTCCCGTTCGTGCTGGAGTGGAGATCCTGGTGTAGGTCCTGGTGAAGTCCTTGGAGCATGAGTTGCATGCGAAGTGGCTTGACCCCGGGGTGGTCTTTCTGCAGTAGGACGTGTCCTCTGAGGAGTGGCTACCTGTCCCTTAAGTATTCCTCCTGCCCTCCGTTTAGCATCCTGAATGAGAATCAATTCCTGTTCCAATGCCTCCTTCCTTCCCTTTTCAAGAGCCTCTGAGTCTATGGTGACGTGTCCGGTCCCCGCCGTAGCCTCACTCTCTGATCGAAGAATGTCAACAAGATTTTGGGTGCTGCTCACTACACCCGCGAGATCCGCAATCCCCAAACCTGGTACCTCGGGGTCGGTGGGTCTTGAACACCAAAACCCTTCGGAAGGCCGAACAACCGGTGTTGGTGGAGATAGGGAGGTCGGAGAGGTTGAGGCTGAAGGGAAGAACAACTCCTCTTTTGGTCGGGGAGCGAACCTGCCCTTGTGATCCGGATGATCAAACCGATGCACTCTCTTTGGCTCTGGTAACCCGTGCTGGCTTATCCCCCCTCCGACTCGGGTCCGAGATGTTGCCCTGCCCCTAGACGGCCTGCTGGTTGCAGTGACAAGAGATTCGATGGGCTGAGGGCGTGATATTGAGGGCGTCCCTTGTTGTTCTGGGACGGAGGTCGAAGAGTCGCTCTAAGATGAACTATTCTATATCTCAACGACACCTCCCACTGGGCGTACAATCATAGCTCTGTCGGTTCTGGCAACCCGCTGCACCAACTCCTTCTTAACCTTCAAATCATGGAGATTGTGAAGGGCTAAGATTTCCTTCCAACCTGGCCGAGTAGATTCTGCCACTATCTCTAGATCTATGTACATTTTAGCGGTTGGGGCCTTAGATCTGGTATAGGGACCGATTTTGGGGACGTGACCAGAAACCGCTTCCTTGTGGGCCAACCCCTTTCTACGTGATTTAGGAGATAATGGAGGTCTGTCCGCCTTCTCCGCGGCCCTGGCTCTGGCAGCTTTGGACAACGTTGGAAAATTCTTGTGGGAAAAGACAGGTGGAGGTGGAGGAGAGGGTCTCTCCTCTGGTTGCTTTGGGGAGGTCTTAGCTACGATAGCCGGAGGCACCATTCCCCTAAGAAACTGCTCAATGTGCGACGAAGAGCCGAATGGGGCTGGTTCATCGGGCACCTGTGACTCTTTTTCTTGGGCCATTGCTTCTTGCCTCTCCTGCTCTTCGGATTTGACGCCCAGGAGATCCTTATCCTAAACTTCTCCTCCTCCCATAGTTGACTGGGAAAAAAATAGCTAAATAATGTTATAAAAGTGCTTCGCCCTGAGCCCCTATCCTCTTTAACCTAAAGAGACAGGTGGCTGTTTCAGTACTGTGGCACGCTGATGAAAGTCTAACAAAGATTCCCTCAAAATCCACTATTCTAGTTCAAAAGATTCTGGTAATTGACCGTGGAAGAAAACTGACCGAAGCCCCAAAAAAGACTACCTAAGAGAGAACAAAGATACCTTCACTCAGAATAATGAAAAAATAAAATATAGATATGCTATCTCAAGAATTAACAATATCACCTTGCCCTAGAAAAATAGAGAATAAAGGCAAAATGTAGAATGATAGCAAGCGAGCTCAACCTACCCCCAAAACGTAACGTTGACAACAAGAGGAGACGAAATCTCTTTTGCAGACTTTGGAACAGGTAAGGCCTCTTTAACTCCTCGGTTTGCGCAACCCGGAACCGGCAAGACCCTTCACGGTTTCCAACAAACACCAATCCCAAATCGCCCAAACAGGAAAGACAATGCAAACCACCAAACCGGACTACGATTTCCACAAAGCACGGATGCATAACCAAGATGGCAAAAGGGTCACAATCACACATTAGACAAAAGTTCTCCACAAGAAAGTGTCATGCACGATTATATTTATTGCCTATGAAGGATTTTCGACCCTATTACTACTTTGTTGGAGGTGGTTTCTGACCAAATTTTGGAGTTGGTCAATATTGAGCTGGTAGGGCACCAAAAGCCATTTTTGAGAGACGATTATGATCACAAAGATTATTTTTTTGTTCTATAATCGAACGCCCTATTAAAGTATATATAGCATAGCTAATAGAACTTTATTTCACTTAATTTGGATAATTAGGCTACAAGATATGTGAGGTCAAAGTAGTGTTTTGGTGCAGATTGTAGAAACTTTGACGTTCAATATCTTTTCAACGGCTGGGTTAAACATGCTGTATTTTATATTGAAAGATAGAACGTTTTAATACCTTTCTAATGAATGTTTATTTGGATTGATCAGATAGTAATTATTAGAGATATGGAAGTTTCTGTAAACTGCATAATCTTGGTTAATTATTGACTTTTTGAAGTAATGATTGCTTTTGCCGGTTGGAAATTAGTACAAGCTGTCCAACCGACTTTTCATAAGTCAGAATTTCTGACGTTTTCGGGAAATAAACATAGAATAAGTCCCGTATTTTCAGATTTTGATGCTAAGTATTAGTTCTAAGTACTTTAGGTTGTTGGAATTCAATATTGTCTTGGAAAATGAAGGCTCAGAACTGTCTCTCAGTTCTGTCGCCTTCCAAAACCTGAACTTACCAGAAAAGAGCTATTTTGCCAGCCTCCCTTTTGCCATCTTTGGATCATGTTGGAGTTGCCTTCCAAAACCTGAACTTACCAAAAAAGAGCTATTTTGCTAGCCTCCCTTTTGCCATCTTTGGATCATGTTGGAGTTGCCTTCCAGTTAGTCAATTTGTGTCTTGTTTGGCAACAAGGATACTAGGGGCTTTCTGATTGCAGTAGTCATTGGGAGTCTAAAGGAGGGAGTTAGACAAAAAATTTATTGGGAGGGATCCGTGAGTTTTTCGGACTTTCAGATTCTGATCGCGGGAGTTTTCTTTGGCATCAGTTAGCTCCCCTGGGTAGGTCAAAACCCTTATTAAGTTAGCATTCAGGGACGCTTGGGTGTTACTTGTTTTGTTTTTTAATTCTTTGTAATATGTTTATGTATTGTGGTGAATGGCTTCTGATTGAGTGGGGTAGGAGGAAATATTGTTAAGTCTGCAGAGAGCATTGTCATAAATGTAATGGCAGTCTAAAGTATTTCTATTTTGATTTGATTTGTTAATTCCCATTATTAGGGTTATGGTTGACTTTCTTTTGTTTAAAGTTGTTAGCATAGCCCACCGAGCTTGATGATGTTAAAGCTCGTGGTTAGACAAAAGTGAGAGAATGATTTAGGAGTGAACACGACAGTTCTAACATTGGGACGGGTTGGTAACTTTTCTATCTTTTTATTGTTTTTATCATCTATATGTCCGCACTAATGTTGTCAAGATGATCATTGTATTTTGACGTATGGAATTCTCCACGCGGAGTGTTATTGGTCGCCAAAATGATATGTTATTCTTCTTGCATGAAGCATCACAGCCACGGGCTCGACAGCTATGGCTATGTCACACTCTCAAAAAAATCCATGAAGGAAAAGCCTCCTCTGATACCAAATGAGCGGCTCGACATAATACACACATAATAGATCAAAGCTTTTTCCTCACTCTATGACTATACACAAAGGGTAAAACCTACAGTATATGGCGCCCCAACCCTAACAAACTAAAATCCACAAACGCGGGGATCGTGGGTGTGGATTTGATCCCTTGGTGGAAGATCTATGAGGCCTCGCTTGTCATCCGCTATCATGCTTCGCCGTAAAAGGGTCGCGGCTTGTGCTTGTTGAAGGGCAAGTGACACACATTGACAATGAAACTCAACAAAAAGGCTTGAGGGAGGGCTCCTTAGACCCGTATTCTTAGCATAGTTGCGGAGAAAATCATCGAAAGACTTGTCCAAAAAGCCAATTTTTTTGTTGTAAATGGGACAAACTGATTTGTAAAGTCCCGGTGAGCGTAATTTCTTTTCTTAGAAGTCGTTACGTCTCCGGCCGTCTCGCCCGCATGTTATGCCCTGTGAAAAAAAACGTGGGTCCTAGTTGGATCCTTGAGGACAACATCCCTTAAGGTCTTCCAACTTGTGGAGGAAAACTAAGTCAACTCGTTCAAAGACCACTTAATTGCGAGGAAGGAGGGAGTATATATGAAACTTCTCGTTTCACAGTGTAACATGCATCGCCTTCGCATTAGCGAAGAAGTAAATGAATCTCGTCGAGTCAATAGGCAAACACAATAGGGGCACCCAAGAAGCGATGCTGAGGCAATCCCAAACGGATTCGTAGAGTAGATGTGATCTGGTGAAACATCAGAGGAAGTGTCAAAAAAAATTGGTGTAGCTTGCAACCACGTACAAACCCTCAGCCCTAAACACGAATGTAGACGAGCACGGGATCGAGCAGAAGGTAACTCGTTTAATAAGTTATGGAATTCAACGGTTGTCGATCGCTTGTATATGCGCTGTTGCAAAAAAAAGTTGTTGTCAACGAAACAACAAGAAGAAAAAAACAAGTTGCGAAAAAAATGTTAACAATAATAGAGATACAAGTTGCATTAATCTTGTCGTAAAAGGAAGATAAAACCTAAAATGTGTTCCACCAACACTACAAAAACGTGTTTCAATAACAGTACAAACATAATAAATATTCACCTTACACGTTCACATATAAAATGTACACACGAAACAGTACCAAACAAACAAGACCAAACAAACATAAATTGACGCCACAAACAAACACTCAACAAGTACGTCACTTCTCACAATGCATCCTAACACCTCTATATCCCCCTCTCTCCCCCCCCCCTCTCTCCCTTCGGTCTCCCTCTCTCACCCTCTCCCTCTCCCTTAACCTCTCCCTCTCCCTCTCTTTAACCTCTTCGACAATGCAAACCACCAAACCGGACTACGATTTCCACAAAGCACGGATGCATAACCAAGATGGCAAAAGGGTCACAATCACACATTAGACAAAAGTTCTCCACAAGAAAGTGTCATGCACGATTATATTTATTGCCTATGAAGGATTTTCGACCCTATTACTACTTCGTTGGAGGTGGTTTCTGACCAAATTTTGGAGTTGGTCAATATTGAGCTGGCAGGGCACCAAAAGCCATTTTTGAGAGACGATTATGATCACACAGATTATTTTTTTGTTCTATAATCGAACGCCCTATTAAAGTCTATGTAGCATAGCTAATTGAACTTTATTTCACTTAATTTGGATAATTAGGCTATAAGATATGTTAGGTCAAAGTAGTGTTTTGGTGCAGATTGTAAAAACTTTGACGTTCAATATCTTTTCAACGGATGGGTTAAACATGCTCTATTTTATATTGATAGATATAAATTTTTAATACCTTTCTAATGAATGTTTGTTTGGATTGATCAGATAGAAATTATTAGAGATAAAGCAGTTTTTGTAAACTGCATAATCTAGGTTAATTATTGACTTTTTGAAGTAATGATTGCTTTTGCCGGTTTGAAATTAGTACAGGTTGTCCAACCGACTTTTCATAAGTCAAAATTTATGACGTTTTGTGAAATAAACATAGAATCAGTTCGTAGTGTCAGATTTTGATGCTAAGTATTAGTTCTAAGTACTTTAGGTTGTTGGAATTCAATATTGTATTGGAAAATGAAGGCTCAGAACTGTCTCTCAGTTCTGTCGCCTTCCAAAACCTAAACTCACTAGAAAAGAGCTATTTTGCCAGCCTCCCTTTTGCCATCTTTGGATCATGTTGGAGTTGCCTTCCAATTAGTGAATTTGTGTCTTGTTTGGCAACAACGATACTTGGGGCTTTCTGATTGCAATAGTCATTGGGATTCAAAAGGAGGGAGTTGGACGGATCCGTGATTGGGAGGGATCCGTGGGGTTTCGGGACCTTTAGAGTCTGATCACGGGAGTTTTTCCGTGGCCTCAGTTTGCTCCTCTAGGTGGGTCAAAACCCTTATTAAGTTAGCATTTGGGGACGCTTGAATGTTACTTATTTTGTGCTTAATTCTTTGGAATATGTATTGTGGTGAATGGCTGCTGTTTAACTAGGGTAGGAGGCAATATTGTTAAGTCTGCAGAGATCACTGTCATAAATGTTATGGCAGTCTAAATTATTTCCATTTTGAATTGATTTGTTAATTCCCAGGATTAGGGTTATGGTTGACTTTCTTTTGTTTAAAGTTGTTAGCATAGCCCACCGAGCTTGATGATATTAAAGCTCGCGGTTAGAGAGAACTGAGAGATCTAACAGCTAGGAGGCCTATATTGGACCTAGGGGGAGTGAACCCGACGGTCCCAACATTTTGGACTGTTGTCTTTTTTAAAAACTTCCAGTCTCAGAGCAGCGCAGTAGCACAACAGCGCAACTGCTATACAGAAAGAGCAGCGCAACAGCAGAGCAGCGCAGCAGCAGAGCAGCGCAGCAGCAGAGCAGCACAGCAGCAAAGCAGCGTAGCAGGGAAACTGCAACACAAACAGGACAACGCAACCACGACTATATATGATATGATCGGTATGGACAACGCAGCGTCTAATATTCTTAATGTGATTCTGTACAAAATAGAGCAACTCCGATAGATATGATTCTAGTCAACTTAGTGGCTAACTCAGTGGTAACTTAGTGGGTAACTCAGTGGTAGCTTAGTGATAGCTCAGTAGTAGCTTAGTGATAGCTTAGTGGTAGCTTGACAGATTAGTGGTAGCTTGGTGGTTTGACATATCTCTCAAGTACATTGGTATTGCCTGTGCAACACAAGTATAAGACTTAGGACTCAGAACATATTATGTATCCAGACTTCTAAGTAGTAAAACTGCAGACAGTTTTTGGGAAACTTCTGAGTATTATATCTTGAGTGTTGTCGGGTCAATTGTGCTGAAACTTTGGAAGTTGTCATTGTTTATGCTACTCTATATTTTGATAAAGTTTTGTGAGGTTTGGATGCTTGTATAAGGATTGGTGAGCACTTAAGAACAGTTGTTTGGTAGGATTCTTGATAGCTTTTGAGAGTGTATCATGTCTACTTCTACTACTACTGCTGCTCCTCCACCTGCAGCGGTGGTTGTATAACAACAGGTTTTGGGCCTGTCATCAAGAATTCTTATCTTTTCCTGGGATAAGTATGTTTATTGGGCAGATATGGTGGAGACACATTTTGAGAATGTTAATCTTTTGGATATATTGGATAGTTCGCTGGATGAATCTAATCTGTCATGGTCTAAGAAAAATACGCAAGCTCGTTCTATTCTGAAATTTTGTATATCTGAGGACTTAGCTATGTCTCGGATAAAAATGAAAAAAGCAATTGATATCATGAAATCCCTTAAGAGTGATTATGAAAAGGCTAATGTCCAGGAAAAGCTTCTATTGGCTAGAAAAATTTGGGACTATAAGTACACTAGCGGTACAATGGCCGCATATTCTAACAAATTTTGTATCCTTCTAGATGCACATGCTTGTGCAGGTGGGGTGTTTCCTCCGTTTCAACAGGCATCATTGCTCATGAGGGGTCTCCCTCGTAGTATGAAAGGAGCATCTGACATGCTCAAAAAAAAAAAAAAAGATAGCTGGACTTTACAGTTAGCCATCAATATTTTACTAGAGGAGGAAGCTACATCTAATATTCTCAATGTTGAGCAAGTAGAGGCTTTTAATTTAGACCTTGGGAGGAAATGTCAATTTAATCAGCAACGTAATCAATTTACCTAGGTCAGACAGTTTAATCAGAATGGAAATAGACAATCAAACAATGCATGTTTTTATTGTAGTGAGAGAGGTCATGGATACAAATTCTGCCCTAAACTTAAACAAGCTAACGATACAGGTTTATACAGGCTAGGATGGCAACAAAGTCAGTTTTACAAAAGCTTCACGAGGCCTACACCTCGTGGAAATGCACTGTTTTCAGCTTCTTCATCCCTCCACGACGAAACTCTGACATTTTCTGAAAAAGACGACACGGATCTATTCGCTATGGCGGCAGCAATAGAGGGCACAAAGGACCCTGGATGGATAATGGATACAAGAGCGTCAGCCCACATGTGTTGGAACAAGGCTATCTTCAAAAATCTGAAAGTAACGCCGGAGAAAAATATTTATTATGCTTGTGGAATGAGTGTCCAATCACGTGCTATGGGTGATGTGTCCTTGCTAGTTGATGTAGAAGGAAAAGCAATTGAAAGGACTCTTCACAATGTCTTATTTGTGCGTGTCTTTAAGAAAAATCTGTTTTCTACGTCGTTGGTAGAGAGTAAAGGCTTTGAGGTTACTTTGAAAAATGGTCGGCAAGTTGTTGGCAAACATGGCAAGGTTGTGGTTACACGTACTAGAGATAGTAGCAAGATGTATCGCATGGATATGGCTAATACCAAGGAGAATGATGTTCTGTACTCCGGTGTTTTGCACTCATATGAGTTGTGGCATAAAATGTTAGGCCATGTCAACTATGATAGTTTGAGGAAAATGGTCCTTGCTAGAAAAATAGAGGGTGTATCAATCACAGATGAGCCGGTCAAAACTTGTGATGGTTACGCTTTAGGAAAAATCCACCGATTGCCATTTCCTAAAGAGTTTGAGCATCGGTCAACGAAACTGTTGGAACAAATTCATTCGGATGTTTTTGGTCTTGCGAAGGATTCATCTGCCGGGGGGTGAAGTATATGGTCACCTTCACAGATGATTTCTCCAGGTTTACAAAAGTTTACTTCATGAAGGAGAAGAGTGAAGTGTTTGGTCACTTCAAACACTATAAGGCATAGGTTGAAAAACTTCATAATTTACCTATTTTGCAGCTCAGATCGGACAATGGTGGTGAATATACATCGAAAGAATTTGAAACCTTTTTACTCGACAATGGTATAAGTCATCTACTGACTGTTCCATATTCACCGGAACAAAATGGGGTGTCGGAAAGACTAAATAGAACTCTCACGGAGAGCTCTAGGTCGATGCTTGCAGATAAAAATGTGGATCCGAAATTCTGGGCTGAGGCTCTAAATTGTGCAGTTTATATTAAGAATAGGATAGGATCAAGATCGGTAGAAACTACTCCTTACGAGATCTGGACAGGTAGCAAACCTGATGTTAGCCATTTCAAAGTCTTTGGTAGTAAATGTTTTATCTTAGATACATCTACGGATAGATGGAAAATGGAACCGAAGGGATTACCAGGTATTTTGTTAGGATATGATGATCACTCAAAAGGTTACATAGTCTTTGTCTTTGAGAAACAAAAAATAGTTGTAGCAAGGAATATCATTGTCAAAGATGAACTAGACTCGATAGATTTATTTCAAATGACAGAGCAGCAAAAGCAGCAAAAAATACAGGAGTATGTCATTTTAGATTGCATGCAAGAAATTGTCCCGCAGGTGCAACAGTCTCCGGTGGTGACTCCGGAGTCAGACTCTCTCCAACTTCCTCAACAAGTTCAGGTCCAACCAGACCAACAACAGTCAATACACGCGGATCACAACCAGCGCGATCAGCTACACACTCATCGCAACCAGCACAACCAGCGCAATCAGCGCAATGCGCGGCATCCGACGATCTCAGCCTCAGAATTTCCGGGGGGAAGAAGATCCAGTAGCCGCCTGCAAGCAAGCTCTCACTTTGCCTACTTGGCAGCCTCAGGGGAGCCCTCGACCATCCACGAGGCCTTCTCGTCACCAAAGCGAAATCACTGGATCGAGGCAGAAAACAACGAAATGAAGTCGATCATGGAGGCTCAAACATGGGAGCTTGTGGACCTTCCTCCGGACCGAAAAGCGATCGGCAGCAAATGGGTATTTAAGGTGAAATTAAATCGGAACAACACCATTGAACGTTATAAGGCCAGACTTGTGGCAAAGGGGTACAATCAAAAGGAAGGAATCAATTTTGAAGAAACATTTTCTCCGGTTGTAAGATTTCCGACATTTAGGATTTTGCTGTCCTTGGCTGCTATAGAAGATATGGAAATCCATCAAATGGATGTAAAGACGGCCTTTTTGCACGGAGAACTAGAAGAAACCATTTACATGCAGGAGCCTGAAAAGTATGTGGAACTAGGAAAAGAGCACTTAGTATGCAAGTTGCTAAAATCTCTGTACGGCCTAAAACAGGCCCCCAGACAGTGGAATCCGAAGCTTGATAAATTCCTAACTAGCCTAGGATTTCAAAGGATAAATTATGATCACTCTGTCTACGTTCTAAAGGGTGAAAATGTGATAGTGTATATAGCGGTGTATGTAGATGATTTACTATTAATTAGAAAATCAATGGCTGAAATTAACAAAATCAAAATTGCTCTAAACTCACGGTTCGAGATGAAAGACCTCGGTGGGGCAAAATATATTTTGGGTATCCAGGTAGAGAGGGACAAAAATAAGAAGGAAATAAAACTGACTCAAAAGGAGGCTATAGGAAACATGTTAGATAAGTATGGAATGCGGGGGGCAAAAGGATGTCTAACTCCAATGGAGTTTCGGCAGAAGCTAGAGGGAGAAGAGACAGAACTAGGTGTCATTATTAGCGAGTATTTAGAATCAGGGGAGAATGATTCTATGACACAAATAGCTTACAGACAGATAGTGGGAAGCTTAATATATTTCATGAATTGTACCCGTCCTGACATTGATGCAGCAGTCAGGGTATTGAGCAGGAGTCTAGAGAATCCGAGAAAATCTGACTTTGATGGAGCAACAAGAGTCTTAAGATATTTGGCCCGAACCAAGGTCGTCAAACTCACACTAGGCGAAGGAGAAGTAAAACTGGAAACGTGGAGTGATGCAAGCTATGGCGACATGCCAAGCCGAAAATCCACCACGTGATTCGTTTTACAAGTTGGGAACGGGACTTGCTGCTCGAGCAGCAAACTTCAAAAGGTGACAGCACAGTCGACAATGAAGTCTGAATATATGGCAGCAAGCTCAGCCCTCAAAGAACTCTTATGGGTAAAATCCATGTTACAAGAACTAGGATACATGCAAATTCGTCCACACGTGATCTGGTGTGATAACCAGGCTGCCATTGCCATTGCTTCTAACCCGAGTCATCACTTCAAAAGCATGCACATGGATATACGATTACACTTTGTAAGAGAAAAAGTGTTCTCTAGAGTGATTAAGTTATGTTATTTGCGAGATGCAAAAATGATTGCTGATATGCTCACTAAAGTTGTTCCTGCTCCTAAGCTGAAGTATTGTAGGGACGCAGTGGGATTAAGTGAATAGTTGAATTGTTGCAGTGCTATACTGCCACTATGCGATAAGTCCACCATTGAGATATAGTTGGATTGGGTGACTTGCTAATTGCTATATTGTTATGCTGCGATGCTGCGCTAGTTTAACATCGCAGCTGCGCCGATATAATGAGTCTAAAGCTTTTAGGGAGTGTTGTCTTTTTGGAAAGCTTTAAGTCTCAGAGCAGCGCAGCAGCACAGCGGGGCAGCTGAAATGCAAACAGAGCAGCGCAGCTGCTATACAACAGAGCACCGCAGCAAGCGCAACAACAGAGCAGCGCGGTAGCAGAGCAACGCAGTAGCGAAACTGCAACACAAACAGGACAACGCAACCACGACTATATTTGATATGATCCGTACAGACAACGCAACGTCTGATATTCTTAATGTGATTCTGTACAGAATAGAGCAATTGCGATAGATACGATTCTAGTCAATTAAGTGGGTAACTCAGTGGTAACTTAGTGGGTAACTCAGTGGTAGCTTAGTGATAGCTCAGTAGTAGCTTAGTGATAGCTTAGTGGTAGCTTGACAGATTAGTGGTAGCTTGGTGGTTTGACGTATCTCTCAAGTACATTGGTGTTGCCAGTGCAACACAAGTATAAGACTTAGGACTCAGAACATATTATGTATCCAGACTTCCAAGTAGTAAAACTGCAGACAGTTTTTGGGAAACTTTTGAGTATTATATCTTGAGTGTTGTCGGGTCAATTGTGCTCAAACTTTGGAAGTTGTCATTGTTTATGCTACTCTATATTTTGATAAAGTTTTGTGAGGTTTGGATGCTTGTATAAGGATTGGTGAGCACTTAAGAACAGTTGTTTGGTAGGATTCTTGATAGCTTTTGAGAGTGTATCATGTCTACTTCTACTACTACTGCTGCTCCTCCACCTGCACCGGTGGTTGTAGAACAACAGGGATAGGGTTGGTAACTTTTTTGTCTTTTTATTGTTTTTATCATTTATTTGTCCACACTAATGTTGTCACGATGATCATTTTATTTCGACATATGAAATTCTCCACGCGGATTGTTATTTGTCGCCCATTTTATATTTTACTTTTCTTGCATGAAGCATCACAACCATGGGCTTGACAAAAGTTTGCTGGAATTTCTACAGTTTTTCTCACGAGACAGTACTAAAACAGCAACCTGTCTCCTTCATCCCCAAGTGCCTTATACAAGCAAAGTTTGTCCTACCGAAAGTGCTGAAGTCAAAGCAAAACCAAGATTCAATCAGAGTCAAGGAATTGTTATTGTACGGACATAAGACAAAACAGGTTGTAGTACACTCAAGGCTAAAAGTTATGCAACTATTTTCGGTTAAATTGCAAGCCAAATGTCATTCTATGATACACTCTTGAGCACCAAAGTTCTGAAATGGACGTGAAACGCCTAACTTTGACTTAAGGTAATAAATGCTCTGCGTGTCAGGTGGAACAGAACTAACCTCGTACAGACAGCCAACAGCAAAATCTATAAGATTATCCCAAAAGTTAATCATCGTTCCACAATGTAGCCCGCAAAGTGATAGGTTGAAACTGGTCGTATCTAACAAAAAGGGTTATCTAGAAACGTAATAACTCCGTCTTTCGGCCTCCGTTAGGCGCAAAAAAAAGTGCGTTCCGCTCAGTTTGGAAAATAGAAGGATCTGATCTAGCTTGTTGCACTCATTCCTTTGTACTTCGATGACCGTACAGGGGAGAAGAGGCCCGTAAATCCATGGTGATATAGAGAAGTGCTGGTAAAGCCAACGAGCTTTACAAATATCTCCACACTAGAATATGCGCATGTACGAAGTTGTTCAAATCGTACGCCGTCGCGTATTTTTGACATAAGAGAATGCCGGAAGATATTTACGCAATTACATGTTAGCGCGACTACGGGATTGCGTGAAATTTTTTTCTGTACTTTTCTATTTGAAAAAGTACAAAAAAAGTACGACTTTGACAGACGGTACACCACACTATTTATAATGGCACTATATTAGAGTCGTGAATCTTATTTAATGGGCTACCTCAAATAACGTGTAGAAACATTTTGAATGTTTAATTCTATTTGAGAATTTGCCAAAAAAAAACAGGGAACCCCAATTAGCGTCCAATACGTTAATAGCGATTCACGGTGTAGCGCTACGGTGGTCTGTACATTGACGGTTGTCAACATATCATTACGCCAACCGTACGGTCATATGTACACCGACAGTTGTCAGCTTAACATTACGCCAACCGTACGTCGGTCTATATACTGACGGTTGGCAGCGTAACTTTACGCCAGCCGTACGGCTAACTGCACACCGACGGTTGGCAACGTAAAATTACGCTAGCCGTACGGCTGTCTGCATATCAACGGTTGGCAGCGTAATATTACGTCAACCGTACGGCTGTCTGCACAACGACTGTTGTCAGCGAAAAATTACGCCATCTGTACAACAGTCTTTACTACGACATGTGGCACCTTTACATTGTGCCCATGGTACAACCGTTTGTACTGCGGACGGACAAAAACAGACACATCGTCTATATAAGGATTTTGGGAGGGGCAAACAACGTTATCTTATTTATATACTGATTTAGATGGTTTCCCATGTCATTTTGTTGTAACAAATGGTCGAAAAGAGAGTTCTTATATTTTTGTGTTTTTGACTGGGAAACATTGTTTGTATCAATTCTTAATGTTTGAACAAATTTCAGAATGAATTGTTCAAAATAATAGTGTGGACTTGTCAACATTTTGTAAATTTTTTAATATAAATGTCATGATGGTTGACATGAATGGATTTTTCCTTTTAAGGATCTCCATTTGGCAAGATGTATCGATTGTTGGCACTATGATGGTTTTTAAAGGCATGAGTAACTTTAATATGTTGATATTTGAGTATTTTCTAGGTCTGTATTAGGATAGAAAAAGAGCTGAGGCGGTCTGCCTCTAACTCCCCTTCTCCAAGCCCCCACACTTGCTGTAGTCACTGAAGGCTGGAAAGGGAGCTAGAGCCATGGCTACCTAAACTCTCTAGAGAAGACAGGAAATGAATTAGGTAGATTAAACAAAATATACTTGACGGACCCAGGTATTGAACCTGGAACCTGCCGTCCGGCAAGTCGGCGTAGCCGTTGCCTTTAACCGTTAAACCTAGAACTAGTGTTACATTACGTTAGGTTTGATTACATTATAAATTGTTACGCATAGACTAAATCGTTTAATAAGAAATAGATTCTTAGTACATAGATACCGTTTTAATATAGTACGGAGTACAGTACGGATACGAAACGGATACCGCGCATTTGTTTCGATAGCGAAACAAATACCGCGCGTCGAATTTCAGCGGCTAAGATTATAGCCGGTTTTTGATCGGACGGCCGCGATAGGTGCCGCGATCACGGAACATGTACTTTTGGCGTTTTTGAGCCATCGCCACTTCATGTGACACGTGGCGCGACAATGTTGGATTGCGGCGACTCCGGAGATTGCGGGAACGAATCCGTCTATGACACGTGTCGACAATTTGGCCATGTTGTACAATGGCCGTACAGAAAGTACACCGGCACTTGTACTTTTCTGTACGACACAGTAATTTGATTGGTGCCGTACTTCAGTAGATAGAGTTTTAGAGGGGAAATAGGACTTAGAAAATTTTGGGTAAGTAGCTGCCTCTCCCAGAGAGCACCTTGTATAATTTCGTACTCATTGATGGTACTTTCCCTAAATCGTGGCAAAGGCGCACGATTGAATTTCAACCCTCAGTTACGACCCTTGATTCAAATCTAATCTTAGCTCAAAGTACGGAGAAGTCTCGATCAAATGAGACTTCGCCATATTTGCCGCCGAAAACGCATACTACGTCATGACATCAAAGTTTTTCAGTTGTGGGCGACGGCATATTGGGCGACAAGTCTCACGTGGAATGTAGGATTGGCGACAACCATGCGACGCTAAAATCCGCAATCGCAATCCACACCACTGTACTAAAATCAAGGAACAGCGAGCGCCGTTCGATTTCACTGACAAGTTTCTCGCTGGTACATCGAAATTGCACGTAGGTACATTGAGAATTATCGACGTTCAATGACAATCTTGATGGCAACAAACAATGCCCACTTGAAGAGTAGTTGAAACTTTAATCGAAGCTTTCGAATCCACGGCCTTGGAGATTTACGAATCCAAATATCAACGGACGCGGTTTCCTAAGCACATGCATCAAGCGGACGAGCTCAAAGTGTTTAAGCACAAGGGAGTCATCGTAGACTCCAAAGTCTACATGGAAAATATGACAACGTGTGACAAAGCACTTTCACATGCGAAAGTGGGAGGAAATTTCGTACCCTCCAAACTTGTTGTTGATATTTGAGTATTTTCTAGGTCTGTATTAGGATAGAAAAAGAGTTGAGGCGGTCTGCCTCTAACTCCCCTTCTCCAAGCCCCCACACTTGCTATAGTCATTGAAGGCTGGAAAGGGAGCTAGAGCCATGGCTACCTAAACTCTCTAGAGAAGACAGGAAGTGAATTAGGTAGATTTAACAAAATGTACTTGTCGGACCCAATTATTGAACCTGGAACCTGCCTTCCGCCAAGTCGGCGTAGCCGTTACCTTTAACCGTTAAACTTAGAACTAGTGTTACATTACATTAGGTTTGATTACAGTATACATTGTTACGCGTAGACTAAATCGTTTAACGGGAAATAGATTCTTAGTACATAGATACCGTCTTAATATAGTACGGAGTACAGTACGGATACGAAACGGATACCGGGCATTTGTTTCGATAGCGAAACAAATACCGCGCGTCGAATTTCAACGGCTAAGATTATAGCCGGTTTTTGATCGGACAGCCGCGATAGGTGCCGCGATCACAGAACATGTACTTTTGGCGTTTTTCAGCCATCGCCACTTCATGTGACACGTGGCGCGACAATAATGGATTGCGGCGACTCCGCAGATTGCGGGAACGAATCCGTCTATGACACGTGTCGACAATTTGGCCATGTTGTACAATGGCCCTACACAAAGTACACCAGCACTTGTACTTTTCTGAACGACACAGTAATTTGATAGGTGCCGTACTTCAGTAGATAGAGTTTTAGAGGGGAAATAGGACTTAGAAAATTTTGGGTAAGTAGTTGCCTCTCCCGGAGAGCACCTTGTATAAATGGCAAACTTTGGCCAGTCATAACTATCAATTTACTTGACCATTTTCAGTGATTCTTTTTGCTGGGAACTCAGGGGAGTCCAGGCTACATAGGAGTGTTGTCGGTCAGAGTTTTTGTCTGCCAGGGTGGCGATATTTCTAAGGGAAAGTCAAAGTGGGTGAATGTGTCCAAATCTCATATTCTAACTTTGCATTCTGTGGTGGAACTGACCACACAAAAAGTGTTATTTCATAGGGGTGAATCTATATTTGGGTTTTGATTGTCAAGGGGTTAGTCATTTGGGTTTATATCAACTTGGAGTCGGCACTATCTAGATAAGCTTCTTTTTGGATCTGCTTACTCTGAGGGCCAATGGAGGTCTCAGAGTTTCATAATAATGCTAATCAACATTCTCATTTAATAACATTAATACTCCTTCCTAGAAAAGCAATATGATCTCGCATCAAGAATTAAATGTCTATTTGATGGCGCTTTGTCATTTTGGTGAGGCAAAATACCTAATCAAGAGGTAGAACTACACCACCAATCGCTATTAGCGTTGTGTACGCTAATCCCGTCCCGCTTTTTTTTTATTTTTATTCTCGAATAAAATTATCCACACTATTTAAAAAAAACCCTAATTTCTAATTAGAATAAACGATTTCTTTGAAAATTTCCAAATTCCCAATTAGCGTAAACCACGCTAATTATTCGTATACGCTAAAGAAACTTCTACGCTAATAACGATTGGCGGTGTAGTAAACACTATCAAGCTAAATCATATATGTAGTACTCTTAAGGAGGTAAGTGTGAGAGGAAAAGCTTTGTGGTTTATCCTACCACAAGAAATATGTATGCAATCCTAATTTGAATAGTGTTAAAAATATGTTACTCAAGATGCTCTGGAAAACTTACCATTTACGTAAAAAAGCTTTGTTAAAGAGGTACAATGATGCTAAACTGGCTTATGGTCTAAAAAACTTTTAGTTGTTTGTATCAATGAGCCTGATTCGATGGCGGTACAATTTTGGAATGTAAACTAGGTTGCTTTTATTTCTTTTGTGTAGTCTTGCTCTCATTTTGTATCATACTTATGGTTACAACTGAAATTTATGTAATAATTGCCTTCAACCAACAAGATCATTTTTACCACTTATTAAAGTCCTTCAAATATTTTAACCATTATGCAACATCCTAAATTTTTTATCAAATTTCACGACATAAAAATAAAAGAGGCTCACAAATAGATCGAGCTAAAAAGGGAAAAATAGCAAGACTAAAAACTTCTTCACCTTAAACATGCAGTTCTAAGAAATACTAGAGTAATAAAAAAGCTTTTACACTGAAAGTACAGATTTCTACCAAACGAGCATCTCCCAGTAAAGATGTATTATACGGACAATGCACTCCTACTCAACAGGGTAGAAAACACAACAAAAAAAAACACTTTTCTTCCTAGCCATTTTGTATCCTTCAGGATTCGATTTTACAGGCTCCCATGTCTGAGACGGCCGCTTTCTTCAAATTCAAAGGCGAAAAACAAAGGAATGTATATAATGGGAGTAATAGGCTATCTTAACACAACACAATATCATACTACATAACATAATATCATAATACATAATGGTAATACTCTCATCTATTGCCAAATGGAAGCAATCTAGCAAAGAACACTCATTGTATAATTAGTTTTAGGGTATAATTAGTATTACCGCAGTTAGTAGTCTAGTTCAATTATAAGTTTGTATAATTAGTATTAACACAATTATTAAACTGTATAATTTGTCTTAGTATAGTTATTAATAATATTTAATTGATATTAACACAGTTATTAGTCTGTATAATTAGTATTAGAACCGTCAGTCTGTATAATTAGTATTATTATAGTTATTAGTCTCTATAATTAGTAATGTTGTGTATCGCTAAGGATTTACCGATAACCGATATGGACCTTTTTTCGAGTTCCCGATAATCAATATATTGGTACGATATATCGACATCGGTCTTATCGCCAATTAGTAGCAGATAATATCGGGTACTTATCGGCGATAATGTCGATAACGATAACTATTGGTGAAAACTGTGTAGACCGTACAGATAAATGTACGGCTTGTACACGCAAGTGTACGTCGTATTCCCCGGACGCCCAGCGGACCCCCTTACTCCCGATTCCGGTAAAAAATCGCGATTTTTCCATCATTATTCCTAATTTAAGGGGGTTTTCAAAATTCCTCCAGCCACAATTTTCAAAATATGGCTTCTGGAAATGGCGGCAGTTTGACAGGTGTATTTGTCTGCTTCTTTCAGTTTGTTCGTCTTTTTTAGGAAAAAAATTGATTCAGAAATTTTACTATGTATTTTTTTTTTTTCGTTTTGATAGTATAGTTTTATAACAATAAAGTATTAACTTATATTGTCTATGTTAATGTGCAGCGCTGTTTGTAAAAAATTCCAGTTAAATAGATACGCGGAACAGATTCTTATACGTGGCATTACACGCTATATAATGAAAACAATATAATACAGTATGTGATATAGTACTATTGTATGCATACTATATTTTTAAAAAATTATCGCCGATATAGAATTTGTTGGTCCCAGACCGATATATCCGGACCTCTGACCGTTCGATAACCGATAACTATCGGTATCGGTGTTATCGCGATAAGTTTTTTACCGATACACAACACTAATAATTAGTGTACTATTAGTCTTAGCATAGTTTTAGTTTGTATAATTAGTGTTGGTACAACTATAAATGCATATAATTAGTGTGAGTACAGTTATTAGTCTATATAATTAGTGTTAGTGCAGTTGCTAGTACTGTATAATTAGTATTATGACAATTTTTAGTAATGTATAATAAGTATTAGGACAATTATTTTGTAATCAAAATTTTTACAATTATTTGTTTGTATAATTAGTATTAACTCAGATTTTGGTTTGTGTAGTTAGGATTAGTACAGTTGTTAGTCTGTATAATTCATATCTGTAGTTCAAAGCAAAGGCTTTGAGGTTCTCCAGATAAATGGCAAGAAGATAGTGAGCAAGGATGGAAGAGTAGCTCTAGTAGGAACTAGAGGCCCAAACTTCTTGTACTGCATGGACCTGGCTAATAAAATTGATTTTGCTTACACTAGTGTCCTATGTGATAATGTGTTGTGGCATAAAAGGCTTGGTTATCTGCATCATGAGAGACTTACTAAGATGATAAAGCATGATATGATAGAGGGAGTCAAGCTTGGTCAAAAAGAGTCTCATGTTTGTCATGGTTGTGCTCTCGGAAAGCTTCACAAGCTTCCCCTACCACAAGTGTTTGATCACCAAGCCACAGATCTCCTTGCTATTATTCATTCTGATGAAAGTTACCTCTCTTGGTGGCAGCCGCTATTCTGTCTCCTTTACAGACGATTACTCCTGGTACAGTCGCCTATACTTCATGAAGGAGAAGAGAGAAGACTTCACTCACTCTAAGCACTACAAAACCTGGGCGGAGAAACTTCACGGCGAATCTATTCTTCCTTTGCGGACGGATAATGGTGGAGAGTATGTATCCCATGCCTTTACTCATTTTTTGAAAGAAAATGGCATCTCTGGTGATTATACCGCTCGGTACACACCGGAACTAAATGGTGTGGCCGAGAGACTTAATCGGACATTGACTGAATGTGCTCGCTCTATGATGACCGATAAAGGTGTGGATCCAAAGTTTTAGGGGGAAGCTTTTCATTGTGGTTCCGACATTAGAAATAGAGTGGAAACCCGAGCAGTTAAGGGTAAGACACCTTATGAAGTGTGGACAGGAAGAAAGCCAAATGTTGGTCATTTTAGAGTCTTTGGTAGAAAATGTTTTATTTTGGATAATCTTCCTAATTGGAAGCTTAGTCCAAAATTTGTACTTGGTGTCTTTTTAGGCTATGATGATGAATTTGCATGTTATAGAGTGTATAATCCTAAAAAAGGATGCCTTCAGACAGCCACGAATATTCAGATAAAGGAAGAGAGTCAATATGTGGATGTTTTTAGTATGGATGCAGCTGAAAAGAATGAGAAAATACAACAGTATATTCTTCTTGAGCAGGTACCTTTTACTCCATCTTGCCTCTGGGCCATCAGATCCTCTTTCTAGAGTTGCTCCTTCTCTTGATCCTCCTACCACTTTACGCCGTCTGTGGCAGACTAGGGGTCCAACAGTTCTCGCATTAGATTTTCGAGGGGGGAAGAAGGCAAAGTAGCCGCTTTCGAGGCAACCGAGTGGAGAGTACTTTTTATCCAAGCACATGGGAGCCGCTTACTATTCAAGAAGATTTTTCTGTTCCTGAAAAGGATCATTAGATCTCGGTTGCAAATGACGAGATAAAGTCAATTATGGAAACCCAAACTTGGGAACTTGTGGAGCTCCCACCGAACTGGAAAGCTATCGCTTATAAGTGGGTCTTCAAAATAAAATTGAATGCTGATAACACAATTGAGAGATATAAATCTAGACTAGTTGCTAAGGGATTTAGTGTGAAGGAGGGAATTGATTATGAAGAGACCTTCTCTCTTTTGGTTGGCTTTTTTATTAGTAGAGTTTTGTCGAACCTTGCTGCAATAGAGGATATGGAATTGCATCAGATAGACGTTAAAACGACTTTCTTGCATAGTGACTTGGAGGAAGTAATTTATATAAAGCAGCCAGAGATGTATGCAAAAAAAGGGAACAAAAATCTGGTCTGTAAACTGTTGAAGTCCCTGTATGGTCTGAAACATGCTTCCAGAGAATGGAACCTGAAAATAGATGAGTTTTTAACCAATCTTGGCTTTACCATAATCAGTTCAGATCACTCAGTCTATGTAATGGAAGGTGAGGATGGAGTGATTTATGTGGCAATGTATGTGGATGATTTGTTGTTGATCATTAAATCTATCAATGAGATTAAAAAAATAAAAATAGCTCTCAATTCTCGGTTTGAAATGAAGGACTTTGGTGAGGCTAAAAATATTCTAGGAATTCAGGTAGAAAGAGACAAGAAACATAAAATTATTTATTTAACTTAAAAAGAAGCAATCGGGAACATGCTAGAAAAGCTTGACATGTCAAAAGCAAAAGGGAGTGCCACCCCTAATTTAGGCTGAAGATGGAGGGTACGAAAACGGATGGTGGTGTTTTGGTTGATGATTTCTTCGATTCAGGGGAGGCATATTTTATATCCTCCATTCTTTACAAGCAGATAGTTGGAAGCCTCATTTATTTTATGAACTGTACTCGTTCGGACATCGCAGCCGCGGTTGGAGCTTTGAGCCGAAGCCTCCAGAATCCGAGAAAGTCGGACTATGAGGCAGCAAAGAGAGTTCTTCCTTATCTTGCAGGAACTCGAAATCTTAGACTCTCTCTCGATAAAGAGGAAGTCAAACTTCAAAAATGGAGTGATGCGAGCTACGAAGATTTGCCTAGCCGACGCTCCACCACTGGATCCATTTTGAAGATCGGTAGTGGAACTTGGTGCTCGGGTAGGAAACTTCAGAAGGTAACAGCTCAGTCTACCTTGGAGGCTGAGTGCATGGCTGCCATCTCGGCAGTTAAGGAGTTACTCTAGGTAAATTCTCTCCTCTAAAAGCTTCTCTTTATGGAATCTGGACCTCAAATAGTGTGGTGTGATAATCAGGCAACCATATAAATTGCATCAAATCTAAGACATCACTTTAAGAGTAAGCAAGTTGACATCAAGTTGCATTTTGTGAGAGAAAAGGTGACGGGAAAAGTCGTGAAGTTGAGTTATTTACCGAATGAGCAAATGGTTGCTGACATGATGACAAATCCTTTGCCCACACCCAAATTAAAATTATGTAGGGATTCATGTGGGTTAAGTGACTAGTGTGTCTAAAGCTTTAGGGGAGTGTTGTTTTTGGAAAGCTTTAGTCCTCTCTATTTCAAGGTTTTGTGAGAGAGAGAGAGTTGTTCAAGACTTAGTTTATTTTTGGGTAAGTCTGGTTCAGTATTTGCTAAAATTAGTTAGAGAGTGAAATTGGGAGTTTATGGTTCAGTCACACTAGGGACACGCGTCGTCTGCTGTGACGAATGCTTGAGTTGGTCCTCCGTGGACATAGATACATTCGGTAAGGACCACATGATTCTTGAGAGCACATCCACGGTGGCGAATTTGGTGATCCGACGACTAACAGCTGTTGCCGACAATTGTTGACGATGCGTGACTGGATCACAATTACTTTTTTCTATTATCGTGATTTTATTGTCGGTGTAAATATTTGCTAGAACAAAAAATTTGTCTGTAGTGAATTAGTTGATTAGTGTAGAATGCGTAATTTATGAAATACCTTATGTACACACTACATTCACTCTATTTTTGTTAAACGTACGACTGGGATGCCTCCGTATAGTTTAGTATAGCTTTAGTATAAAAGTAGGACTTAGAAAATTTGTGTTAAGGAACAAATGATATGAAAACTGGACACTCAATTTTATGTAATTTCATCTTTGAATACCTCATAGATTTGTGAGCAGAATTAAGTGAAATTTTGTGTGTGAGTTCCTCTTTATTTTATCTAAATTGTGGTTGAGTTGCAAAACTATTGTGTTGCTGTATTGAAAGTTATTATCTGTCAAAGTTGTTGATTTGCCATCGGTCTTTGTGGAAGCTTCCTCTCTTTATTTGTTTTACAATGACTACTTTTGCCTCTTCTTTATCTTCAGTACCAGTAGTTGTCTCAGTTGGTTGCCAAGGGCTTGTCTTTTTGTACCGACGGACCAATAGGAGCCTCACAATTTGTTGTAGGAGTTACATGTACTCCACGTATCAATCTGTTTTCGGTAGTGTACACATATTGATAACACGACAATATGGCATGATGTGATGGGATCTCACGCGCAAAAATTAAAAGTACGATAATGTATGTTACTCGACTGGCATTGATAGCACGACATTTTGGCGTGACGTCGAATTTGTTTGGACGTGAATCGCCCTTGATGTCAACTAACGTCAACATAAACGTCTCGATATCATTCATGTTGTCGTAGGATTAAACACCGATTACTCAAATCCGTCCGTACCAAACCATCCTTGATCTCGTCGGCCATGGGTCAACTATCACGATCACTTTGTCACCATCGTTGTACTGTAGTGTAACGGTTTCGAACCGTCATGTTAAGGGTACAAAGAATCTATCGTCGTCGTCGCTTCGATATCGTTTCACGTACTTGTACGGTTAACTGGCATTGACGACATCCTGGTACTTGTTGTGGCCACCTTGATGTCGTCGGCCACGGGTCAACTGTCGTGATCACTTTGTCTTCGTCGTTGTACTGGAGAGTAGCGGTTTGGAACTACTGTGTCAAGCGTACAAAGAATGAAGGTCCATAATTTTTGTATAGATATTTCTATTACCTCCTATCCTCTTTCTTTTTTCCTTTCAATTTGATCCTGTTCTCGTCTATTTTTTTTTTTTTTTTATACCTTACGAATTGTCACTCATTCCATTCATTTTGCGAAGGCTTGAAATTATAGTGGTTTGTGTGAAGTTTATCTTTTTTTTTTTTTTTTTTCAATGTATGTTTTTTGTTGTACTTTTTAAATAAATCATATTTTGTTTGTCTATTTGATTTTTTTTACATGTTTGGGAAAGTTTGTATGAAAATCATATTGTTTTGTTATTTCATTTGTTTATTGATGTTTGTTTATTTTTTGTTATTTAAGTGTAAGTGTTTTTTTTGGACTTTTGGGAGTTCTATTTTAGGTAAGCTCATTACGACACAGAAATATATTTTTGGATTACATGTTACAAGGTTTAAGAATTGCTTGTTTAATAAATTCCTTATTATTTTTGGTTGTGAGTCTAAATATTCTTATGTAAAAAGGGTAATTATTAGTTATTTATTTTGTCATTGGGATGAGCACGCTATTTTTATTAGTTATGGACATGGAATTTAATTCATAGACTTTTATCATTATCAAACTTATATGTCTGTTTGATAAAGTTTGGGGTAGTTGTGGTGAATTTTTTGTTACTGCAATTGTGTTGAAGTTCGTGTTGCTGCAATAATTTTTGATACTGTTTTTCATATTTGGAATGCTAATTTTTCTAGAGCATTGTGTGCTCCTAGTGAATGATGGGCTGATGATGATAATGACGATGTAATAATGATGATAATGATGATGTAATGATGATGATGATGATGATGATGATGACGATAATGATGATAATGACGATGATGATGATGATGGTGATGATGATGATGATGATGTAATGATGATAATGATGACGATGATGATGTTATGATAATGATGATGATAATGATGATGATGATGATGAGGAGGATGATGAGGATGATGAGGATGATGATGATGACGATGATGACGATGATGACGATGATGACGATGATGACGATGATGACGACGACGATGATGATGATGATAATGAAGATGATGATGAAGATGATGATGATGATGATGAAAATGATGATGATGAAAATGATGATGATGATGATGATGATGTTGATGATGATGATGATGATGGTAATGATGATGATAATGATGATGTTGATGATCATGATGTAATGATGATGATGATGTAATGATGAAAATGATGATGATGAAAATGATGATGATGATGATGATGATGATGATAAAGATGATGATGATGGTGATGAAGATGATGATGATGAAAGTGATGATGATGATGATCATGATATAATGATGATGATGATGATGATGATCATCATTATGATGATGATGATGATGATAATAATGTTATTAATGATGACGATGATGATGATGATGTTGATGATGATGATGATGATGATGTTGATATTGGAAAGTAAGATTTAGTAAGTCTTAGAAATTGGAGTCTAAGACTTAGAATATTTTTGGACCACCAACTATTCAATATTAGCAATATTTAGTGTGGGTTTTTTAGTATCTACTCGAATAGTTATCTTTGAGTAAATTAGTGTGTATGGCCGCCCATGAATGTAGACGTGAAACATATCTCTCGGATTTTTAGGGTCTAGATATTGTTACTAGACAATTCTGGTCCAAGTACTTAGAATTTTGTAAGTAGATATTTTGGTGAACCGTGTACATACGTTTTAGATGTTTTTGAGATTTTTAGAGTATTTAGTTCAATTAGGATTGATAAATTCGACACAAAATGCACATTCTCCACAGAGTTAAAGAAATGAGAGCACTAAGTGCACTTTAAGATTTTTTGTGTTCTATTGTCTTTGATTTGCTGATAGTATATGTTTGTCTGGTTAAAAGACCTCTTTCATTTGTAGTTACACCTCTTTCATTTGTAGTTACATATCTTACAGTATTAAATTAGTCTGATAGGTATTCCTCTTTGGGTTTGCTTTTGCTAACATGTGTGATAATGGCTCAGCTCTTGTAGCAAGTGCTCCTATTAGCCTTAGTGCTCCACCTGCTCCTCTAGGGAAGAATATCCCAGCTGGTGTAAGTGTGACTCCTAGTGGGAGTGGATCACAGCTGAGTCTAAATGCCCATGACCTTCAATAAGTTATGGGCCCGCCGCCCATATTTCCTATCTTTGATGGATCGGACTACCTGTACTGGGAAGATATGTTGAGCTCTTATTTTGAAGAGAGGGACTTGTCATCCATTGTGGATGGGACTGCTAAGAAGACGGCACCGGATTGGAGAAAGAAGAATCTCCACTGCCTCAACGTCTTGAAGAAAACTATTACAAAGGAGGTGGAAATGTCTTACCATGAGATGAAAAAGGCTTCTCAAATCTGGTTTAGTGTAAATGCTATGTATGTTTAACTAGATGTCACTGTTCAGACTTATATAGCAATAAAGATATTTAAATTTAGATATTCTAGAGGTAGTATGTCAAATCATTGCCATGCTATGAAAAGGTTGTCCCTTCAGAGTACAAGTGCAGGTGGGGACTTTTCACCACCTCAACATGCTATGTTATTGATTAAGGCTCTTCCACAACGCCAATGGAACATAACGTTAGCAATTCAACTTATTTTGAGTGAAGAAGCTAACCAAATTTCACAAAGAGGTAGTAGTAAGTATGTTCATGCACTAGCTAACCAATTTCCAGACTCTAAGATTAGCAATGGCAGTGGTAGAGGTGGTGGTCCTACAAGGTCACCTTTAACATGCTTTTAATGTGATGAAAAAGCCATGTTTTCACGCTGTGTATGTTGAAAAACTAGATTTTTAGGGTATTTTCTAGGTCTAAATAGATCAGTAAAATAGGGAAAAGAAAACGGCCGAGAGTTTGCCTCCACGTGCTCTCTCTACCCACCATACTTGTTGTAGTCACTGAACGATAAAGTAGGTGGTTGAGCCATGGTTGCCATTGCTCCACAGGCAAGACTAAAGAGTGTTGGTTTTTGGAAACCTTTAGCCCTCTCTATTTCACATCGAGATGCTGCCATGCTGCGCTGGTCACACCGCAGCCATAGCAGCCTGTGTAAGAAGGATACTCTACTGCCATGCTACGCTGGTCACACCGCAGCATAGCATCGTGTATAAGGAAGATCATGTGTTGCCATGCTTCGCTGGTAGAACACCATATCCATAGCAATTTGTGCTGAGTCATTTTTGGTTAAAGGAAGAATTGTCGTAGACAAGATTTAGTGTTATACGTAAATCAAGAAGGAGTACACAGACTCGCTACACTTTAGGCACACGTGTTAGTCTGCGAGGAAGTCAAAATTAGTTGTTCCGGACGGAAAAGTACAAGTTCACTTGGGGGCATGATTTACACGTGGAGGATCATCTTCGGTGATGAAAGAATGCGCCAACGGCGGATAGAGTCCGCTGTCATTTTGGAAGAAGAACATTGAATGCGCCGTCATTTCAGCGGACAAACTTTGACCGCGTTCTATTTTATTTTAGCGGCTTTTAATTTTAGGTTTGTGTAAATATTTGTGTATGGTTGACGGCGGGGTTTTTGGTTTGATAAAATTTAGTTTATCGGCCAACCACGGTAATTTTGGTACGATGTAGATCAGCTGTAGGTTCACTTGTATATGTAGGACGTAGAATAATTTGGAGTTTGGAATGCCTTGGATGTAAACTGCGAAGCAATTTTTTGTTGTTTTTGAATTACAAGATCATTGTGATCTTAGGGCATAATATTGTGAAATTTTGCATGTGGTGTCATTCGTGTAAAATTTATATTGTAACAAATTTGTAAACCTACGGTGTCTCTGGCTTGCTTGGGGCTTCGTTGCGAAGTCGGTCTTTTGTGGGATATCGTGAGAGTTTCCTCTTTGTGTATTGTTATTATGGCAACTGCTGGTGCTTCTGCTGGTGCTTCTTCTTCTGTTTTAGGTGTACCGGTTGCCTCAGGACAACAGGTCACAGGCCCACCCTCACGGATACCGTTGTTTAATGGGCAAAAGGATTTGTTTTGGGCGGATTTAACTAATTCGTACCTCAAACAAATGAAACTGTATGATGTGGTTTCCGGTGTTCTTCCAGATACTGATCCAGATTTTGATAAGAAAAATGAGGATGCTTTGCACGCTCTTAAATTACTCTTATCAGAAGATCTGAACATGCAATATATCAATGTCTATATGGTGTCTAAAATATGGCAGGACTTAAAAGAATCTTATGTGTTAGCTAATGAGCAGTAGGAGGTTATAACTGCTGGGAAAATTTGGGATTATAAGTATACACGGGGGGATATGAGCTCATATTTTAATGGATTGAAACTTCTTTTGTCGGAAAATGCATGTTGAGTAGGGAATTTTCCTCCCTATCATCAAGGAATGATTTTAATGAGAGGGCTTCCTACTAAATATAGAGGAGCTGCGGAACAGTTAAAGAGGTTAGAGAAGAGTAAATGGAATATAGGTGTAGCACAAGCATATATCTTAGAGGAGGAAGCAACTCAGATAGCATTAAATGGTTGACAGTCAGCGGTAGCTTACAATGCTCAGACTTATAGACAGGCTGGATTCTCCGAAAATAAGAATTTCACACCTAATCCAAATTATGGGCAATATGATAGGTGTGTTCATTGCTTTGGTCAAGGTCATGTTTTCAGGCTGTGTCTGGCTTTTATAAAAGCATGTGAAACAGGAATTTATCGTGCGGGATGGAAGGTGCGGTCAGAGGATTCTCTAACCAGAGTGGCGGCATCAAAACTGCCTGTTAAAAATGCGCCGTTCTTTGCAACTGGTGAGATGCAACAAGACGATTCACGAAAGGAAAATGATGATGTGGTTAGATTTCCGCAATTGAATGATGATAAATTCTTTGCTCTCGCAAAGGATCTCATGGAGGGGCCTTAAGAAAAAGGGTGGATTATGGACTCTGGATGCTCTTCCCACATGTGTGGCAACCGAGCTTACTTCAAAACACTCACTCCGATTCCCACTCGCCGAATTTCTTATGCGAATGATAGCGTTGTGGAAGCAACAGCTAAGGGAAGCGTGGAGTTAGCTTGTGATATCAATGGTCAAGTTGTGAAAAGAACATTGCAAAGTTTAAGAAAAATTTGTTTTCCACTTCGGTGGCTGAAATGAAAGGATTTGAAATTTTCCCAAAGAATGGAAAAAAGGTAATAAGCAAAGATGGTAGGGTAGCCTTGGTAAGAACTAGAGGCCCAAACTTGTTGTACCGGATGGACTTGGCTAATGAAATTGATTTTGAATACTCCAGTGTCCTTCGGGAAAATGTTTTGTGGCATAAGAGGCTTGGTCACGTTCATCATGAGAGACTTGATAATATGGTAAACAAAAATATGATAGATGGTGTTAAATTATGCCAAAAGGAATCCCATGTATGTGATGGGTGTGCATTGGGAAAGCTTCATAAATTAACCCTACCTCAAGCGGCGGATAACCGGGCTACGGATCTCCTACAAATTATTCATTCTGATGTGTGGGGACCATCAAAAGTTCCTTCCCTCAGTGGCAACCGGTTTTTGGTCACCTTTATGGATGATTTCTCCTGATACAGCAAGGTTTATTTTATGAAAGAGAAAAGTGAAGGACTCACTTACTTCAAGCATTTTCGAGTATGGGCGGAAAAGCTTCATGGGAAGAAGTTCCTCTACCTTTGGTTAGACAACAGAGGTGAATATATTTCCTATGCATTTTCAAACTATGTGAAAGAAAATGGAATTTCTCAGCAATTTACAGTTCCGTATACTCCAGAGATAAACGGAGTATCAGAAAGACTTAACTGAACTTTAACGGAAAGTGCAAAATCTATGATGTTAGATAAAGGGATAGATTTTAAGTTTTGGGGTGAGGCTTTCTCTTGTGTCTCTTTTATAAGAAATAGAGTGGAAACTAAAGCACTGAAAGGAAAAACACCATATGACGTGTGGACGGGGAAAAAACCTAATGTTAGTCATTTCCGGGTTGTTGGGAGCAAATGTTTAATTTAAATAATCTACCTATTTCTAAGCTTAGTCCGAAATCGGTCCCTAGAATTTTTATGGGATATAATGATGAGTCACTCGGCTATAGAGTATACAATACAGACAAGAAAACTCTTTAAGTTGCTAGGAATATTCTGGTTAAAGAGGAAAGTCAATCAGTTGATATATTTGGCATGACAGATATTGGGAAAAATGCCAAAATCCAAGAATATGTAATTTTTGAAAATGTCCCTTTTATTCTTCCACCTCATCTTCTCCTATTTCTCCTTTGGACACTCTGCTTGTCCGAGATACTCCTCATTCACCTCCACCTCCACCTCCTCCTCCTCAGCGACAACCTACGGATCATACAGTTCCAGCCTCAGATATTCCGGGGAGAAGAAGGAAAAGCAGCAGGCTGCGAGGCAATGAAGCTTCGCCACTAAGCATTGAATCTGCGAAACTACGACGGTGCGAAGTTGCGCTGCTAAATTGCGAAGCTGTGAGGCTGCGAAGCTGCGAAGATGCTGTCGTGCATGAGAAGCTAGCAAGCAAACATGCATCACAACCAGCAAAGTCATGCTCACAAAAATATACAACAACGGAAATAAATATGAAAAGTCAATAAAATATATACACCATGAGAAGGAACAAAGGTGAAAATGACCCACTGGACCGAAAGGCAATCGGTTGTAAGTGGGTCTTCAAAGTTAAGCTGAATCCGGATAATTCCATTGAAAGATATAAAACTAGACTTGTTGCAAAAGGCTATAGTCAGAAGGAGGGAATTGACTATGAGGAGACTTTCTCTCCGGTTGTCCGGTTTCCAACTGTTAGAATTTTGTTGTCTTTAGCGCCCAGTGAGAATATGGAATTACATCAATTGGATGTTAAGATAACTTTCTTGCATGGAGATTTAGAGGAGGTGATCTATATAAAACAGCCTGAAAAGTATGTAGAGACTTGAAATGAAAATGTGGTCTGTAAGCTGTTGAAATCCCTGTATGGTCTAAAACAGGCTCCCCGTCAGTGGAATATGAAACTAGATGAGTTTCTAACCGGTCTAAGCTTTGTATAGATTAGCTCAGATCACATAGTCTACGTTATGAAAGGGGAAGATGAGATTATTTACATTGCTGTGTATGTAGATGATTTGCTGCTATTGAGTAAGTCATTAAATGAGATCAACAAAATAAAGGCAGCCTTGAATTTAAGATTGGAGGCAAAGTATATTCTTGGAATTCAAGCGGGAAGCAATACGGAATGTGCTTGAAAAATTATGCATGTCAGAGGCAAAGGGAAGTGTTGAAAATAATTAATTAATATTCAATTCTTAATGTAGACTCTGTAGTAAAGAGAGGGAGAGAGTCACCATAGCTGCCGCTATAGTTAGAAAGAAACAGGCTGACAGGCAGCAATGAGACAGATTGATAAATTACCAAAATGTTGCCTTTAGCAAGATTTGAACTTGGGTCTACGGAGTACTATGTAGATGTACGCCTTATCCATTTGGGCGTTAACAAAACGATACACATATATGGTTTGGTAACTAATCAAAGTGTTATAGAAACGTCACTTTGACTTAAACAGACCAAAATTAACGAAACGACATCTATAGTCAAACGACGCTCGCGGACGCGAATCTAACCGTGTAAAATATATGATCGGACGGCCTTCGTCGCCCCCGCCAAACCCGAATGAATCTTTGGCGGCTTTCGGACAGCCCAGCGGGCTTTGCCACGTGGCGACACATCATTGGACGTCGGGAACGATGGCTCCCAAGTTGACAAGTGTCAACCAGAAGGCCATGTTGTACGATGGCCGTACAAGAAGTACAATCGGCCACAGTACCTTCTTGTACTATATACTCTTTTGATTGGCCTACGGTAGAGTAGTAGGTAGTTATGAGTAGGAGTTAAGGAACTTACCGTATTTGAGGGGCCTCTCTCCAGGTGACCTTTTGTATTTATAGGCCATCTTTGGCCAGCCATAACTTACTGTTATGGGGAGCGAATTCAGTGATTCTTTTTGCGTTTGACTCAAGGGAGTCTTCTCCTCAAAAGGGTGAGGGTGGTCAGAATGTTTTTGTGCCCGGGCGGCACTTATTGAGTGAGAAAGTGAAAGCGGCAAATATTATCCTAGAGGCTTTACATTGGCTGCTAATTTTGTTGGTTAATGGAGACCACATAATTTCAGGAAATGCCACTCCCATGGAATTTAAACAGATAGTGGAAGGCACAGAGATCAACGGAGGAGTCATTATTGACGACACCTTAGAGTCATGGGAGGCAGATTTTATGGCCACCATTCCATACCTGCAGATTGTTGGCATCATAATCTACTTCATGAACTACACTAGGCCGGACATTGCGGCAGCAGTCGGTGCTCTGAGCCAAAGTTTGCAGAATCCAAGGAAAATAGATTGGGAGGCAGCAAAGAGGGTTCTTCGGTACCTTGCGGGAACACGGAATCTTCGACTTGCTCTCGGTGGAGATGAAGTAAAAATTTAGACTTGGAGTGATGCTAGTTCAAAGACATCCAAGCCGTCGTTCCACCACTGGATTTATCTTAAAAATTGTAAGTGGAACATGCTGTTGGAGAAGCTAGCTTCAAAAGGTAACACCTCAGTCTACAATGGAGGCTGAAAACATGGCGGCAAGCTCAGCTATCAAGGAGTTACTGTGGGTAAGTCTCTCCTACAAGATCTTCATTTCATGCAATCAAGATCTCAAATAGTTTTGTGTGATAACCAAGCAGCTATTGCGATTGCATCTAACCAAAGTCATCACTTTAAAAGCAAACACATTGATATCAAGTTGCATTTTGTGAGAGAGAAGGTGATAAATAGGATTTTGAAACTCAGTTATCTACGAGATGAGATAATGATAGCTGATATGATGACTAAGTCTTTACCTGCACCTAAATTGAATTTTTTTAGAGAGGAATGTGGACTCAGTGGCTGAGAGAGTCTAAAGATTTAGGGGAGTGTTGGTTTTTGGAAACCTTTAGCCCACTCTATTTCACATTGAGATGCTACCATGCTCCGCTAGTCAGACCGCGGCTATAACAGCCTGTGTAAGAAGGATACTTTGCTACCATGCTATATTGGTCACATTGCAGTCATAGCAACTTGTATAAGGAAGATGATGTGTTGCCATGCTGCGCTAGTCGAACACCGCAGCCATAGCAGTTTGTGTTGAGTCATTTTTGGTTAAAAGATAAAATGTCATAAACAAGATTTAGTGTTATACGTAACTCAAGAAGGAGTACACAGACTCGATACACTTCAGACACACGTGTTAGTCTGCGAGGAAGTCAAGATTATTTGTTCCGGACAGAAAAGTACAAGTTCACTTGGGGGCCGGATTTACACGTGGAGGATTATCTTCGGTGATCAAAGATTGCGCCAACGGCAAACAGAGTTCGCCGTCATTTTGGAAGAAGAACATTCACTGGGCCGTCATTTCAAAGGACGAACTTTGACAGCGTACTATTTTATTTTAGCTGCTGTTAGCTTTAGGTTTGTGTAAATTTTTGTGTGCGGTTGACGACGGGGTTTTTAGTTTGATAAAGCTTAGTTTACCGGTCAACCACGATTATTGTGGTACGATGTAGAGTAGCTGTAGGTTCACTTGTATATGTAGGACATAGAATAACTTGGAGTTAGGAATGCCTTGGATGTAAAATGCGAAGTAGTTTTTGGTTGTTTTTGAATTACAAGATCATTCTGATCTTTGTGCAGAATATTGAGAAATTTTGAATGTTGTTTCCTTCATGTATAATTTATATTGTGGCAAATTTTGTAGACCTTGGGTGTGTCTGGTTTGCTAGAGGTTTCATTGCGAAGTCCATCTTTTGTGGGATATCGTGAGAGTTTCCTTTTTGCGTATTGTTATTATGGCAACTGCTGGTGCTTCTTCTTTTGTTTCTGGTGTACTAGTTGCCTCAGGACAACAAAGAGTGATACAAGTCACTCTTTACAAAAGGTTGAGTCCGGGGGGTTCTAAGGAAAATGATGTTCTCTACTCGAGTGTAATGTATGAGAATGAATTATGGCATAAAAGGCTAGGTCATGTAAATTATAACAGCTTGAACAAAATGGTGAAATCTGGCAAAATAGAGGGTGTTACTTTAACAGATCACCCAGTTAAAACATGTGATGGCTACTCTTTGGGGAAGATTCACAAGCTGTCTCTTCCACAAGAATCGGAGCACAAATCAACGAAGGTCTTACAGCTCATTCATTATGATGTGTTCGGCCCGGCTCAAATACCATCCGCTGGGGGGGTCCGCTTCATGGTAACTTTTACTGATGATTTTTCCAGATATACTTAAGTGTATTTCATGAAAGAGAAAAGTGAGGTTTTTTCACACTTCAAACACTACAAAGCTAGGGCGGAAAAGCTACATGGTACTTCAATTTTGGAACTCAGATTGGATAATGGAGGCGAGTATATGTCAAATGAATTTAAGAAGTTTCTTTTGTGTGAACGCATCAGTCGTCAGTTGACTGTTCCTTACACACCTCAACAAAATGGTGTTTCAGAGAGGTTAAATAGAACAGTTAGAGAGTGTGCTAGATCTATGTTTTCTGATAAAAGTATAGATATGAAATTCTGGGCTGAGGCCCTAAATTGTGCAGTGTATATCAAAAATAGATTAGGGTCCAGATCGGTTAGCACAACACCTTTTGAACTATAGACAGGTAGAAAACCCCAGGTCGGTCATTAAAAAGTGTTTCGGAGTAAATGCTTTATCCTAAATACTTATTAGTCTACGTGGAAAATGGAGCAGAAAGGGTTACCGAGAATCCTCATGGGTTATGATGATTATTCAAAAGGGTATACGGTATATGTTCTAGAAAAAGACAAGATTGTGGTGTCCAAAAATGTTATCGTAAAAGATGAAGGAGATTTAGCAGATCTATTTACAATGACTGACAAATAGGCTGAAATGAAATCTCAGGAATATGTCATTTTTGATACTCTCAAAACAACTTACTTTCCAGTGGTCAGCAACCTATTGCAGAGGAAGTTTCTTCTGATCAGCAGGATCATGTACAGCCTCAGTATGAGCAGGTTGGGAGGCTCCACGAGCAGCCACGGTAGATTATAAGACAACCAAGGAACACACGACAACCATCGGTCTCCGCCTCAGAATTTCCGGGGGGAAGGAGATCTAACAGCCGTCTGCAATCAGGTTCCCACTTGCATTTTCTTCAACTTCAGGAGAACCTCTGACCATCCGGGAGGCCTTCTCATCAACCGAAAGAACTCACAGGATTGAGGCAGCAAATGACGAGATGAAATCGATAATGGAGGCTCAAACATGGGAGTTAGTTGATCTTCCTCCGGACCGAAAAGCTATTAGCAGTAAATGGGTGTTCAAAGTTAAGTTAAATCCGGATAGAACAATCGAGAGATATAAAGCCAGACTTGTGGTAAAGGGTTACAATCAGAAGGAGGGAATTGATTTTGAGGAAACGTTCTCTTCGATGGTAAGGTGTCCAACTGTCAAAATTCTGTTAAGTCTAGCTGCAATTGAAAATATGGAAGTTCATCAAATGGATGTTAAGACAACTTTTCTTCATAGAGAACTTAAAAAAACTATCTATATGAAGCAACCAGAAATGTATGAAGAGACAGGAAAGGAAACACTAGTCTGTAAACTGGTGAAATCTTTGTATGGGCTGAAACAAGCCCCTAGACTAAGGAACTTCAAGTTGGATGAGTTCCTAACTAAACTAGGCTTTAAAAGATTAAGTTCAAATAATTCTGTGTATGTTCTACAAGGAAATGATGGGATACTCTATATTGATGTATATGTAGATGATCTGCTGCTTATCAGCAAATCTATGGATGAAATAAATTGTATTAAGGGAGCCTTAAACTCCAGACTTGAGATGAAGGATCTTGGTGAAGCCAAATATATATTAGGGATACAAGTAGAGAGAGAAAGAAATAAGAGACAGATAATGTTAACTAAAAAAGAAGCCATAGGTTCCATGCTTGAAAAATTTGAAATGAAAGAAGTAAAAGGGTGTGTAACTCTTATGGAATTCTGGCAGAAATTAGAGGGAAGTGACTCTAATTTAGGAATTATAGTCAGTGAGAGCCTAGAGTAAGGGGAGGGGGACTTTATAGCATCAAAACCATACAGGCAAGTTGTAGGTAGCCTCATCTATTTTATGAACTGCACGAGACTTGATATTGCAGTTGCTGTTGGCTCTTTAAGTAGAAGTCTGCAGAATCCGAGAAAGGCAGACTGGGAGGCTGCAAAGAGAGTTCTGAGATACCTCGCAGGAACCCGAAATCTGAAGCTTGTCCTTGGAGGAGGAGAAGTAAAACTCCAAACTTGGAGCGATGCTGGCTATGGTGACATGCCTAGCAGAAAATCTACTACAGGTTTTGTTTTGCAGATTGGAAATGGAACTTGTTGTTGGAGCAGCAAACTTCAAAAAGTCACAGCTCAGTCAACAATGGAATCAGAATATATGGCAGCAAGCTCTGCCCTCAAGGAACTCCAATGGGTGAAGGCACTTTTACAGGAATTGGGATACATGCAAACTGGTTCTCAGGTGATCTGGTGTGAGAACCAGGCAGCAATTGCAATGGCCTCCAATCCTAGCCACAATTTCAAAAGTAAGCACATGGATGTCAGACTTCATTTTGTCACAGAGAAGGTGCATGCTAAAGTCATAAAAATGTGTTATTTGCCTGATGAAAACATGGTTGCACACATGCTTACGAAAGCTCTGCCAGCACCTTAATTACAGTTCTGTAGACAAGCTATTGGTCTGAGTGAATCGCTGAGTCTAAACCTTTAGGGGGGTGTTGGATTCAAAGCTTTATCCTCAGTAGATAGAGCTGTGAGGGGAGGTTTATAACTTAGAATATTTTTGTGTCTTTGAAGTTGTAATACTTACCTTGTATAGTGTGACAGTGGATGAGTAACTCTGGAGTGTAGTGTACGGTCTGATAGACACGCGTCAGTATGAGGGACAATACAGAAAAGGCGGAATGAATCTTAACACATGTAACACATCGAACGAAGTCAAACCGGCGCATCGGACGGACGAAAATGAATACCGGACATCTGGGAAAACAAGTGTGAAGAATAAATACAGGACGTCGATTTTAACTAAAATAACGGTGACGATTTAAGTGTGGACCACAGGTGACGAAGTACTTTATAAGCACTCCAAATATTCGTAGAAGATTAACCACAGCCAGTTGGACTTATTTGACTACAGGTGACTAAGCAGCAACATTGTGTGTACGTCGCCAAATGAAGAAAACCTAAACAAACGGTTTTTGGAGTTTACTGAATTTAAATTTAGTGTGACACTGCTTGATTGAGGTTAGTAGCAAACGGGATTTTTTGGAAGTACATTAGGTACTCTATCGTACTATAATACAGTACGACTATTCAGATATTAGAATCTGATTGGTCAAATGGATTAGTAGATAGACAATCAGTGTACAAAAGTTTACGACATAGAAATAATTTGTTAACCAGTTTTGAGATAATGCAAATCTTAATGCAATTTTTGTGAAACTTGCAGATGTCATAACTTATGGTTTAGTGGTTCAATTGTGCTGTAATTTTGGGAATTGACATTGTGTATGCTGGTGATATTCTATGTTGAATTTGCTGTAAATTGTAATTGTGGATCAGGTTTCATAGTGAGTGAAACATCGGTGTTTGATTGGTTTCTTGGTCAGCTTCTGTTTAAGTTATGCCTACATCTACCACTACTGCTGCAGCTCCACCTATACCGGTAGTCATAGAACATCAGGGTGTTGTAGAATGCATTAAGCTTGGGGATAATGATATGATAGATGATTGTTGTGGCAGTGCCAAAGGTAAGGCTCAAAGAATCCCCTTTCCCAAAACTGCCAAGTATAGTGGTGATAAAGTACTAGATCCGGTCCACACAGATATCTAGGGTCCAGCAAGAGTTCCTTTGGTTGGGGGAAAGAGGTATATACTAATAATTACTGATGATTGGTCCATACATTTTAGGGTATACTTTCTAAAAACAAAGTCTGAAACACGAATGTACTTCAAAGAATACCAAGCCTAGAGTGAGAAGTTGCACGTAACCCCCATTAAGCAAATAAGGAGTGATAATGGGGGATAGTACACCTCTAACGAGTTTGAGGAATACTTGAGATCGTACACATGCCGTACAAAAAATACATCGACCATAGTTCATTTCTGTACTGTTTTGTCTTTTGATTGGTTCGTACATCAGTAGATAGGGGTTGTGCCAGCAGTTTGGGACTTAGAGGATTGAGGAAGTAGCCGCCTCTATCCCAACAAGCATGTATAAATATTGGCATCTTTGCCACTTAAAAACTAATTGCCTGGTTGGGTGTTTTCACTGATTCTTTTTGCTATGGACTCAAGGGAGTCCAAACTGCACAAGAATGCAGTCAGATTTCCTATTTGCCTACTTGGGTAGCAGCTATTCTAGTTAAAAGTGACTCAGTGAAAAACTACCTAGAGGATTCCTTAATTTTGCAGTCTAATCAAGGGCCACAGAATTGCACGTTATGGGCCCACCCCCTAGGGTGCACATATTCAACGGTTCTGGGTTCATTTACTAGGAAGCCATGATGACAAGGGCATTGTATGAAAAACGATATTGGGGTATCGTCAATGGACGAGTGAAACGACCATCTCAGGGGACTCCACCAGGGTTTGATTGATTGAGGTTTTTTTGCAGCAGCATCTGCTCCAACGGAGAAGACAGACGATGGGGAGAGCAGTGTGTCTGGAAAGGGGAAAGGAAAGGAGACACCTCTTACTCCTATTGCCACGACACCGGGAGTGGTGATCTTAAAGACCGGGGAAAACGATATTCAAATGTGGGAGTACACCAACATGAATGTCAGGCATTTCATTCTGAGGCACCTCATCCAAGCTTTGGCGACCTCTCATCTTCACATCTTCAAGGCCGAGGAGTTGTGGATGACGTTAGTGGATATCTATAGAGCTGGTACCATTTAGGAGCTCCAGCTGGTGGAGCAAAGGATGGGGAGTTATACTTACAAAGGAGGGAATATGTTAGATTACTGTAATGATCTCTCTTGCCTTCATATGGAGATGGAGAGTGCCGGATGGACAAAAACAATTAAGATGAAAGTAAACACTCTCATCATGAAGCTGCCTGAGGATTATGAGAACATAATCGAGTGCAAAATATGGATGATAATTCTTGGAAGTGGAACACCGTGGTCCGAATGATACTCATGCAGGAGAACACCATCGAGATCCTCAGAGGAGGAAAGAGTGTTCAAGCTCTAGTTGTCAAAACAGACCGGTGGAGGAAGGCTCCGAAGAAGCCATACAACATCTTCAAATGGGATAAATTTAGAGAACTAAGGCCTGCAAAGGGTCTTTGCCATTTTTGCAAATAGCCAGGACACGTCATAGCTGATTGCATCAAGCTCTCATAGCTGAGGCTCCAAGAAACCGTGGAGGGGGTTCTTACAGAGGGAAGAAAAAGGTGTTGTTCTTTGGTCTAAAATAGACCGTAGAAGCCACCCAAACTATCATGCAAAAAGCTAAGCGAAGCTAAGCCAATGAACAATCATTTGAAATGCATCCTCCATTTAACATACATGCATACACAGATGCAATTATTCATCCGCACACAGACGAAGCAAGCATGCGTACACAGACGCATGAAATCATCTAGGGTTTCATGGAATAGAAGCTTAATATATCTCCATCATCATAACAAACCCTAAGACAATGCATGACATAACAAACACAACTAAGGTTTGATGGAGTAATCAACATAAACAAACCTTAGGATAACATCTAAGGTTTGATGGAATAATCAACATAAACAAACCCTAGGACAAATGCATAAACAATGCATATCAAACATATATAAAATAACATAAATAAAGAATAACAGACGAATGTATCACACATAAACAAAAGTATAATCAAATAATCATTATATAATTCAAAGTGCATGACCTAATCGACAACCCCAAAATACTACATCTTTGGTCCCTACTTTTCTAACCAGCATTGATGATATTATTCCTAACAAAGCTCATTGCTATATATACACTTGTGAACTGTCAACAAATCTCTAACTGTCAAAGTATCCAGCGTAGCTTCCACTAAGTTGTATTAAATCATGATAACCTATTATTAACAATAAACAAATCGTAAGCGTACACCTGAAAGTCAAGCAATCGTAAGCGTACACTTGTCTGCAAATGCGACACACAAATTAAACTGTCGAAACCCTAATTGACCACATAAATATAAACATCATAATCAACTCTAATTTATTAATACACATATAACAAACCAATGTTGTTCCAAATATTTACAGGTACACAAAATCTCACAAAATCGTATGCTGACTCATGCAAAGTCACTCAACGAAACTCCTCAATTTTTGTCAAACAATCCGGAACGTCCAAAAATAAATATCGTGTGATTGACGCGATTTCGCGTCCCCACTCTTGATAAATAGCGGCGGCCTTTGCCCGCCGTCCGTAACTCTTATTTGGCACCGTTGATGTCGTGCCGCGTGGTCAAAAAAAATACCAAACAAAAATCCACGCGAGTCGTCAAATATCCCACGACGTCGCGTGGTGAATTGACGTTCCACTTATCAAAAATAAACCGTACCTTCTAAATATTTTCCGTACTAACTTTGCGTCGGTTGCAATAAATGAGCTTGTCGCAAATAAAGTACACCTGTCCAAAGAAGATTCTATGTTCCGGCCAGCGTACATTTTTCAAATACTTCGAATATTTTAAATCATCGTCGGATCGCTTCGCGATCCGTCGTCCATTTCCTAGCCCATTCCGCGCCACTCAATTTGTTCCTTACGTCGCTTTAATTTCGCTCGTACACTTACTCCCCCAATCCTCAAATATGTTCAAGCCTCCACAGTAATTCCAATAATTACGTGCGCACACAAATACGCATACGAATGTACGAAACTGAATCTTCCTAAAAACAACAAAAGGCACTTGTGGTCACACGAGTGAAAGGAGAGACCAAGGAGGACAAGTTTTGTGTGGAGGAGGATGGGGAGCTTTTTCTTGATGTGAATTTGGAGGAGAAGGAGATTCCTCAAAAAACAAAAGTGTGCTCTTGGAGCCATTCGGGAAGTTCCAGAAGAAGGATGGATTATCGATTCAAGTGCATCCATTCATAAGTGGCGTGACAGGATGGATTATCCATTCAAGTGCATCCATGCATAAGTGCCGTGATAGGTGTTGAAATCTATAGATTTCTAGAGTATTTTCTAGGTTTAAATGTGTTTTTATAAAGGAAAAGAAAAGGACGGACAGCCTCCTCCACCTCCGCTCTCTAGCCCCCATACTTGTTGTAGTCACTGAAGGAAAGAGAGAGAGGTTGATCCATGGCTGCCTTAGTTCAACAGACAGCTATTTTTAGTAGGTTACTATAAATATACTTGACGGACCAGAGAATTGATCGCGGTACCTGTGGTTCGTCAAGTTGACCGGTAGCGGTCAGCTTTATCCTCATAGACTAGGACCAATGCTAAGTGCTATGGTATGTGATAGATATATATTTAGTTCAAGTGGATAAAATTCATTTAACTAGAACTGTTTACGGCCTACATAGATTCAGTTATATAAAGTACGTCGTACGACGCTAAATCAAAACGGATACCACGCATTTTATTTCTACATCGGAACAAATGTCGCGCAAGTATTTATTACGGCCAAGATTGCGTTTCGCATAAAATCCAACGGCGCACATCATCGCCGAAATCCCGGAGTGGTCACTTTGGCATTTAGTGACGTGGCATGACCCGGCGCCACGTGGGAAGACATCATTCGGTCGCGGGAATTCCGAGGAACGTACGGACGAGTGAAAAGTGGACACGCGTCCACTTAATGGCCTTGTCGTACAGAGGCCGTACAGAAAGTACATCGGCAGTAGTACTTTCTAGTACTATACAGTTTTGTGATTGGTTCGTACAGGCAGTAGATAGGAGCTGTGAGAGGGAATTAGGAAAAACTAGGACTTAGGAAAATTTAGGTAGATAGTCCTCTCTCTATGAGAGTTTGTATACATTGGCATCTTTTCCACCCTATAACTTATCGGCTGGTTGGCTGTTATCAATGATTCTTTTTGCTACGGACTCAAAGGAGTCCACGCTGCACAGGGGTGCAGTCAAATTGTCAGTTTGCCTTCTTGGGCAGAAGTGGTCGTGGCTTAAAGTGGGTTAGTTAAATACTATCTAGAGGCTTCCGGTATTTTGTAGTCCAATGGAGGACACAGAATTGCAGGTTATCGGCTAACCCTCTAGGGTGCTCACCTTCAATGGATCTGGGTTCATCTATTGGGAAGCCATGATGATAGGAGCTTTGTGTGAAAAACGATACTGGGGTATCGTCAGTGGACAAGTGAAACGTCCACCTTCGGGAACTCCACCAGGATTTGGGGGAGTAAGGTTTTCTGCAACAACGGCTGCCTCAGCGGAGGAGGCAGATGATAGGGACAGTAGTGTGTCCGAAAAGGGGAAAGGGAAGGAGACACTCCTCACTCCTATTGCCACAGTATCGGGAGAGCTGACCGTGAAGACCGTGGAGAACGATACTCAAATGTGGGAGGATGTAAACATGGCTGCCAAGAACTTCATTCTCAGGCACCTCACTCAAGGTTTGGCCACTCCTCATCTTCACATTTACAAGGCCGAGGAGTTGTGGGAGAGTTTAGTGGAGATTTATAGAGCTGAAACTATTCAGGAGCTCCAGTTGGCTAAGCAAAAGCTATTGAGTTACACTTACAAAGGAGGAAAGATGTTAGATTACTGTAATGATCTTTCATGTTTGTATATGGAAATGGAAAGTGCCGGGTGGACAGGTACAATGAAAATGAAAGTTAACACCCTTATCATGAAATTACCAGATGAGTTCAAAAACATTGTGTACCGAGTACAGGGAATGCCTGATAGTTCATGGAAATGGAACACAGTAGTCAGGATGATACTTGTGCAAGAAAACACAATGGAGATTAGGAGAGGAGGAAAGAGCATTCAAGCTCTAGCAGCAGGAGGGGACCGATAGGGGAAGGACCCGAAGAAACCTTATAGAGAGGAAAGAGATCATTCTGGGGGAAAGAGGCCCGGAAAGGGTCTTTGTCATTATTGCAAAAAGCCGGGACACTTTATTGCAGATTGTGTCAAGCTATCAGAGCTGAGGCTCCAAGAGAACCGTGGAGGAGGTTCTTCCGGAGGGAAGAAAAAGGCTCTTGTGGTAACAAAAGTGTCAGGAAAAACCGAGGATGAGTCCTCTGAGGAGGATGGGGAGCTTCTTCTTCACGAGAGTCTGGAGGAGAAGGAGATCCTTCGGAGGCAGAAGTGTGCCCTTGGAGCAATTCGGGAAGCTCCACAGGAAGGATGGATCATCGACTCAGGTGCATCCATGCATATGTGTCGTGATAAAGAACTCTTCACTAAGCTAAGAAAGATTCCTACTGTAGAGATAGAGTATGGGGATGGGAGAGTGGTTACTACAGATCTAGTGGGATCAGTAGATCTGAAAGTCTTAGTGGAGGGTAAGACATCTATACTTACATTCTCAGATTTACTTTACATTCCTCAGCTGAGTAAAAATCTTGTCTCTATGTCTGTATTAGATGACAAAGAGTTTGATACTTTCACTAGAAAGGGAGTCTTTACAGTTAAGTATGAGAATGGAGTTTACTTCACAGAAGATAAGGGTAGCCAAGGAATGTTTAGGCTTAACCTGAGTAATGAAAACAAGAATGCTTACTATGTTGGTGTTCCTAAGGTGATGATTTGGCATAAGCGGTTGGGGCATGTGCATTTTGATAGGTTGAGGGAAATGAAAAAGCTTGGGGTAGTAGATGGCATTCAGTTTGAGGATAATGAAATGATGGATGATTGTAGTGGTTGTGCTCAAGGTAAGGCTCACAGACTTCCCTTTCCCAAAGCCGCCACATATAGAGGTGAGAAAGTGTTAGATTTGGTCCACACAGATATTTGGGGACCTGCAAAAGTACCTTCGGTTGGAGGAAAGAGGTTCATGATGACAATAACTGATGATTCCTCTAGATACTCTAGAGTCTACTTTTTGAAAACAAAGTCTGAAGCATCAACTTACTTCAAAGAATATAAAGCTTGGAGTGAGAAGTTGCATGATACCCCCATTAAGAGGATAAGGAGTGATAATGGGGGGGAATATACCTCTAACGAGTTTGAGGAATATCTGAGAGATGAGGGAGTGCAGCACCAAAAAACTGTACCACATAACCCGGAACAAAATGGGGTAGCTGAGAGGTTGAATCGAACACTAGGAGATAGTGTGCGTAGTATGTTGGCACACAAGAAAATAGGAAAGAGATTTTGGGCAGAAGCAATGAACTGTGCCAACTACATAAAGAATAGAGTCCATACCTCAGCTGTAAAGGGAGTGACACCTTATGAGAGAAGGGTTGGAAGGAAACCAGATATCTCACACCTTAAAGTATTTGGTAGCCAAGTTTACAATCTTGACACGGATAGGAAAAACTGGAAACTAGATGCTAAGGGAAAACCTGGATACTTTGTGGGATATGATGAGGATGTTAAGGGATATAGAGTCTATGACTTAGCAAAGAAAGATATCATTCTGGTCAAACACTTAGTTGTCATGGATGAAGGGAAGTCATTTGACCCCTTCAAATATACAAAGAAGATAAGGATCTGATTTGAGTCCGAAAGTGATGAGAATTTGGTAGTTCCCGAAAGGGACATGAGTGAAACCGTGATAACATATTCAGGGGAGATCGAAGATACAAGAGACTCACCAGAAACCTCACATACTCATATGGACTTCGAGGAGATAGAAGAAGCGGGACAAAAACCGGTTTTCATGGACAGGGGAGCCGATGAGACAGTGAGAAGAAATCTAAGACTTCCATCCATTCTTGCTTTGGAGTTTGAGGGAGGAAGGAGGAACAGCAAAAGGATACAGGAAAAACAAGCTGCCCATAAGGTAACTAAGCTATCTCACCCAGATGAGCCTCAGTCTTACTTAGAGGCAGTGAATATTCCAGAGAAAGAAAGATGGATTAGAGCCATAATTGATGAGATGGCTTCTATCATGGAAGCAAATACTTAGGAACTAGCGGATTGCCCTCCAGACAGAAAACCTATTGCATGTAAATGGGTATATAAACTAAAACTGAACCCAGATAATACAATTGAGAGGTATAAAGCTCGATTGGTAGCGAAGGGGTTCACCCAAAAAGGGGGGATTGACTATGAGGAGACCTTTGCTCCAGTTGTTCGGTTCCCATCGGTAAGGATTCTCCGCAGTCTGGCCGCAGCGGAAGACATGGAAATACACCAGATGGACATTACGACTGCTTTTCTTAATGGTGAGTTAGAGGAGGAAATTTTTATGAGGCAACCCGAGGGGTTTGTGGAAGAAGGAGAAGAGAGCAAAGTCTGCAGGCTCATAAAGTCCTTATATGGATTAAAACAGGCTCCCTGACAGTAGAATAAGAAACTAGATGAGTTTCTCACCGATCCGGGATACATCGGGATCAGCTCTGACCATTCTATCTTTATGTTTGAAGATGAGAATGGTGTCATTTTTATTGCAATTTATGTGGATGATCTGCTTGTGTTAAGTAAGTCTTTGGAGAATATCAATAGGCTAAAGAAAGATCTTAGGGGAAGATTTGATATGAAGGATTTAGGGGAGGCAAAATATATTTTGGGGATCCAAATGGAGAGAGATAGGGGGAAGAAGATTATCAGACTTACTCAGAAGGAAGCAATAGGTAATATGCTTGAGAAATTCTAGATGGAAAATGCTAACAGTGTTACCACTCCCATGGACTTGAAAAAAGTAAGTGATGGGACTGTAGAAGGAGGAGTGATGATCTTAGACGATCAGATGAGTCCAGAGGAGAGAGAGTTCATGAAGTCTATCCTTTATAGACAGGTCGTAGGAAGCTTAATCTATTTTATAAACTGTACCAGGCCGGACATAGCGGCAGCAGTTGGAGTACTCAGTAGGAGTCTTAATGGTCCTAGGAAGAGAGACTGGGAGGCAGCCAAGAGAGTCATGAGATATCTGGTTGGAACCAGAGAATTATGGTTGCATTTGGGAGGGGAGCACATTGATATCACCACTTGGAGTGACGCCAGTTATGGGGATGCACCTATGAGAAGATGCACTTCTGGATATGTTTTGTATGTGGGGGAAGGTGCTTGCTGTTGGAGCAGTAAGCAACAAAAGGTGGTTGCTCAGTCTACTATGGAGGCTGAGTATATGGCGTCTTGTTCTGCTGTAAAAGAACTAATGTGGGTGAAATCATTGTTACAAGAACTGGGATTTATGAAGGAGGGAGTGCATGAAATCTTTTGCGATAACCAAGCTGCAATTGCAATTGCAGCCAATCCAAAACACCATTTCAAAGCAAAACATATGGACATAAGATTAAGCTTCGTAAGAGAAAAAGTTGAAAATAAAATTTTAAATCTTGTGTATAGACCTGATGAAGAAATGGTGGCTGACATGATGACCAAACCTGTGCCCTCTCCTAAACTAAAATATTGTCGGGAAAAATGCGGGTTGAAAGAAAAATTAAAATTAGACTAGAAAATAAGGGGAGTGTTGAAATCTATAGATTTCTAGAGTATTTTCTAGGTTTAAATGTGTTTTTATAAAAGGAAAAGAAAAGGACGGACAGCCTGCCTCCACCTCCGCTTTTTAGCCCCCATACTTGTTGTAGTCACTGAAGGAAAGAGAGAGAGGTTGATCCATGGCTGCCTTAGTTCAACAGACAGCTATTTTTAGTAGGTTACTAAAAATATACTTGACGGACCAGAGAATTGATCGCGGTACCTGTGGTTCGTCAAGTTGACCGGTAGCGGTCAGCTTTATCCTCATAGACTAGGACCAATGCTAAGTGCTATGGTATGTGATAGATATATATTTAGTTCAAGTGGATAAAATTCATTTAACTAGAACTGTTTACGGCCTACATAGATTCAGTTATATAAAGTACGTCGTACGACGCTAAATCAAAACGGATACCACGCATTTTATTTCTACATCGGAACAAATGTCGCGCAAGTATTTATTACGGCCAAGATTGCGTTTCGCATAAAATCCAACGGCGCACATCATCGCCGAAATCCCGGAGTGGTCACTTTGGCATTTAGTGACGTGGCATGATCCGGCGCCACGTGGGAAGACATCATTCGGTCGCGGGAATTCCGAGGAACGTACGGACGAGTGAAAAGTGGACACGCGTCCACTTAATGGCCTTGTCGTACAGAGGCCGTACAGAAAGTACATCGGCAGTAGTACTTTCTAGTACTATACAGTTTTGTGATTGGTTCGTACAGGCAGTAGATAGGAGCTGTGAGAGGGAATTAGGAAAAACTAGGACTTAGGAAAATTTAGGTAGATAGTCCTCTCTCTATGAGAGTTTGTATACATTGGCATCTTTGCCACCCTATAACTTATCGGCTGGTTGGCCGTTATCAGTGATTCTTTTTGCTACGGACTCAGGGGAGTCCAGGCTGCACAGGGGTGCAGTCAAATTGTCAGTTTGCCTTCTTGGGCAGAAGTGGTCGTGGCTTAAAGTGGGTTAGTTAAATACTATCTAGAGGCTTCCTGTATTTTGTAGTCCAATGGAGGACACAGAATTGCAATAGGCATCTCTTCACTAAGCTAAGATGGGGATGGAAGAGGTTTTACCACAGATCTAGTGGGCTTGGTAGATCTGAAAAGTTTTAGTGAAGGGTAAGACTTCCATTCTCACCTTCATCGATTCAAATACATCCATGCATAAGTGGCGTGACAGGATGGATTATTGATTCAGGTGCATCCATGCATAAGTGTCGTGATAGGCATCTCTTCACTAAGCTAAGAAAGATCCAGACTGTAGAAATAGAGTATGGGGATGGAAGAGTAGTTACCACAGATCTAGTGGGCTCGGTAGATCTGAAAGTTTTATTGGAGGGTAAGACTTCTATACTCACCTTCTCAGATGTGCTTTACATTCCTCAGCTAAATAAAAACCATATGTCTACTTCAGTATTAGAAAACAAGGATTTTGATACCTTCACTAAAAAGGGAGTCATTTCAGCTAAGTACGGAGATGAAGTCTACTTTATTGCAGATAAGGGCGGCCAAGGAATACTTAGGCTTAACCTGAGTAATGAAAGGAAGAGTGCTTACTATGGTGGTGTCTCGAGCTTGATGATCTTGCATAAGCGGTTGGGGCATGTGCATTTTTATAGGCTGATGGAAATGAAGAAGCTGGGTGTAGTAGAAGCATTTAGTTTGGGGATAATGAAATGATGGATGATTGTAGTGGCTGTGCCCAAGGTAAGGCTCACAGACTCCCTTTTCCCAAAAGTGCCACATATAAAGGTGATAAAGTACTAGATCTGGTCCACACAGATATCTGGGGACCAGCGAGAGTACCTTCAGTTGGGGGGAAGAGGTATATGCTGATAATTACTAATGATTGGTCTAGATATTCTAGAGTCTACTCCGTGCAAACAAAGTTTGAAACACCCAAGTACTTCAAAGATGTCGAGCGTGACCAAAACCATGAGTTTGGGCAAGCTGTTCAAGAAGAATGTGTTAGATGGACGTGCATCCCACCCTAAATGCCAATGCTTCCCCAGAGGTGGGTTAATACCATCCCCGCTTCCTTCCCTTCCCACGGGTGTATGAGGAAGGGCCTTGTTATAGACCGATACGGTATAAGGTATGCATGTGGGAACAAATGAAAAAGAAAGTACCACATACCCTTTTTTCCTTATCCGTCATAGTCCCACTAAATGCTACACTGCTCAATACTACTCAAAGGATGAAAAGGGAATGCTAGTCGTCCGATCCGGCCCACAAAAATCCGACCAGAAACCGAGGATTATCACAACAGTGCGCAAATAACTCTCACGAAGAAAATTGAAACAATAAATATCGGCTCTTTCAGATTACCTTGCCCCAGAAAATAGAAATAAATATAGAAATCAACGAAAATGGTGAGGCAAGCTCACATGCCCTTAAGTGCAACGCATACAAACTTAGAAGAAGAAACCTCTCCAAATTGCCCCAAAGACTGATATGATTCTCCCTCAACCCTCAGTTTCGCCGTACGGATCCGACTAGACTCTTCTAAGTTTCGAATAGCGAAAGTCTGAACCGCCCAAAAAGAGGATACTGCCAATCACCCACCTGAGCTACGATTTCCACAAAAGACAATCCAAAACAAAGATGGCAATAGAGTCAACGACACAATGCAACAGTTCTCCAACATAAAGATTGATTGTATAACTCTTAGGGTTTTCCTAGGAGACAGTACTGAAAAAGCAACCTGTCTCCTTCGGCCCGAAGTGCCTTATACACCAAAGTTTTTCCTATTGCCAACTCGAAAGTCCAAGCAATACAATTGGCCAATCAGCGACAAGCAATCGTTGTCGATATGTCATAAGACAAAAGAGGTTGTACTACACTCAGGGCAAAAGGTTGTACATCTAACTGCGGCTAAATCCGCGTCAATATGTCAAATCCGTTTCGCTATTATAAGATAAAGTCTGGACAACGATGCTAAACGTCCAACTTTGACCTGATGTAATTAACGACCAAGAATGAGTTTGACCTCAACCAAATTCTTACTGACTCCTAACATCCAAATGAAGATAGGAACCCGAAAGTCGATACAACGTTCCACAATGTACCCCCCCTCTACAAGGGTGGATTATATCCGATATAGTGTTACAATTCCCATCTTTGAGGCTCTCTAACTTTGCACTCCGCCTTTGTTAAGCGCGGAATAAAGTGCGTTGAGCTCATCTTTGGAAATCAAATAATCGTGTCCGGTTTTGTGCACTCCATTCCCCGTACACCGATGTCCGTCACGGTGAAAGGTGCTTGGAAATCCAAGGTAAGGAAAAAGATGCCACCCAAGCATCCGAGCTTGACAGTTGCCGAGCGTGCCTCGGAATCATGAGGTTGGGTAGGCTATCCGAGGAGAATATGTTAGATAGACCTGCATCCCACCCTAAATGCCAATGCTTCCCCGGAGGTTGTGTAATACCCTTCCCGATTCTTTCCCTTCCCACGGGTGTATGAGGAAGGGCCTTGTTATAGACCGGTACGGTGTAAGGTATGTGAAACTCTGAGACCTCCATAAGTCCTCAGAGTGGACAGCTTCCAAGAAGCCTCTAGGATAACCCTGACCCCTTTGTGTTTCTGCAAAAAAAACTGCCACCCTGACAGACAAAAACTCTGACCAACCTCACCCATGTGAACACAAGACTCCCCTGAGTCGATAGCAAAAAGAATCTTTGAATTTGCTCCCCTGAGCAATAAGTTATGGAGGGTCAAAAGAGAACCTTTTGTACAGAAGCTCTCTGGGAGAGAGGGTCCTATCTCCTAATTTTTCTAAGTCCTATCTCTCTCACAGACTCTATCTACTGATGTACGGAACCAATCAGAATTGAGTTCCGTACGCAAAAGTACAGCTGCCCGTGTACTTTAGGTACGGATATTGTACGTCAAGGCCTAAATGTCGACACATGTCATATCCGGATTCGATGCCATAATCTCCGGGGATTCCACGATCCAACGAAATTTCGCCACGCGTCATCCGATGTGGCGATGGCCACAAACTGCCGAAAACTTCCTCCGCGATCTCGGCGCTAATTGCGGCCGTCCGATGAGAATCTAATTTAATCGTAGCCGTAATAAATACATGCGCGGTATTTGTTTCATTTACGAAACAAATGCGCGGTATTGATTTATAGTGCGTACCGTAATCCGTACTTTATATATTACCATATCTATGTATCTCGTAATCTATTATAGTTAAATGAATAATCGTACGTGAAAATATTTAAATAACTATCAAACTATATACTACGTATCATGACTCTTAGACTTAACGGCTAAGGCTACCGGCTACTTCTTGTTTGGCGGCCGGTAGGTACAAGGATCAATTCCTGCCGCCGGCACATACCCTTTAAATAAATAAACCCGAACTAATATAAATTTCCCGTAAACCTCAGGATAGCCTAGGTAGCCATGGCTCAAGCTTCCTCTCCGATTTCTCAGTGACTGCGACAAGTTTGAGTTAGAGAGAGAGTTAGAGGTAGACTGCCTCGGCTTCTTTCTTTCTATTCAGACCTAGAAAATACTTAAAACCATTAATTTCTACAGTATGCATGCTGGGACAAATGAGAAAGAAAGTACCACATACCCCCTAATCCCCCCTTCCTCTAAGTCCCAAATGACCGAGAGGATAAGAAATGTCAGCCGCCGAATTCGCAATCCCCACAAACCCCACGGATCTAAAGACCTAGAGTGAGTAACACAAGGGAGTGGAAGACAAGGGTCATGCCACCCTTGGTGGCAGCGCTCACAAACGGACATGAGATAGTGTGGGGCAGACAGTGAACAGGCAGCGACACAGGCAGGTGAATCTACAAATTAGGTGAGGTGGAAAGTAGGTTCATCCTCCAACCCCTGAAGATGACAAGGGGCCACATTAATCTGATTCTCTTTGATTCTTCGACCATCTTTCCCCTCCAAAGTCAGCACCCCTTTGTTGGAAACCTCCACCACTTTCATTATTACCCTTCTGGCGAAAATGTCAGAGTGTCCTTCTTTTGTTACATGCGGTACACAAAAATTCCCTGGCATGAATCTCCGCTACCGGGGAACATAATTGCCACTTCTGCGCTTTGAATACTAGAGCTGATCCCGGTGCTGTGCGGCTTGCAAATTCCCCATAACTAGTGGTATTTCCCGATGGAATACCTTAGCCCTATCGACAATCAATTTCTCCACTGTTCCCCGATTGTCCATTTTTGGAAAGACAATTGCCTGAGCCGATGTAGCTCCAGGTAAGATGGGATGCCGACCGAAAATAATGAAGTAAGGGCTATGGGAATGAAAGGATGCTTACCTACTGAATCAGTAACCCATGGCGATCCAAGGCATCTGCTTCTCCCACTCCCCTAAGTCTTCCTCAAATGCATATTTTCGTAGTGACCGCTTCACTGTCAGGACGCACCTTTCAGCCAAGTAGTCGGCTTGAGGGGTGTCTGGGCTGGTCAGCTGGTGGTTAATGAGGCACTTTTCCAGAAGATTGGAAAATTCTCCCGCAAACTCAGACCCTTGATCTGTCACAACTTTAGCAGGAGCTCCAAATTATGATAACACTCTTGTAAGAATGCGTCCACAATGGCCTTGGACTCCTTCCACGGGAGAACCACCAATTCGATATATTTGGAAAAATGCTCAATCATGACCACAAAAAACCGGTTCTCCTTCCGGTTGTTTGGGGGTGGTCTTTGCAGGTTTAGAGACCACCGGTAAAACATTCCCCTGATAGGAAGAGAGTGTAATTAAGTCCCCCCCTTCTTGTCGAATGCAGCTTTCACCGAGTCACACGAGGGACAAGTCTGCACAACACGGTTAACTTGGGCCGGCAGCCCGTGTCACCAATAAGACCCAGTGACCAAGGAGGTTGTCCTTTTTTGCTCGAACTGTCCACATTACTGGTGAAGGCGGACTATGAGAGTTTCTCGGTCCGCCAGAGGAGGAACCACTTTTCTCGTCCCATCTGCCCATTTTTTGAGGAGGATGCCTCAATCTCATTCGCATGCGGTCATCCTAGTATGAACACGGGACAAAGATACTCCCTTTAAGTGAGGGAGAGGCGCCCGCATCTGAAAGGACTAGAGTGACTCAACGTCGTTCTAAATATCCTTTCGGGTGGCTCCAATTGGAGCATGCCCCTCTAAATCTGCATAAAACGTCGACACTTCCCCTCGAACTCAAGGCAGCCAAATAAAGGCGGAGGAAGCATAGATAATCCGCAGGTTGAGCTCACGATCCTCATCGTGTGAAGCACATTTTGAATCTTGGGTGGAAGGGTCTAAATTCTTGCTCAGCCCAACTGCATTTCCATGGATCTCCCCGGCTCTGTGGATAATGCTGAAGTCATATTTTTCCAAGATAAGCACCCATCGGGCTAGCTTGCCGGTCAACTTACTATTCTCCATGATCCATTTAAGGGGCTGGTGATCCGTGATTAGAAAAAAATGTACTCCATAGAGGTACGGTCTGAAATGCTGGATTGCGAAGACTGCCGCAATAACTCTCTGATAAATGCTGTAATTTCCTTTGGCTCTAATGTTACTGCGGCTCGCATAAGCCACAACATTCTCTGCCCCTACATCATCCAATTGAGCCAAAACTACTCCTATTCCGAACCTGCTCTAATCAATGTAAACGAGGAAAGGTCGCTGGTGATCGGGTAGTTGAACCACAAGATGTTGCTTGTGGGAGTCTTTCATAAATTGGAAAGCTATATGCTGTTCCTCGGCCCACTGCCACTCCTCGTCCTTCCGCAATAATTGATTAAGTGGTTGGGCATGGCTGTTGAAGTCGGGATTGAACCTCCGATAATAATTAGCTAAGCCCAAGAATGTGCGAAGAGCAGAAATGTCCTGAGGTGGTGGGATTGCGTCAAGGGCAGCCACCTTGACCATGTGGGGGCATACTTTCCCTCGGGTCACTTCATGACCCAGATAAATAATTTTGTGCACCCCAAAAATACCCTTTCTCGGGTGGCAATTCAAGCCGATGCCTAGAGAGCCCGGAGTACTATCTGAATGTGTTCGAAATGTTCCTTGAATAATTTGGAGAAAATGATGACAACATCAATGTTACAATGGGCGTAATCGATTCCCCGTAGGGCCTCTGAAACTTTGAGATCTTCATTGGCCCTCAGAGTAGGCAGATCCAAAGAAGCTAATCTAGATAGTGCCGACTCCTAACTTGATATAAACCCAAATGACTGACCCCTAAAGAGTCAGAACCCAAATATAGATTCACCTTTGTAAACAACACTTTCTGTGTGCTAAGTTCCACCACAGAATGCAAAGTTAGAATATGAGATTTGGACACATTGACCCATTTTGACTTTCCCTTATAAATGCAGCCACCCTGGCAGACAAAACCTCTGACCGACTACACCCTTGTTTAGGGTGGACTCCCCTGAGTCCGGAGCAAAAAGAATCACTGAAAATGGTCAAGTAAATTGATAGATATGGTTGGCCAAAGTTTGCCATTTATACAAGGTGCTCTCGAGAGAGGCAGCTACCTACCCAAAATTTTCTAAGTCCTATTCCCCCTCTAAAACTCTATCTACTGAAGTACAACACCAATTAAATTATTGTATCGTATATAAAAGTAAAGGTGCCGGTGTACTTTATGTATGGCCATTGTACAACATGGCCAAAATGCCGACACGTGTAAATTCAAGATTTGTTCCCGTAATCTCCAAAGTTCCCATAATCCAATGTTATCACGCCACGTGTCATCTAACGCGGTAATGATCGTAAACCGCTTAAAGTACCTCTTACGTGATCGCGGCGCCTATCGCGGCCGTCCGATCAAAACCGGCTATAATCATAGTCGCTGAAATTCGACGCGCGGTATTTGTTTCGCGGTCGAAACAAGTGCGCGATATCCGTTTTATAAAAATATGGAAACCGTACTCCGTACTCTCTAAAACTGTATCCATGCACTACGTAATTATTTCCTATTAAATGAACTAGTCTACGTGTAACTAATTAAATAATTATGAAACCCCATATATCTCAATACTTGCTTAGACTAAACAGATAAGGCTAATGACTGAGGGCAACTTGACGGACTGTAGGTACCACGATCAATTCTTGGGCCCGTCAAGTACCTTTTGGTAAGTTTACCTTATTTATCCCCTGTCTTCTCTAGAGAGCTTAGGCAGCCATGGCTCTAGCTCCCTATCCAGCCTTCAGTGACTACAACAAGTGTGGGGGCTTGGAGAGGGGAGTTAGAGGCAGACTGCCTCTGCCTTTTTCTATCCTATTTACAGACCTAGAAAATACACAAATATCAATAGACTTATCCATGGCCCGTTGGAATTTGGCGGGTGCATTTTTGAGGCGGAATGGCATATAAAGCCATTCATAAAACCTGGATATGGCCCAAAAGTTGTTCTCTCTCGATGCTTTGGCTCCATTGCATTCAAGTGGAATCCATTATTCATATCCAAAATGGAGTAAATGGTGGCCCCAGCAAGAGAGTCAAAGATCTCTTCTAAAGTGGGCATCGGATAACGTTCAGAGACTATCGCCCCTTTGAGCATCCTATATACCCCACACATCCGGAAATCTATAGTTTTCTTGGAGGAGTCTTTTTGCGGAGGACTGTTGGAGAGGAAAATCCATGCTACCTTATACTTTCGTGCACCAGCCCTGCGTCCACCATAGTCTGTACCTTTGCCGTGATAAACTCTTTTTCCATAAAATTGAGAGGATATTGTTTCTACCAAACAGTTGTCGTCTTGTCCGTCAAGTCTATCCTAAAAGGGGTCCCTTTATAGATACCTACATCTGTATCAGACCAAGAGAAAACCTGCTTGTTCTCCTCTAACAGTTTGGAGAGCTTGGCTTTCTGCTCTGGATCTAGCTGCTCTCCTAGAGTCCAGTCCATTTTTCCCGGTTCCACTGCTACAAGGGCTTCTGTTGGCCGGCCCCACAAGGAGATGTTAAATTCGAGCTCTACCTGCTAGTTTGTCCTTTGCTCCGCCTCTAACACAGTGCTGCAAACAAATTCCAATAAGCTATTCTGTTATGAGCCTTGGCTCCCCCCCACTGAGGAAGCTCTTGGGTTCTGTGTTTTTTCTGAATGTAATTTGTTGAATCTTAAGCTTCTTGACTTTCTCCCCCCTTTAAGCTGTAGAGTTGCTTGTAGGGCCAACATATGTGGAGCTTCAAGGTATGTTGCGCGTGACTTTGGAGATTGGAGGGTGGAAAATGCCAAAGAATGTTGTAGCACCCATGAAATTGCATTCAAATCCATACTTTGCCTGATTAAACTGCACCTCTTTAAGGCCGATACCCCTAGTGCTGCTGTGGTTGCCGGTTGAAATCCCATTGCCTGTTCTCGTTCCTCAATACTTGGTGGCGTCTAAGTAGCGGTTGTACTATCAAATATCATTCTGGTGAGCCTTTCCGATAAGCATGGCTGTTAGGGAATGATACCAGGGTCAGTAGGGCCCTTCGTGGATTCCCGAGTTTATTGCAACCGAAAAAGGGGGTTCGGTCGGCTGTGGTCAGAAGAGTGGCCATTTGCCTGGTCCGAGAATCTGTTGAACTGTAATGTTGGGATCCGGAACCTGTGTCTTCAACAGCTGTTGGAGGACGGGAAGGGGAGCCAAGTTGGTCCAATAAGCCTGCACTCGGTGGGTTTTTGATCTGACCTTAGCTGCATCAAACACTATGGGAGTCCCCAAAACCTTGGTCACTTGGTTCTAGCTATTGACTACCTATTTCCATTTATCATATGTGGGGTTGACATTTTCCATGACGTACCCCACTGGTGGTTCCCAGCGTTCCTGTAACCTTGTTATCAGTCGAGTCATTTGAAAAAATGTTATACTTCGGACATCCTGGTGTTCCCCGCCCTATCTCGCTAAGGAATAACTCTTACATGGCCATCCACCGATCACTAGGTCTACCATTCCAAGCGTCTCCAAATGTGAATCTGTGATGTTGTCCACATTCTGGGGAAGAGTACGGTGAGAGTTAAACATGGCGGACACCGGGAGTTGTTGTGGGTAAAGTTCGTGCACCTGTTGCAGTTGGTACTCTTTGACTGCACGGGCGTCCGGGTCTATCTCGACTGCCGAGTACGTTTCTACTTGGTATCCAGCTATCACGACGGCTTCGAAGCCGGAACTAATGCTGGAAAATAGCGAGAGAATCTGGAGTCCTAAGGGCGGGATATCCAATGACACCACTTGTTGATTCAAGTCATTCTCTAGATTAGAAACCGTTGGGAGTTTGTGCCGGATGAACCTTACTGTCCAGGATGATATGGCGGGAAAGCTCCTGTCCACTCCCAGCCGAACTGTGGCCAACTGTACCAATCTGCTTTGATACTCCCTTTCCCACCGCTTGGAAATGGGGAATTGCTATATAGAGTTCGCGATATCGGGGGAATATTTGAACAACTCTGAAGGGGTGGATGCAGAGTACACCGGATAACATCTAGCCACAGGAATAGTCGTTTTCCCCCGGTTCAATAAAACCAATGGGACCACCACCTTGGTGCTTCTTGATTTTCTGGGTCTGAAACTGAAACTTGTTCCTTCCATATTCTCAACTCCATGTTCAACCTTGTCCACGTGGCCATGCCCAACATAATTTCAAATTGCTTACCTTCCACCACAAGGAAGGGGAGCTGAATTTGCACGTGTTTGCCTGTGTCATCCGCGAATTCGTTTTCCTTTGCTTTAATGATGCCATATACTGGTTGACTCCCAATGTTCTTAGCATATTTCACAGGGATTGATTTTTGGCATGATTTTCTCAGGCATTTTCTGTAATGCTGAGGTGGTTATGAGGTTAAGGAGGGCTCCGGCATCCACCACTGCATCTTGATACCCGCGGTTACTATTAAGTTTAAAATTACCTGTCCTGTTAAGAATAAGAGCCACCAACAGGGCCTTATAATCTCTATCCGACATAGATGTTTTCGGTTCTGCAGACATGAAGACTGTCTTAGGTGGTTCTTCTAACACGACCCTTTCTCTCCTAGTGTGAATCTCTTCCCCTAGTGCATGAATGATGATTTCTTCGGGCAAATTGTGGGAGGAAGCTAGCGTTTTGACGTGGGTCAAGGCGTAGGGCATCAAGTGTCGTACCAACATGACTGCTGGTTTCGAAGAAGAAGGGTGAGTTTTGGGCGATGAAATGGTTGAGTCCTTGTCTTCTAATTTCTCCTGTTCCCCTCCTCTGTTTCTTCCTATTTTGCGTCAAATTTCCCTGTTGAAGGTGTTAATGGTGGATCAGCAGTTAGTCTTTGAGGCTTGTTATCGGTCAAACCATTCCTGATCTATTTTCGTTGCTGAAGCATTCTTTTCACGCTGTGGTTTCTTGTAACCCTCAAACCGGGGAGGAAGTTTTTTTGGAACCGGAGGAGGCAGATGGGTCGGTTTCAGGCCCAAACCAATGTCACTATTCAGCAGGACAGCTTGCGGTGTGTAGGATAAATGACCGGTGGCTTTGCGGTTGTGGTCCTTTGGTTCCGTCGGCTGGTTGTCCTTTCTCTGTGAAGACGTGGTAGAGCGGAGTTGCCTCTGATTGTCTTCGACCTCAACGTTCCAAGCTCCGGGCAGAAATGTTTTAGCATGATGAGCCTTTGAAGTCTCCATATCCCAACCCATAAGGTCATCATCATCTCCACCCAGCGTGGTCTGCTGTTCCAGCTCTGCCAACTTTCGTAGCAGTTCTTTTTTTTATTTATGTAGTTTCTGAGCGTGCGTTAGAGGTGGAGGAGTACGGGCCCTTTATCCGAAGCGGAGAGCGGCCTATTCTGCTGCCATGGCGGACAATTGATTGCTTTGCTGCTGGATGATGTTTTGTGGCGTCATGTTACTTGGTCTTAGTTCATCTGGAGATCGACCTCCCAAGGGATACAAAAGTTGCAATGGCACGAGATTAACGGCTGTTTCCCCCTAGCCTGTGAACAAAACATATTGCATAATTTCTTTTGGTACACCATACTTCTGGAAACATTGCCCCTCCTTATGGCCCATGAACTCACAGGCCTCACATTTTTACCCCTCAGTAGTGTATTTCCTTATTAGCTCATTAGAGATCTGTGCATCATTAAATTTAGGAAGTCTGATTTGTGTTAATTGAGATTGAGACATTTTGGAGGTTTCGGAGCGAGGAGTAGGTTTATTAGTTTTCTTTTTGACCGGCGTGCGGTCCCCTCCTCCTCCCTGCTTGCGTTCCTACTGCTTTCGGGTTCTTTCTGCTCGTTCTTTCTCAAACTCCTTTTGCTTGATAGCGAGTTCCGGGTTGAGCTTCATGGGGCATCGTTTCCTCACGTGGCACTTTGGTTGCAGTTCAGGCAGTTGTACAGGTAATTTTTTTCATCCGCACCCATTGCAGGTTCGGATTTGGTCTCGGCTTCGTGTTTCCCCATAAGCTTCTGCAAACCTTAAAGTTCTGTAGTTCCTCTTTGTAAAGAGAGGATTCCCCCGGAAAACGTGCGAAGTTGGCTCGTGCTTTGTTGGTAACAGCCTTTTCTCTGGCCTCACTGTTTACAAAATGATCATACAACTTCTTCGCTGCTAATAAGATTTCCTGCGCCGTGGGATTCTTGTCGTCGATTGCCTGACTGGCACTCCAATTGTCGAGGGCTGCCTGTCCTGTTGGTCCGAACGAATTCCAAACAGCGATATAATATTTCGTGGCCATGGCTGGTGTGTCAATGGTAGACAACTTGGTTTTTCTGACAGAGGCTCGAGAGGCGGTTGAACAGAGTTTGCGGTGTTTCATTCTTCAAACATCGGAATTCAATGAATTCGTTGATGGCAGTTTCGTTCTTTTCTGTGTAAAGGAGCCTCCTAGAGTTCTGAAGAGCGGTATAAGGAGTTGGGTTGGCCACCATCCGAGTGGCTGCCTCAGCTGCTTGTACAGTCAGCAGATGGTTAACATAGGCTCTACCTTGGGCTTGCAGTTTCATGTCCCTACTGAAGGTAGCACTAACAGGGGTTGCTGTGGCGGCGGCCAGGTCTGCGGCCAGGTCGGCGGCGGCGTCAAGGACCTCGGCGTCAAGAGCTATATCTGAGATTTTGATGTTTGGAGCCATTAGAGAGGGTTAACGCTCCTTATAGTCGGCCAATGCTCCTCAAGCTAGATAGTTTACCATCATAGGGAAAAGACTGGTCTCAAAATCCTCTTGGATGGCCCCTCCCCTGTATATGTTAATTTCGGACTGCGTGAAGGATTTCCACAACAGTTCAAAATCAAAAAAAGCGATCACCGAGCTGTCCCCCGTAAAGATCCTTATGTCCTCCATTTCGTTTTCCTCCTCGGCAAGGTGGGTGAACTGTGGAGAGGCTATCCTAGTGGGGCTGACAAACTAGACCGGTGAAATGGCTCCGGGTTTTGTCCCTTCTACGCCCGAACCTCTTTCTCCTCCAGGTGTATCTGCTATGACCCCCCCCCCAACTGAAGAAGGTCTTGCAAAAAAAAGAGGTGTGAAATATATGGCTCCTTTATATCCAGCAAAATATTGTTCTTCTCTTAGGACCGTAGCCACTGAAGGGATATGGAGGCGAGGCCTATTCAAAGATCTTTGTGGGATGGGCTGTGGCGAGGACAAAGAGGATCGTGGGCTTTGAGGAAAAGGTTTGTGTCTCCTGGGGAGCCTTCTGGAGGTTTCGGCAGGTGGAGTTTTGGAGTTGGAAGATGGGGATCGTCTGTGAGAAGGTGAGTAGGCAGGGACGTCGTACTTGTAGGGTAAAACAGGCGGTCCCGGGGACGAACGGACTGCGGCAGCGGGAGAAATTGAGGGCAAACGAGAGGAGGCGTGAGGTGGAGATGGCGGAGGAGTGGATAGTCCGAGAGAAATGTGTACTCTGTGGTCAGGTTGTAGCTACATCACGTCCTCCACAGTGGAAGCTCCCGCCAACGAGACCAAGGTAGGATGCTCAGTGGCAACAGCTGCCAAGTTTCCCAGTAGATCTACACCCATCCCTATTTGTAAGGCCTTGTTGTCCCTCCCCCCCTTCCTGCTTAAGTGGAGGTTCCGGTCTAGGTCTCTGGTAAGTGCTCATAGCCGGTGTTGCAGGAGGAATTGCTTGTCCCAAGGGTTGTTCTCACGCAGAGGAACCGGTTCTACGAGAGGAATCGACCTGTCCACTAAGGATCCCCTTTGCTCTCTACTTAGCCTCCCGGAAGAGGAGCAATTCGTGTTCTAGTGCCTTTTTCCATTCCTTTTCAAGAGCCTCCCAGTCTACGGTGACGAGTCTGGCCCCCGCCATAGCCTGACTCTGAGACCGCAAGAAATCAACTAGCTTCTGGGTGCTGCTCACCACACCTAAGAGATCCGCAATTTCCAAGCCGGTACTTTGGGGTTTGTAGGTCTCGAACGTCACAACCTTTCGGAAGGTTAGACTATCGGCACTCATGGAGACAGGGAGCTAGGAGAGACTGAGGAGGAAGGGAAGAACGGCTCATCTTTCGGTTGAAGAGCGAATCTGCCCTTGTTGTCTTTATGATCAAACCGGTGCAACCTCTGGGGCTCTGGGAGCCCCCACTTACTGGTCCCTTCCCCGGCCCGGGTCCGTGAGGTTGTCCTGCCCTAGGACGGTCCACTGGTTCTGGTGTCCTGAGATTGGGTAGAATGCCGGTATGAAGTTGACGGTATCCCCTGTTATTCCTGGACAAAGGTGGATGACCTACTTTTTGATGAACTGCTCAATATTTCCACTACGCCTCCCACTAAGCTTACGATTCTAGCTCGGTCGGACCTAACTACCAGCTGCACCAACTCCTTCTTAACCTTCAATTCATGGAGATTGTGAAGGGCTAAGTTTTCTTTTTGACCGGGCCGGTTAGGGTGTGCCAGGATTTTGGGATCCATATAGATCTCTGCTATCGGAGCCTTCGATCTTCTATGGCGTCCTATTTCAAAAGGGTGACCAGGGACTGCTTCCTTATGTGCCAAGCCCTTCCTACTTTATTTAGGAGATAAGGTCGATCTCTCCCCATTCTCCGTGGCCCAAGATCTGGCAGCCTCGGACAAAGTTGGGAAATTCTCGGGAGAGAAGACAGGTGGAGGAAGAGGAGAGGGTGGCTTCACTGGCTGTTTCGGAGGAGTCTCAACTGTTAAAGCCTCAGGCATTATTCCCTAAAGGACAATCTCTATGTTGAGAGTGGAGGCAAAGGGAACTACTACCTTGGGCCTTGAGACTCTTCCTCCTGTGCTACTGCTTCTTGCCTTTCCTGTTCTTCCAGTCGGACTCGTGAAAGATCCTTATCATAAACTTCTCCTCCTCCCATAGATGACTGGATACAGGAGCTAGATCCCTTTTTGAAAGTACTCCGCCCTAAGCACCTAACCTCTTTAATATATAGAGACAGGTTGATTTTTCAGTACAAGGCTTATCCGCCGGAAGCCCACTAAATGCTACACTCCTGAATACTATACAAAGGATGAAAAAGGAATGCTAGTCGTCCGATCCGGCCCACAAAACTCCGGCCAGAAACCGAGGATTATCACAACAGTGCGCAAATAACTTCCACGCAAAAATATAGAAACTATAAATATCGGCTCTTTCAGATTACCTTGCCCCAGAAAATAGAAATAAATATAGAAATCAATAAAAATGGTGAAGCAAGCTCACATACCTCTGACTGCAACGCAGACAAACTTAGAAGAAGAAACCTCTCCAAATTGCCTCGAAGACTGATATGATTCTCCCTCAACCCTCGGTTCCGTCGTACGGATCCGACCAGACTCTTCAAAGTTTCAAATAACGAAAGTTCGAACCGCCCAAAGAGAGGATAGTGCCAACCACCCACCTGAGCTATGATTTCCACAAAAATCAATCCAAAACAAAGATGGCAATAGAGTTCACGACACAATGCAACAATTCTCCAACAAAAAGATTGATTGTATTTCTCTAGGGTTTTCTTAGGAGACAGTAGTGAAAAAGCAACCTGTCTCCTTCGGCCCAAAGTGCCTTGTACACCAAAGCATTTCCTACTGCCAACTTGAAAGTCCAAGCAATACCATTGGCCAATCAGCGGCAAGCAATCGTTAACGATGTGTCATAAGACAAAATAGGCTGTACTACACTCAGGGTAAAAGGTTGTAAGTCTAACTATGGCTAAATCTACGGTTATAAGTCAAATCTGTTTCGCTATTATAAGAGAAAGGCTGTACAACAACGCTAAATGTCCAACTTCAACCTGATGTAATTAACAGACCAAGAATGAGTTTGACCTCAACCAAATTTTTACTGACTCCTAACAACCAAATGAAGATAAGAACCCGAAAGTCTATACAACGTTCCACAATGTACCCCCCTTCTACATGGGTGGATTACATCCAATATAGTGCAACCATTCCCATCTTTGAGGCTCTCTAACTTTGCACTCCGTCCTTTGTTAGGCGCAAAATACAATGCGTTGAGCTCAACTTTGGAAATCAAATAATCGTGTCTGGTTTGGTGCACTCCATTCTCGGTACACCGGTGTCCGTACAAGGTGAAAGGTGCCTGCAAATCCTGGGTAAGGAAAAATGTGCCACCCAAGCATCCGAGCTTGACAAAGAATTGTTGATATTTGAGTATTTTCTAGGTCTTTAATAGAATAGAAAAAGAGCAGAGGCAGTTTGCCTCTGACTCCCTTCTCCAAGCCCCCACACTTGTTCTAGTCACTCAAGGCTGGAGAGGGAGATAAAGCCATGGCTGCCTAAGCTCTCCAAAGAGACACGAGTAGATAATAGGTATGTTTACCAAAAAGGTATTTGATGGACCTACGAATTGATCTTGGTAGCTACCGTCCGTCAAACATCCAACAGCCGTTAGCTTTGTCCATTTAGTCTAGGACTAGTGCTAGGATATATAGGGTTTGATAGATGTTTACATAGTTACAAGTAGGGTTTTCCATTTAACTGGGTTACGGTATATAGGGCATAAAAACAGTTGTACTTTTAGTACCATCGAAATAAATAGTACGGACATTTATTTCGACGGTCCGTTTTAAATGACGATGTAAATCGGACGACTGTGGTTAGCGCCAATATCGCAGAAAGGACAATTTGGCAATTTGCAGGCGCCGCCACTATGGATGACACGTGGCAATATCATACGAGCTTACAGAATTTAATGAACGGAAGAAAACAATTCCGGAGGTAACAAATGTAACACTATAGCGATTTCGTACAATGTACTTACACAAAGTAATCCAACACTTGTACTTTCTTATAAGGTACCATTTTTCAGACGTGGCATGACCTAGAGCCACGTGGAGAGATAATATTTGGCAGCACGAATTCCGAGAATTAAAAGAAAGAGTCCGGATAAGACACTTGTTGGTTTTTGGCCATGTCGTACGATGGCCGTAAAAAAGAAACACCGGCACCTGCACCTTTATGAACTTTATAGTCTTGTCATTGGTTCGTACTGTAGTATTAGGGGGCTTAGAGAGGAGTTTTAGGACTTAAATTATTTCTGGTAGGTAGCTACCTCTCCCAGAGAGCACCTTGTATAAATGGTAAACTATGGCTAGCCATAACTATCAATTCAGTTGACCAATTTCAGTTATTCTTGTTGCTACGGAATCAAAGCAGTCCACGCTACACAAAAAAGCAGTCGGTCAGAGTTTTTGCTAGCTTGAGTGATTGCATTTATAAAGGAAATTCAAAGTGGGTGAATGTGTCCAAATCTCATATTCTAACTTTGCATTGTGTGGTGGAACTGAGCACAAAAAAAGTCTTACTTCACTGGAGTCAAGCTATAATGGGGTTTTCGTTGTCAAGGGGTCATTCGTTTGGGTTTAAATAAACATAGAGTCGGCACTATCTAGATTAGCTTCTTTTGATTTTCGAATTCTGTGTGGCAATGGAGCCCAAAGAATTTCAAGTTATGGGCCCACCATCTAGGGTGTTTATGTTTGATGGATTAAACTTCACTTATTGGAAGTTTACGATGGAGGGATTACTTTTCGAGAAGCACTTATGGGGAATTGTTTCGCAACAAGTGAGGTGTCCGCCCCTGGGCTCTGGAGGAACTCACTATGGAGAATCATCTGGGGCTGCCCAGAAAACCAACCAGAGTTCAGATGCAATGGAAGGTGAAGGGAAAATCATTACCGTGGAAGGGGAAATAGGGGAGAAGGATAAAGGGACACCTATGGTGAGGGGAGCTAGGCTCTCGGCTACGGTTCCACTTGTGGGGATTATAACTGAACCAAAAACAGAAGAAAATGATAGAAAATTTGGGAATATAAAAACACTATAGCAAAACATAACATACATAGATATGTGTCTAAGTCCATAGCTATCACTCTTTTAAGTCTAATCAAGTATTCGAAAAATTGGGAAACACTAATTTAGATTTATAAGAGGGAGACTATATAGAGGCAGCATTTAGTAAAACAAGAAATAGAGGCCTATGTTTATAAAGGCGTTAGCATGATAGAAATTTGCAATGATATTGCTGCGTTATAAGTTGAGCTTGCTAGTGCGCGATATGTGGAATCTGGGGAGAGAAAGATTAATAAACTAATCATAAAGCTCCCACATGAGTACGAAGAAATCATTTAGTGTATGCAAGGAATGGATGTCTTTTCATGGACTTGGAGCATTACCATGGGGATAATTTTTGTGAGGGAAGGCACCTTGGAGCTTCGTAGCGGAAGTAACACAGAGACTGCATTTACAACTGGTGGTGACTGGCGGAAGAGTGATGTGAGGAACGACGGTGACGAGCGGAAGCATAATGAGAGGAAAAAAGACAAAGGTAAACCTTATCAGAACTTTGGTGGAAAGAGAGGGAGAATAAAAGAAAGGGGAGCTTTGAAAAAATGGGGTTTGCTTCTTTTGTAGAAAAACCGGGTCACTATATCGAGGAGTGTCCTTGTTTGGAAGAACTTAGAAGTTGGAGTGTGAATAAGGAGGTATAAGGGGAAGAGGAGAAAGAGGATGAAGAAATCTTGGAGCTTGTTCACATCGGTAGAATGGAGAAGAGAGAAAAGTACACAAAAATTCCACGAAGGCAACAATGTGCTTTAGGAGGTATAAGGGGAGTAAAGAGAGAGGAGGTACTTGAGGACGTTGAGGAGTGTAGAGTGTATGACATAGAAATGAGAAAGTCAGATCTAGGATCCATAAGTGAAAACGGGAAAGATAAAATTAATGAGGATAATTTTATAGACAATTTGGAAACATAAAATTGGTTGGAAATGGAGACTTCAACAGATTGCGAGGAAAGGGGAGAAAAGAAACTAGAAGGGGTCTTAAAGGATAAGGGAGAAGAGGAATATTTAATGAAAGGTTTAAGGAGGAGAAATATTTATTGGGAATAAATTTAGAAAGTGAGTGGAAAGAAATCGATGGGAGAGAGTGAGCAAAGTTCAGTTTTTGGGGGTAATGGGTTTGACATCACTAAAGGAAGTGATTTTATTTATGGAGGTGTGCCTATAAAAGGGTTAGCATTTAAGTGTATGTTGCAGATTGGAGATGGGGCTGGCTATTTGGATTACAAGTGGGAAATCGGTTTGTGTGTGGATGGAAAAGAGATGAGGTGGATAATATCTTTGCTCGGATTTATGAAAAGTGGGATGTTAAATAAAATGTATGATCACCAAGATGGAATGTTTACTTCAGCTCATTTAAATGACCTTTTTAAATAGGAGGGTGTTGTCTTAAAGTTTTATGAAAAAAAAGGGAAAAGAAAGAAAAATGGAAAAGGGGAAAGGAATGTTTTTTATTTGTTTGTAAGAATTTAAAGAAAGTAGACTAGAAAATAAGGGGAGTGTTGATATTTGAGTATTTTTTAGGTCTTTATTAGGATAGAAAAAGAGCAGAGGCAGTTTGCCTTTGACTCTCTTCTCCAAGCCCACACACTTGTTATAGTCACTCAATGCTAGAGAGGGGGATAAAGCCATGGGTGCCTAAGCTCTCCAGAGAGACACGAGTAGATAATAGGTATGTTTACCAAAAATGTATTTGACGGACCCTAGAATTGATCCTGGTACCTATCGTCCGTCAAACATCCCGCAACCATTAGCTTTGTCCATTTAGTCTAGGATTAGTGCTAGGACATATAGGGTTTGATAGTTATTTACATAGTTACACGTAGGGTTTTCAATTTAACTGGATTACGGTATATAGGGCATAGAAAGAGTTATACTTTTAGTACCGGAAAATAAATAGTAGGGACATTTATTTCGACGGTCTGTTTTAAACGACGATATAAATCGAACGGCCGTGGTGAGCACCGACATCGCATAAAGAACAATTTAGCAGTTTGCAGACGCCGCCACTCCGAATGACACGTGGCAACATCATACGGGCATACGGAATTTCCGGAACGGAAGAAAACAAATCTGGAAGTGACAAATGTTGCACTATGGCAATTTCATACAATGTACCTATAGAAAGTACTTTGACACTTGTTCTTTCTTGTACGGTATCGTTTTTCAGACGTGGCATGACTTGGAGCCACGTGGAGAGATAATATTTGGCAGCACAAATTTCGGAATTAAAAAAACGAGTCCGGATAAGACACGTGTTGGTTTTTGGCCATGTCTTACGATAGCCGTACAAAAGGTACACCGACACCTGTACCTTTATATACTTTACAATCTATTCATTGGTGCGTACCTTAGTACTAGGGGGCTAAGAGAGGGGTTTTAGGATTTATAATATTTTTGGTAGGTTAGCCTCTTCTTCAGAGAGCACCTTATATACATGGTAAACTTTGGCTAGCCATAACTACCAATTTAATTGACCAATTTTAGTGATTCTTGTTGCTGCGCACTCATGGGAGTCTACACTACACATGAGTGTAGCCGGTCATCAGTTTTACCAGTCTGGGTGGCTGCATATATAAGAGAAAGTCAAAGTGGGTGAATGTGTCCAAATCTCATTTTCTAACTTTGCATATGTGGTGGAACTGAGCACACAATAGTCTTACTTCACAGGGGTGAAGCTGTAATGGGGTTTTGATTGTCAAGGGTTCAATCATTTGAGTTTATATAAACTTGGAGTCGACACTATCTAGATTAGCTTCTTTTAATTAAGAGAATAAGAAGTAATAATAGGGGAGAGTAAACCTCTAACTAGTTTGCAGAATACTTGAGAGATGAGGGATTTCAGCATCAAAAAACTGTACCCAATAATCTAGAACTAAATGGGGTAGCTGAGAGGTTGAACCGCACTTTAAGAGATAGTGTGCGTAGTATGTTGGCAGATAAGAAAATAGGAAAAAGATTTTGGGCAAAAGCCATGAATTGACAAACTACATTAAGAATAAAGTCCTCACTACAGCCGTAAATAGAATGACACCTTATAAGAGAAGGAAACCAGATATCTCTCACTTAAAAGTATTCGGTAGTCAAGTTTATTGTTTTCGAAAGCTTTAGTCCTCTCTATGCCTCGAGTGTGAGGGAGAGAGAGTTTCACGACTTAGCATATGTTTGGTTGTAAGTTCAATTCATTACACACCAGAAATGATGTTCCACTAGATCGGTAGGGAGTACACATTTATATACACTCCTAAGACTCAAGTCACTACAAGAAAGAAGACACTCCAGAATATCCGATTGTTTGTGGATAGATACACTTGAGGATAAAATGGCACATGGAGATTTGTCTACAGTGCCGAATGTGATATGTACGCGGCTGAAGGAGACCGTCGACAAATGCTGTTCCGTGTGAACCACATACACGACAAATGACGTGGCATATAGAATCCTACTCCTTTGTAAATATCTAGTTAAGTAGTTTTTTGTCTTTGTGTAGTTAGTTGATTAGTAAAGGAATCTTTTTGTGTGACGTACCTTGTTTGGTTCGAGCCGTAGGTATTTATTGTACGGCTGGTATGCCTCCGTACGTTCAGCAGCATAGGCTTCAGTGTATATTAGTAGGACTTAGATAACTTTGAAGGTATGAACATTTTGTAGTCAAAAACTGTACAGCCTGTTTTTGACATTTTCATCAGTAGATATCTCACAGATCTGTTGGCAAAATTATTTGTAAATTTGTGTGTGTGTTAATCCTGATATTATCTACTTTGTGGTAGATTTGCAGAGCTATTCTGTCTCTGGTTTGGGTTTTATCAACTGTTGAAGTTGCTGTTTTTCAGACCGGTTTTTGTGAAAGTTTCTAGCTTGGTTTGGTTCCAAGATGACTACACCGGCATCCTCATCTTCTTCGGTTCCGGCTGTTATCTCAGAAAAACAAAGTTGTCATGCCGCATCAGGTTGATTTCTCGCGCGCACAATATCATGCAGGCACGCGTGATATTCGTCGCGTGCGCACGATATAATGCACTCATGCACAGTATTTCTCACGCACCCTCGGTATTTTGCACGCATGCGCGGTATTCTGCACACTTATGGTATTACGCGCGCACGCGCGATGTCATGCTGTAGAATTTGATGGTTTGTTTAGTATTTTCTAGGTCTAAATTAAAATGCAGAAAAGAAGCCAAGGCAGTCTGCCTCTAACTTCTCTTTTCAACTCCCACGCTTGTTGCAGTCACTGAAAGTCGAAGATGAAGCTAAAGCCCTGACTACTATTGCATTTTGTTGTGAACTCTATTGCCATCTCTGTTTTGGACTGTTTGTTGCTGAAATTGTAGCTCGAGGGGGTGGTTGCTATAGTTCCCTCTTTGGGCGATTTGGACTGTTTCCATTTGGAACTGAGAAGAGTTTTGTCGGATCCATGCGGCGGAACCGAGGTATGGGGAAGGATCATAACTCTCATCGTTGCCATTTGGAGGTGTTGCCTCTTCGTGATTTGGCCATTGTTGCACTCCAGGGTATGTTTAGCTTGCTCTTCCATTATTGATTTTCCTATCTTTTATTCAATTCTCTGGGGCAAGGTGATATTGTTTAATCTGAGAAAGCCTATTTTTATTCTTTTATATTTCCGCGTGGGATTATTTGCGTACTATGAGTTTGTTCTTAATTGTCTCCGGAACTTTGGATTAGCCGGAGTAAACGACTTACCTTTCCCGCATCATTCATCAGGAGAGTGTTATCGAGACTGCGCATTTAATTGACTTCCAGTGGATGAGCACCGAATAAGGGGTATGTTGTATTTTCTTTTTCATTTGTTCTCGCATACATACCTTACTCCGTATCGGTTTATAAAAAGGCCCTTCCTCATACACCCCGAGGGAAAGGAAAGAACCAGGGAGGGTATTACCCCACCTCTGGGGAAGCATTGGCATTTGGGGTGGGATGTAAGTCCTTCTGGCACATTCTCCTCGGACAGTGTGCCCAACCTCATGGTTCCGGGGCACGCTCGACAGGCTGCCTTAGCTCTATAGGCAAAATTAAAGAGTGACATAAGTCACTCTCAACAAAAGGTTGAGTCCAGCAGGACTTGAACCTTCGACCAGCATAGCGAGGCGTAGCCGTCAGCTGTAACAAGTGTGTCGTAGAATTTCGTTACAGTACATGAGGTGTGATATTTATTAAAACGTTGTTTAGAGGATCTAGTCTGATTATCGAAATTACGGATATAATGCATAGAGATTCCTTAAATATACCGTACCACAAGTCACACACAAAACAAATGAACCGGACATTTGTTTTGACGGCTAATACTGAAAGCCGGTATGGATTTGACGTCGCGTATCATCGCCGAGATCCCGGAATGGCTGCTTTGGCGGTTTTCGAGCTTGACATGACCTGGTACCTTGTGGTGAGATAACATTGAGAGGTAGGAATCCGAGGGAGCATAAAGATGGGTGAGACAAAGACATGCGTCCATCCAATGACCTTGCCGTACACATGCCGTACAAAAAGTATATCGGCCAAAGTACTTTTTTGTACTCTACAGTCAGGTGATTGGTTTGTACGTCAGTAGTTAGGGGTTGTGAGAGGGGTTTAGGACTTCAGGAATTTAGTAGGTAGGCATCTCTCTCTCTTCGATGTCATGCCGCATCGTGTCGGTTGCCCGCGCGCACGATATTATCCACGCACGCGCAGTATTTTGCATGCATGCGCAGTATTTCTCACGCATGCGCAGTATTTTTCACGCACGCGCGGTATTTCTCACGCGCGCGCAGTATTTCTCATGCACGCGCGGTATTTTGCACGCACGCGCGGTATTTTGCACGCACGCGCGGTTTTCTTGCATGCACGCGCAGTTTTCCGCGCGCACGCACGGTTTTTCGCACGCGCGCAAGATTTGACGCATGCACGCACGATTTAATGCATGCACGCACGATTTTCGCACGCATATATAAATTTCGTTCACACGTGCGATTTTACGCCGATTCATTTATTTATGACATGTACGCGATTCGCGTGCATGTTTCGTTGAATAGTACTAATTCCGTGCGATATGTTTTATTTCGTGCGCAGGTATGTTATTTTCGAAGTATGGACGCGAAGTATCGTTTTGGCGACGCATCGCGATTTCCAGAAATATTTCGTGCGATGGTTTTCGTTTCGTGCGATATGTTTCGTTTCGTGCGTATGCACGCAATTTCGGGAGTATCGACGCGAAGTATCGTTTGGCGCCGAATCGCGATTCCTGGTAGTATCGGCGTCGCTTCGATACCTTGTATTTATTTAAGTCGCGAACCCATGTAGGTTTGCGCGCACATGTAGTTAGGGAGGGTTTTTACCCTCGGATAATGGATTTTGTCACGCGTACGGCAGACGATATTGGCCGCCTATTGGCCAACATCTTTAGTAGTTTCATGCATGTAAAGTAGACTAGACATAGGCTTATTTTGCTTAGGCCTAGTGTAGCTCTTCTTAGCCTAATTCTCAGACTTAGAGAATTTAGCTTTTGGACAAGAATTTTCTCTTGGCAGCGGAGCTTTTCTCTTGCTCTCTCTCACCGATTGCCCACGTGTCTTTCTTCTCCTTGCTAGCTAGCTGTAGAGGCTAGATAGGTTAAGAATATTTCACCTTTTATTTGTGCCCACGTTTTTAATCCACACGGCCTAAGGCCACGTCCGGAAGGTTTCCTTCCAAACTTGGTCTTTTGGTTGAAGTGTGGAATTGGAGATCGTGGGGGAGCACATCTGTACCTTGCTGTGCCTTCCTCGGGCAGCTTGACGGTTTGGTTGTGTGTTTGTATCTTGTTTGTATTTCAGTTGGCTTGAAAAGAGTGTTTTTTTGATCGGATTTGGATTTTCCCTTGTTCCGCTTGGAATATTTCTTGCTTTGCTGTCGTAACGGGATAACTCTTGTAGGGAATGTGATAAAGACCAGAGAGCCTAGTATTGGGTTCACTTCACTCTAGGGGAGTATTCTTTCCCTTCTTTTTAGGGTCATTTTAACCTTTGTTCCTTCTCATGCTGTATATTTTTTATTGACTTTTCATATTTATTTCCGTTGTTGTATATGTTTCTGAGCATGACTTTGCTGGTTGTGATGCATGTTTGCTTGCTTGCCTCTCATGCACGACAAAGATTGCAACTATGTTATAGGGGACTAGTTGCCACTAGCCCTCGTGGGGGGTACATGCCACGTAACTTTTCGGATTGTCATGTAGATTATGTTGTTAGCTATCACTAAGAATTCAATTTAGCTTCAGCTGACTTTTGGTCCATTAATTATATCAAAACAAAGTTTGGCATTTTCATGTCTTTTTTAGTACTTTGTCTTATAATAGTGGAACAAAATATGACTTCTGACCGCGGATCTAGCCGCAGTCCGGAGTATAGCTTTTTGCCCCAAGTGTGGTACGGATTGTTTTGTCTTATGTCAGTTCAACAACACTTGCATCCCGCTCATTGGCTAATAGCATATCGTTGACCTTTTGAACGTGAGATTAGACAAACTTTGATGTATAAGACACTTGGGTCCAAAGGAGACAGGTTGCATTTCAATACTGTCTCGTGAAAAAAACCCCAAGAAATTTGGAGCAAACCTTCTATTGGAGAACTTTTGACTTGCGTGCTTGGACTCTATTGCCATCTCTGTTTTGGAATCTGTCTTTTTGTGGGAGTCGTAGTTTGGGCGGGTAGTTGGCACTATCCACCTTGTTGGGCGATTTTGGCTCTTTGCTGCTTGAAACGGAGAAGAGTCTTGCCGCGTTTGAGCCGCACAACCCGAGGGGTTAAGGAGGATCCGGTTTCGGTACCATTGAGAGGGGGGGGGGTATTCTCTGCTCTGTGTCATCATTTATTGCAGGGGTATGTTGAGTTTGCCTTGCCATTATTCATAATTGCGCCTTATATTCTATTTCCTGGAGCAAGGTGATATTGTTAAACCTGAAACAACCTATTATTTTAATTATTTTGTTAAACCTGAAACAACCTATTATTTTAATTGTTTATTATATTTTTGTGGTGAAACAACCTATTATTTTAATTGTTTATTATATTTTTGCGGGGAAGTTCACCTGTGTACTCGCTGAGGGCCCCTTTTTGCTCCGGAGTTCTTGAGTTCAGAGGGTATTTTGGGCATCTCTTGGAAGTTTAGAGGGGTTTTGAGTAGCATTTGTTTCGCTTTCGGCGGATCGGCATAGTACTGAAAAGCAACCCTTGTCTCCTCGGATTAGGGGGGATAGGCGCTTTAGTTTGAATACGATACTCTTCTTTGAGAGTAAGATTTCCCTTTCCAGTCAGTTTCTCTTCTTGGTAGTCATCACTCAATGGGAGGCGGAGAAGTTCAAGATAAGGGAACTCTAGATATCGATCTAGAGAGCATTGTAGGTAGGAGACGTTTGTACCGGAAGAAGGGTCGCCTATGTCAGAGAAATCTGTCCCAGTGGCGCCGGTCTTTGATTCTCTGGCCAAGGAAACGTCTGGGGCACCCGCTCCTCCACCTATTCCCAGCTTGACTCCAGTGGCGCCGGTCTTTGATTCTCTAGCCAAGGAACCATCTGGGGCACCCGCTCCTCCACCTATTCCCAGTTTGATTCCCGAGCAGTTCCCATCTTTGGCCGAGGCTGCCAACTCCAAAGCCTAGGAAAGGAAGAAGTTGTCTTCTACTGCTCGCCGAAAAGGATTGGCTCATAAGTAACCATTCTCGAGTCACTTCCTTGAAGTTGGTTTTCATACTCGATCCAAGATACCTAGGGCAGAAATTCCAATTGATCCCTCGGTGTTGACTGATCCACATCATCCTGGCCGCAAGGAACTCCTTGCTCTTCACGACCTCCATGAGTTGAAGGTTAAAAAGGAGTTGGTTCAAAGAGTGGCTCGGACAGATCGAGCTCGGGTGGTTCGACCAGTGGGAGGGGTGGTGGAAAATTTGAGCAGTTCCTCCGAGGGTCGTTCTTCACAGTCGGTACCGGATGCTATGGATGGTTTAACTCCGATGGCGGTTGAGATATTTGGTTGTTTGGGTGTGGCTTTAGACGAGTTCCTCTGTGCTTGTGGTCGGCGTTCGTTCAAGCGGCGGGGACCTGGGAGACGGTCTGTTTCAGTACTTACTTCCTTTTACCGTCAACGTTTATCGGTGGCCCTTCAGCAAGTGCAGGCTTCTATTCTCCTTGGATTGTCTATTGCGGCTATGGATCGTCGACGTGTCCCAGAACTCCCTCCTCGTGCTCCTCCGGGGTTCGGGGACTTACGTGGTTACTTTGGGTAGATTTTTATTTATGTTGGGATTTTGTTGATAGGTGTTAGCTCTTTCATTTGATGTTTCGTTTGTTGTTTTTTGCTTCTCTGGGTGTTTTCCGTCACTAGCCATCTTTTCGTGTTTTCGTTGCTTTTGCCTTGCTTATTGTTTTTGTTTCTTCCCCAGACATGTAGTTTTTCAGTTTTTGCCGTGCTACTTCCTCTTGTTCCCATGGACTCAGATGGTTTACCATCGCGCTCTTTAATAAAGTCAACCATTCTACTAGTTCACAAGTTATTTTGAAGTTTACACAAGTTGGAGATGAGATTTTTTTTTGAAATGAACAAAATGCTCAGAATTGTCGATTATACGTTTGATTAAACAGCTGCAGGCTTAAGAGGTACACCGTTTATCACAATTAGTGTCAATGTTTTTCTCACCACTTTTGACATGCTTTTTTTTTGGTGCACACCTGTGCAATTTTCAATTGGTAACCTCCATTTGGAAGGCGTGAACCTAGCCTTTCAACCACAACTTTTGGAAAAAATGCAGCAAGTGTGCATGTAGAGAGGATGTGTTAAGTAGCCTAAAAGCCATTAGCACTAATCACGAGAAACGGTGTATTGTTCAAATCTAACACTACCTAAACCTTGGAGGAGATTAGGAAAAACAGCAAATCCTAAACTTTTTTGTTTTTTTAAATCTTTTTTTACCGTAACATCCACCTTTAAGAACTTGTGAGAGGTTCAATAGTTTTCTTTCTGCATTCCGAGAAGCAAGCATTTGCGATGTAACATTTACTATGTTCAAACCGTAGTTTGTAGATGTTTTGTAGAATTGAGCAATGGTGGAGGTAAGGGTTCTTGCCCTGTAGGACTTCCGGTCAAAGCCTGCCATTGGTAATAAATTTGTTGGTATTCTGAACTTTTCGTGTGTACTTTTCAAAGTTTTTGACTGTTAGCAACAGACACACTGGTAAAACAGTTCAATTAGGGAAACCACACCTTAACTTCAGTTCACAGCGCTGCATGATATAGTACCCGATCTCCGTAACAGCACAATTTTGTCTGTATCGTGCGTGAAAAAGTTCAGGAGGTGCAGAAGTGAAAACAAACAGTGAAAGCTGTCCATGTTGGTACACTGTTAAGAACAAGGAGCGCAAAGAGACGGCCGTATGAGTAAATTGTTTGATTCTTCTTCAGAAAGTCTTTTGGTAAACTTTGATCGTCTACAGGATCTAAGCGAATACTCATGATCTGGAGAAGCACAATTTGACGAGTTGTTCACTAAGGCCACAACAAACAATTTTTTCCTCTTCAATATAAGAAAATGATAACATGTGAGGAACTCCTACATCAAAAAGCTATTGAACTACTACAAACTATATTGAACTATGGAGCTAGTCACAACTCAAACATGAGTCCAATTAAATAAAAGATGTCGCTGTTGGAGTGAAGGTGTCGAAAAACACTCCAAGTGAGCCTGCGGACACTTGGCAGTACTACAGTAAACTGTTTCAATAATGAGCACAAATCTGTCCCAGAATCTGTCGAGATTCGATTTTGGCAGATTTATGGGAAACCCGTGAATTCCAGAATGAGTGCATTCCAGAATGAGTGCATTCAGATGATTCCCGGGTGGTTCAATCATCATTTCGAAACAATGATTATTGTGTTTGTGTGGCAAGCTTATAGAGTGATTAACAGGGACAAGCTCCATTTTGGTCACAAATGTACTCATTTCTATTCAGTGCCATATAACATCATTTTTTCCCCTAATGCAGTTGAAACAAACGCTTGAAAAACATAAGCAGAATTCTAAGAAAACAACTGCCCTCTATGCAGGTTTTCGGCTTTTCAAAATGCCGTATAGTCAAGCAACTAGGTTCTCTTAAAGCAAAGTTGTGCATATCACTATCCAAAATTGAAAATAAGACACCATTCTGAACCTTACCAAAAAAAAAGACACTTCCAGATACTTTCAGCAGCAAATGCTGAACTAACTCGCTCAGAATCCGTACCGTCAGATTTTAGCGTTTACTGATTCTTGCCGAAGTTTATCAATATCTTTTCTTTGCCTTCACTCAAATATAGAGGTTACGGAATGCTGCTGAATTTCAATATGGTTCTCATATCCATCCAAACGTGAGAGCTTCAAACTTCCCCGTCATTCAAAGTGTGCGTCACCATTGTCACATTTTTGAAGACTGTTTGCCCGACGGAGTCAGCCAAAGCAGAATGTTTCCATGTAGACGAATAAAACGAGAGGAAAAACACTAAAGCTACAAAGACAACACTGGTGATCGTGCGGAAGATAAAAACTGCACAACCCTTCCAAAGTTTTCTGTTATGACTTGGCATACAAAGACTTGACATACTTACCTACACGAGTATGTGTAGGTAACAATTCATGTTTGCTCGCCACAACCTGTGTGGTATTATCATGAGGGTTTCAGCCATAAGCAACCATTCAAAATTACAACCAAATTCCTCGATGCATAGTATAAAAATTAGTGAATGATTGTTGATTAGTAAAAAAAACAGTTCGTATAACAAACAATAAAACTGGAACACAGAAGGCACAATTTTTCCAAAAATTTGTAAGGCTGAAAATCTATTTGAAATAGGACGACAAATGCAGGCATAAAATAAAATCGTGACAATGCTTCTTTTCACTTGTACTAAGACCCTGAGTTTAACCTCTTCATATGCTCTTTCAGGTCAATGTCATTTTTTAAAGTCCCTAATTCTGCATGACCTTTTTGAATATGTGACACCGTGACTCAACAATACCAAATTTTTGATTTCTCACCTGTCCCGAAATGCCGATATATCAGTCCAGAACGCATTTTTCCAAGGCCTGAACCGGCACTAAAAAAAGTTGAGTAGAATAACACCTGCAATACATTCATGTCATTATGAGCTCCATGACACCCGCATACCATTCTAAATACTGATAAGAACAAAACTACCACGGCTTCATTGTACACCTCCCTGTAACTTCTATAATGTTTATCATGACAGCTACATTTATATTCTATTGAGCATACAAACAGCAAAAAATGGAGAAATCCACACCTGAAGAGTGACTGAATTAAATGAGAGGAAGAACAGCAAAGTTATAAAGTCAACACTGGCCATCATGCGGAAGAGAAAAACTGCACACCCTCCCAAAGTTTCCGTAATGACTTTGCATCCCATCAGCATTTGTCAAGAAACAATTTATGTTTGTTTCAGCAGAACCTGTGGGTTATTATTGCAATTATCCGCGATAAGTACTGTAGTGGTGTGTTTCAAAGGCCTCATACAGATAACGAAGTGTTTATACAGAGATACAGATATACAGTTATGGTTAATAAGAGTTTTTTTGTGACCTCGATGATCAATATAACATTTTCATATATCGAAAAGGTATCTGTAGTCAATATTTTACATTGATAATTTCATTTAAAGTAGGGACCCGTCAGTCCAAAGCATGACGCACAAATTTCCATACAACAAACATCACGTGTAAAAAAGAAGTACATTCTTTGTTCACCGAAACCAGCAATACCATCATACAATTCTTACAACAATGAAACCTTAAATTGTGCTAAATCTACATTTTCTGATTATCCGCTGCTTTTCATACTCCTCATAGAGGGCGACTACGATTTCACAGCAAAAAAAAATCTACACTTTTCATGTCTGAAAATCAGCGGTGGAATATTGCAGGTTCCGGCTCTTCATACGCCTAGTTAAGGTTTGAAGTGCGTCCTTCGTCAAGAATTCGTATATTTCAGGATTACGCTTTGGACAGTAAATAATATACACTATAACAGATACATCAATGATAAACAATTAATCGTCACCACTCAATATACCAAGCCCTTTTCCCGTTCGATATTCTATAATTGTCAATATAACACATGACGCGCTAAGAAAAGAGCTGATACACAACATTTAAGAGACTCTTTAAAAAATTTGAAACCAAGTTAATCGACACACAATATCAAAATGATAGTGTAAAATTTAATCGTGGATCATAACAAGCAATAAAACTCTGAACAACTTACTTTTGCCAGAACTGTGAGGTAAGAATTCCATTGGAAAAAACGTGAATGATGACGGAATAGAATAAAATCCCAGCAATGTTCCTTTTCAATTGGTACTAAGACTCAAATTTCAGGCCCAAATTTTAGCTTCTTCATATGGTCATTCAGGTCGATGACTCTAGTTCTGCATAACATTTAAAATTTGGGACGAGGTGATTTTCAAGATTCTGATACCTCACCTGCTCCGAAATGCTCATAGATAACTCCAGAGATCAAGGCTCCAAGACCTGAACCAACACTAAAAAAAGCTGCGTTGAACAACACCTGCAATAGACTCCTCCCATATATGAGCTCCATATTACAAAGGGAACATTCTACACATAGTAACTCCTGAGGTCGGACACAACCATGAGTAAACCAAACTGATAACTACACCGTGAAGCGCTATTAGCATTAACAATAATTTCCTCCAGGTGCTTTTTGGCCTCGGATCACAAAATAGCGTTATAAATACAAATGGTTCTTCTCTTAATGCTGATTATTTTTGCGGTCCACAGTCATCCACGTCATTTGAACCGGAATAGAGATATTAACGCTAAAACAGTTATTGCTAATAAATAATTCACAGTGTACCAAACTGCCCATGGAACATATCCTAGTTTGTTAAAAAGAATTCATATGACGGTTCCCCATCCATGAGTTCAAATTGGGGGTCTCTGTCCCCGTTACAATATCGACCACAGCTGCATTTAAGGCTGTCGTACGATATTGGATGAGACAAATACTAATGAAGGAGAAAACTGAAGGAGAAAAACACACCTGAACCGCGGCTGCAAGCCCTGGAGGAGCGATCGCCCCAGCGTGCATAGTCCCTGGACATCATAACTCATTTCCAAGTTAAACCCATACTACTATGGAATCACATTACAACACATCAGAAAAGGAACTTTATTACATGCTGAGAAAAGGAACGACTTCATTCAACCGTCAAGCATATTCCTTGGACCAGAGTATTAACCAGACGCAAAACAAGCAAACGAAATAAACATTACTCAGACTCTAAGTTTCCTGTGATGCTTTCTCACTTTCATCTAATTACCAATAAGAAAAGAGCCAAGAGAAATTTTATAAGAACAATCTGACGTTGAGTTTTACTAATGGGAACAATGCACTGGCCTCAAAGTACCTATACTTTCCAGACGGTGAAGTTGAGAAAACTAATCCAAAGGCAGAGCACAACTGCTCACTGACAATTTTTCTTTCAATACTGCAGGTGAGTCAGTTTACTTTCTACTACACTTACTAAACTCTTGCATTAGTACCAAACAAAATTCAGCCCATACATGATAAAATAGATACCAACAAAAAAAGAAAAACATATGAGCTTACCTATGGAAAAGCCCCAGCCAAAGGTGATGCCATGAAGAAGTTCAACCGGTAGTACCGTCCACGGATTTGAAATGAATGAATAACAAAGAAGTCTGCAGGTACCTTCAAAATGTTTTTCATTGAAGTGAACACTTTCACTTAAACAATTATATGCAGTAAATATCACTGTTACTAAAGCTGCCCAATGATTTCTTTGGCCCAATGGCTTGTTAGGATAAGTCTGGCATTGATGAGATAAACAGTGGACGGAACAACGGCTCCCAAAGCTGGCTCCTAGAGAAAAACTTCAAGACCACAGCATTAAGTAGATGGGAAGATGGTGGGTGATCAAAAGTGTGTAAAAAAGTCTGTCTTTGAGCAAGTGTTAATGACTTGAAAAAAAAAACACACACACACAATTCAAGAGCACACACCAACATTAAAAGACATCATACCTGGCAATATTGCAACTGAGGACAAGACATAGAACACCCACCACGCCCACCAACCGTACAGCTGCACCCGAGAGATACATGGCTGGGACCTCTGCCAGGCACCTGCATCCCTCCACATTGACCGCGATTACATGGCTATTAGAGTTAGTGAATTATTAGTGGGTTATCATTCAAACTCGTGGCATAACTGCCGCCTTACTGTATGAAACTCACTTATCTGCCAACAACCTGAAGGCAGAAAATCAGCTTAAAAGAAAAAAGAAAAGGAGGATAAAAAGCCAGGGCAAAACACCTTCAATCTATATCAGAAAATGAATGATGAAGGACATGATAAGGACCTCACGTGACTGTGAGTGTCAAGCCCATCAAAGTTGTGCTGCCTCCTAACTCGTCGATGTAGAGAAAAAGATAATTCTCAATACAGCCCAGGGACATTCCCATTATCAATATAACTCCAAAAAAGACGACCACACTCGCATGACTGAAAAGATTTTGCGTGGCTACAAAGAGCTCAATCAAGGTGGGTCTTTTTTTAGTCGAATCCTCTATTTTATCTTTTGTGCCTTCGAACTGAGTACTGACTGCAACAGTCGCTGCCATCACTGCCGGTCCATTGAAACACCTTTCCAAGAAAAGTCAGCAGTTTTGTTTATGTTTTTTTTTGGAGATGAGATGGTGATTTTTCAATGAAAATGAAGGAAACGGAAGAGTGAAATCGTGAGAGAAATATGATTGTTTTCAATTATATTTTTTTTAGTGGATTCTTTTTGTAATTACAAATACGCAATTACTGGCTAGTAACCGCAATAATCGTACGGAAAAATGTATGATCTGTACAATTTGCTGTACAATTACTGTGATTACTAGCAATAATGCTGGTAATCGCATATAGTGTAATTAACCTATTAGGGGGCAGTAGCTGTCCTTGTATGAGAACAAACCACTCAAACAAAATTTTCCCAGCTTTCACCCTATCCTGGCGAAACTCCAATTGTATTTCAATGTAACAGAACAATAGAACAATAACATTATTGAGGGCTGTGATAGACATATACATGCCACATGGCAGTAGAAGATCGCGTTTAGGTTTGTCACTTGAATAAGAAGGCCAAGCAAGGGACTCGCCGATCCCCAACCGACTGCCCCCCATAGTCTCTGCATTTGTGACCTCCGCCCTCCACAAATGCATTGTTTAGCCATCACTCTCATAGGCTCTAAAGACCTACAAAGACCAACAGTCTACGTATCAATAATCTGCACTTCCACAAACTGGTCTTCTACAGAAAAGCAGGTGACAAAATTCCAACAAATATTACTGAGAATTCTCATAATACTCAGTTCCTCGACATCAAATAATGAAACAATTATCCTCACAAACTCCCAGAAAAGTGAGGCATGGAGTATCTCTGCCTCATCCAGAAGATGGTTTCAGCAAAAACATAAGGTTTTCCAAAAACTTTACAAGTTTCAGAGAAGTTTCTTCACAAGCATGAGCAATAGCTACAGTAACCATGGCTGACGTCATTTTTCCACCATAATGAACAACGCCAGATACCAAAAAAGATTCAAGACTTTATCACAACAAAGGCAAAGATCGCATTATTTCCTCCTGTCTCACATTGCCACTAACAAGACCAAACATTTTTACCAGTTATGACAACAAATCCACATAATGTGGACAATCATAATTAGACGGAAGGGGCATTGGAAACTCCAGTTTGCATTTTAGCCCAATGCTACAATGACATAAGCATCCACTATCAAAATTTTAGTGATGGTATAAGTTTTGTCCCTATAATGGGAAAATCTGTACTAAGGACACCGATTCTCACAAGGAAAGTGAATAATTGGCTCGCCACAGGTTATTACTTTAATACTTTACTTTAGGACAAGGAGAGATAAGGGTAGGGGGCAAGGAGAGACGATGCAGAGAGAAACGGGAGGGAGCCTACCAGCTTTCCATAGTCGGATTCATCCGGAAGTGCTTTCAATGCCATCACATCGACCAGGACTGAAGATGGAGCACCAATTGCATAACTTAAACAAATGACTAAAAATAACTCCCAAAATGTGGTGGTCCATCCAGCCAAAAAGCGGCAAATAGTGGCACCAACAAGTGTAAGAATAAGAATTTCCTTCGACTTTCTGGTATAATCAACAAGGAAGCCCCAAAGAGGGCCCATTGGAATGGCCGTTACTGGCTGTAGGGCTAGTAAGAGTCCTATTTGCCCCTCGGAAAGCCCAATGCGGTGATAATACAGAATCAAGAAAGGCGATACACAAGCCAGCCCTGCAAATGCAAAAAGATACCATAGGCGGAATGGCAGTAGGTTGCCATGGCTTTTATGTGTCGGTAACGGTGTCTCAGAAACAGAAGAGTCCAAGGATACTTTAATGACTTCTCCAGGAATAGGAGGAGAGGCCATAGGTGTCGAAACAAGAGCAGTTACATTGCCATTTGTTGATTCTCCAGCAAATACGTTCTGCAAAATAAGTATTGCACATAGTTGGAATTAAGAGGTTTTCTGCCTAAAGCTTTCTGACTTCCTGAAAGAGAGTAAAAAATGAATGACAACAAGCACATGTTTTACCGGAGTAATTATAAGCAAGTTACTTACACTGAATAACCTGCAATTTCAATGCAGCAATAATGAAGAATCAGAAACTTAACAAGTGTTAATGAGCTAAACTAAAAACAAGAAAGCTGTTTGTGCAAACACAAGAAAAATGCAAGAGACAGAGTTAGACACTGTCATTCTTTGAAAGAAACACCGAGATACAAAATGTGATATGATAACCAATCTCTAAGAACACAGAAAGCAATCTTCCGGAATAAATTTTTGCGCACGATTGATTAAGAATACCTGGTTGCTTTAAATATTGGACATTCATCACTCAACTTGGAAAGCGACTCTCTCTCCCCTCCCTCCCTCACTCTCTTCCCTCCCTCCCTCACTCTCTCTCCCCTCCCCCCCTCCCTCTCTCTCCTCTCCCCCTCCTCCCTCTCTCTCCTTTCCCCCCTCCCTCCCTCACTCCTCCCCTCCCCTCCCTTCCTCTCTCCCTCTCTACCTCTCGTTTCACCTTTCTATATCATCAATGCCAGACATTTAACAAACTTTTGAGCAACAACTCCCTTCAAAATCTTCCAACAATTTCATGTTTGACAAATGATATGTTTCTGTTTTTGTCACTAGTCTCAACATTCCAGAACCTCTCCTCAAATATTAATAAAGTGTGACTCAGAAAATGCAAGCCATTAGCCAGTCGTCTAAAATCTATGACGTCAATAACGAATTTCAAGATCTGATTTTAAAAAATAATGATTTCACATAAAAGAACGATAAAATAACGTTACACAAGATAGGTGATTTCTTCATTAAAAATTCCAGGCTTTAAATCTTGAGGATTTCAGTGAAAAGCAAGCATTATCATGGAAACTGAACACAGATTGATTGCAATTTTAGTTATAAAGCTTAAATTTTGTAGCTCGATTCACCTTACTACAAGTCCTGACAAAACTGGTGGCAAGAAAAGAACATCAATTTGACCTCTGTCAAAGTCATCATATTATCCAGAATATCCATACATTGTATGAATAACAAATTATATATAAAGAGGGAGAAGAATGTAGCATACATACGCACATTATCCATATTGTTCATCCATACATCAATGACCTACCTTCAATAGACAGACTAAAAGGCAAACTGGAACTTTGAACAAATGTCATTTTTGCCAAAATGACACAAATACACAAAATAATTAGATCATACACAAAATAATGTTTAGCATTGAGAATACATATGCAAGCATAAAGCCTACACTAACGGCGTCAAAAGAACGACTCGAGCCTTACATCTCATTTTTTTGGCAAAATGATTTGGAATGGTTTGTTTCAGCAAACCACATCTACCGTCTTATCTTTATCAGAAACATTCTGAAAAACTGTACAAATTGAAAAAAGGCATTTTCATATTTTATCCTAACTCCCAGTTTTCTTTAAGTATCACCAACACCTGCAACTAGCAAAGCAAAAAACTAATTATTATTCCTCCTCGTTAACTTGAATTGGTTTTACCGAGCAGTTATTACACTGGCGTGATTATAAGTTTCTCTGGCAAAACCTTGACCATTATTCAACACTGCAATGTAGAAGTGTAAATAGAGCGGACCACACCCGCCTTAGATCCGTTGCTGTTCCGTACATGAACACTACAGTAGAGCTGGAAGTAAATGAACCGAAATTCACCTGGCAAATTAGTCCGTTCTTGCGCCTCTATCGCTATTCACAAGCCAAGCCTTTGTGACATGGAAAGCACGCCAAACTGACCAAAGTACTCTGTGACAAAAAAAGTCAAAAACTTCCCGCAAAACGGGGCGCTTTTCAAAGTGGACAAACAATTAGACCAGAAAAAAATTGAATTTTGGCAGGCATGAAGTAGAAGAGCAACGAGATCTAACGCAAAAAAAAGAACTAAAAAATATCAAAATATCAATGATTGTGTAAGTTACAAGGTATTAACGTTTTGCGCAATAGAAACAAGAGTATTTTTGGCCTATTTGTCCATGTCGATATTGTATTTTTACGTGGCAGAACACGGCAACGTGGTCACCACACTCCTAGATGTTTAGTTTGCATTCTGCGGACGGTACCCTTACTTTCTAATTTACGGTTGGCTGACGATGAGCACTCTTAAAATCCTAAGATTGTTGCTAAAAAATCCTGTATGCTGTAAGAGGACCAAGATCTCGGCCGTCCGCGGAACACAAATTGGACGGCCATGCTATATTCACTTCCTGCTTCGTCACGTGTCCTAACAGATTATTCTTTTAAGGGTAAGATTCCATTAGGGGAAAAATGCCGTTGTCTACTGAAAGCCGTACTCTTTCGTACAGTGCCGTACCAAAAAAATAAAATGTCAGAAAACAAGCCTACTGTATGAGGGATTTGATTCTCCACGTTTACGCCCCGTAAACGTGGACCGTCGGATGCATAATCGGATACTCCATAGTCTGACACTTTCAGTTCGCAACAAGTGGCCCGGATTAGGTCAATTCTTAGCGCCTGAACGAATAGCATCGTGCCTCGTAGAAAAGTAAACAAATATCCACGACAGCTGCGCGACCAGGTGGGTACACGTCGCATATGACATGTGCCTTCCGCCAGGGAGGATGCGAGGCCACCGGAAGCCGCAATAAAATCTTTGACGGAGGATATTGTTTCACGCGTCTGTTGCCATCCACTAAACCATTTTGACATTTTCGTACGCTTTTACAAATCTTAAGTTTTTCAGGGTTTTTTAGGGTTTTTAGGGTTTTTTATCGTACAGATTTTATTCAATACGTCGTACAAGTCACTTTTTACCTTCGCCAGTACGAATATGTGGTCACAGTTTGCTGTCAGAGATTCTTTGAAGACTTCAAAAATCTTATTCATCTATTGCGTGGACCAATCTAGTTTTGCCACGAAAATAAAATGTCAGTTACTAACCCGACACAATGGAACGATGGTTTCAGTAAACGAATTTTTGACATTTACTGAGACCGCCTAATGGAACAACGCTCTAAGACAAACATGTGATTCTTTGCGGCGCTGTGAATTGAAAGGGACACGTGGAATCGAAATGGTAATTGTACCGTACCATAATCTGAAGTTCTTCGAGAACCGAATCCCCGGCTTTTTCGGGTTCGTACATCAAATCAATCGTACAAAACAATGTACAATTTGCGATAAATCATACATTTTTGTAGATGACAGCTTGATTACTGGCCATTAACACATCGCGCTACACCGTGAATCGTTATTAGCCTTATAAACGCTATATCGGCACCCCAAAATTTTGACATTGATACCCGAAATACAGTGATTGAATCTAATTTATCTTTGACATTAATTACGGTTCTAGTAAAATAGCGTCAATGGTATGACCGTACTGGATTCATTAATAGTGTGGTGTACGGATTTAGTTTGTTCGTGCAACAGTGTGCTTCGTTACCGACATCCGTACGGAAATTGTGGTTAACTTATGTCGGTCGCATACAGAGCTGCGCTTGGAAAAATAGCGGAGTCCAGTTTCTAAAATAGGCGTTCGCATACATTCATACGTTCGTTTTTGTGTGTGTCTGTGTGAACTGATAACATGTGCACATGCTAAAAACTGTCCATGCTACATAAACGTAGTGTGTATATATATATATATATATATATATATATATATATATATATATATATATATATATATATACACATTAGTCGCGGATAGCTAAGTCTAATACTGTGCCATTTTAACTCTATTTCAGATCCTGCGAGATTAATAGTATATATGTTTACCCTATCAAAGGGTTTTTTAGGGTACATAACGGTAATACCAGACCTTTAAACGAACGAGACGCATATTAGAGTTAAGTTTTATTCTAAAATGGGTAATGTTTCACAAAACAACAACAAATTAGTGTCATATTGTGTGCATATTAGAGTGAAGTTACAAAATTTAGAATTGAAAAAACGCGGCGCCTTGAAAACGAGAATTGGTAACAAACCAACGGCATATGCGGACAGAACACAAAAAAGGGATTTTGTGGTCAAATAAATCTCAACCACATCCTCATTTTCTGATGGCAGGCTTTTGAATCTCGCAGATCCATTTTTACACGACGTCGCCATTTTTTGGGCAAGATGAGTGTCATCGCCCGCCGCCTTGCTTAGTCTAGCGGCATCCAGAAATCTATGCCACTGACAAAGTAATGCAGGAAAACCTTAGCGTCTACAAATGTTCCCAGTATGTCAATTATCAAGAGCTCGTTGTAGTGTACAAATGTCCGCAGTTTGTTGGCGTCTACAGGTGTCGAAAGATATTGGCGACGTCTACACCTGTCACATATTCGAAGTAACGATTGACATTGGCACACTTTGAAAAGTACACCGTAAAATTTGCGCTAACATCCAAAGTAACGTTTCAAAGTTTTGGTTACATGGGAACACGCCCTTAAAATGCAATCTAGTACACTGTGTAATAGACTAAGGGCGTGTCCCCATATAACCGAAACTTTGAAACGTTACTTTGGAATTCAGCGCAAATTTTACGGTGTACTTTTCAAAGTGTGCCTATGTCAATCGTTACTTGCGCGTTCATTTCTTCAATTATATGACAGTTATAGACGTCTACAAAATGTGCGATAGTCTACGAAACGAAATGTAGACGACTACGAAACTTCCTAAAAACGGCGACGATTGTAGACGTCGAGGTTTTTGTGACGTTGTAGATGTTTAGGGTTTTGTGATATAGCGCAGTCATGCTACCATGTGACGTCATCAGTACGTAGATTTTCAGCCATGGCTTCCCTATTTCGTTTTCTTATATTTTATCATTCGATATGCCATCAAACTTAGACCAAAAATATTTAAAAAAAAGAAAAAAAATATATATCTTTCATTTGATACTATTATTGCTGCATCTCGTGTGCATAAGAGAGAAAGAGGAGTGGTCGAGTGAGAAAGAGGGGGAGAGACGAGGACAGCGTAAAATTTTGCAAAGGACCCATGAAGGAAAGTGGAGGTATGAGACCCTTGCAATTTTTTTACCGTACATGTTTGTCATTTTCTTATGTGCATGCGCGTGACAAGCAGTGAAAAAAATAGCGTGTACTTTCTTTCGTGCAATTTTTTTTGAAAACGTTTGACGCGTGCAATCCAGGTTTTCTATTTCGTCAATAGGGTAGTATTTTGATTAAAATCAGGTCGCGGTTTCATTCCAGTGCAAGTGTGAAGATGAGCTCGAAGTGGGTAGCGATGATAATAACCCCAAATTGCCGTACCTTCCAAGTTCCAAGATGTTGTGTTGTGTATCGGTAAAACAGTTATCGCGATAACACTAATACCGATAGTTATCGATTATCGAACGATTAGAGGTTTCGATATATTGGTCTGAGACCAACAAATTCCATATCGGCGATAACTTAAAAAAATATAGTATGCATATAATAGTACTTTATAACATACTGTATTATATTATTGACTTTCAATAGCGTGGCATGCCACGTTTAAGAATCTGTTCCGTCCCCATTTAACTGCATTTTATTACGGACAGCGCAACACATAAACGTTGGCCGGTTAACTGAACAGAAATTTTACGACAACGTACGGAATTGTGCTGACAAACTGGTGAACATGGAACGGAAAAAGGACGGCGGACACGAAGTATAACGGACGCAAAATAACATTCTGCGCGCCGCCGGAATCGAACAGACGATTTGGAATGAGAAAACACGGGCGGACAGCCAGAGTGAGCGCCGACATCCCGGAATGGCTCTTTTGGCAGCTTTTGCCGAAAAAGCCTACAGATTGACATGTGGTAGTTCCCCAGTGGATCTGAAGGAATAAAGGGATAAAGCCATGGCGTCGCATGTGAAAGCTACATCGTTTTTACTAGATCTGTATGAAAACCGTACAGATCTTATGGCGGCTACTCTACTTTCTGTGCTTGTACACGCCCGGGGAATAACACGTACAGTTGAGTGTACTGGCCGTACATTTATCTGTACGCTCTGTACAGCTATCGCTGATAGTTATCGATATCGGTGTTATCGCTGATAATAACCGATAAATATCGGTTATTTATTGGCGATAACACCGATAACGATATATCGTACCAATATATAGATTATCGGATACCCGAAAAAAGGCCCATATCGGTTATCGGCAAATCCTTACCGATACACAACACTATCAAGATGACGCAAAATGTACTTGTGTTTTTGCCCATTTTTCGTACGGCGTAATATTTTCTCGTTGGAAGTCCCATTTTCTGTGAAAACGACGGAAAAGAACCCTTACTTGAACACATGGGACACGCCCTAATAGCAATACACTGTGTACTGTAAAGTACAGTAATGTTACAGAACTGTACTGTACTGTACAGTATGGGTATCGAACAAGCCCCCATACAAGTGTGGGACCTTCGGCACCTCGCGGCACCTCGCGCCGACATTTGGCACCTCTCGGGATCGGGTACGAGAAATAGGGTTTTGTGTTTTGGGTTGTTTTTTTAATAAAAAAATAACAAAAAGAGAAAAAATAAACCCTAAACGAGCGGTCGCGGACGTCTTCGGCACCCCGGGGGGCCAAAAAGTATCGCTATTGTGTGTTCTACTAATAACGCATAGCGATACGCGTACTGTACTGTAGTGTACGGTACCAGCGGAAACGTGCGCACTAAATATTTTTTCACACGGTTTCTTGGTTTCGCACAGAATGCGCGCACGTTTTGTTTATAGTATTCACTATTCAGTACGTTGACCGTTTTCAAGATTTTAGGGTTTTCTTCAATTTCTTGGCGTATCTATCTCATGTACTAACCCTAAAACCTTGATACAAAAGCTTCCTGCACGGGCTTTTTTCTTCTTCCACTACCATATTTCTTGACGTTTTTTTCTTTTCCTCTTCCTATCGTTCTTCTTCTCTCTCTTTTTCCTTCTTGATTACTGTTTCCTGTTTTTTTTTCTGTATTTTGTTTTTTGCTCTCACTTTTTTTTTTTTTAACAATCCGAAGATATGAGTGAGTACCATACTGTGTATAAAGATAAAGAAGGTACGACTACAGAATGGGAAGATCTGATGGTTAAGTATGGAAATTTGGCGCCTAGGGAGAAACCAAAACCTAATGAACCATGGCGGCCAGTAGAGGAAGAGAAGAAAGACAAAGAATGGATAAAACAGAAGAGTGAAGAAGAGCTTGAAGAGATTGAAGATGAATTGGATGATGACCGGTTTCTGGAAGAATACAGGTGCAGTAATTTTATTTTTTTGCTTTGTTCTGACTTTGTTTTGACCTTGTTTGCATCGTTTTTTTTTTATTTCTTTGTTTTTTGTTTTTTTGGGTTTTTGGTTTTTGTTTTTGAGTTTTCGGTTCTGGTTTTTGGGCTTTTGGATAGTAGTTGAAGGTGAGGTTGAATGATGAACCTCTAGAAAAGGAGCTTGTAATCTATGTTGTATTTTGTTTTTGGAGAGTAGTTGAAGGTAGGTTGAATATTATTGCCTAAAAGCAGTAAATTGACGTCAATTTAAACGTCCAAATAAATTTCAAAATTAAATGTCGAAAGAAACGTCAAAATAAAGTTCAAAAGTAAGTGTCAAAGGAAATGTCAAAATAAATTTCAAAATAAATGGCATAATGAAGTATCCTCATCCTCAGCTATTTTCTCTTACATAAATTATCTGAACCATCAATTTTTGTATTTCGAATCTTAAAAATTGTAAGGTTTTTTCGTCTTAAGTCCTCGTATTGGAATTACTAGAAGTATTGGGAATAATAGGCTAGTTATTGGAATTATTGGATATAATTGATCAGTGTTGGAATCATCTGGACAATGTCTAGTAATTAACTACTACACCGTTAATTACTGTCAGTGTTAATAACACTAACTCTGTCCCTCTTTATTGGCTACTGAATACGAAATAGCATTATCAAGCTTAATTTTTTTCTCTAACGCTTTTTTTTTTTTTTGCAATTCACAATCTTCCACATTGTTTATAGTAGAAATATAATTGTTAACGCTAGCATAGTAATTAATTCTTAACGCTGCTAGCGGTTCATGGTGTATTATTATCATAAACAGGAGAAAGCGACTAGCGGAATTAAAGGACGCAAAAACAAAACCGAGATTTGGAAGTGTGGAGCTCATAAAGAAACAAGATTTTGTTCGAGAGGTATCCCAGGCACCGCCGGATGTATGGGTGGTGGTTCATCTCTTCAAAGACGGGTAAGATTGGTTTAAGTTTGGGTAAAGTTTGTGTAAAGTTCGGGTAATGTGGGTAAAGTTTGGGTAAAGTGGGTGGTAGTTTGGCTATAATTTGGGGAAAATATGGATACAGATTGGATAAAAATTGTTGGGTAAAATTGGATGAAACTCGTATTAATTTTGTGTAAAAATGGATACAAATTTTGTTAAACATTGGATAAAGAATTGGATAAAGGGCGTGTTAGATAGGATATAAATTGGACAAAGGATGCGTATGATTTAACAAAAGTTGGATATATTTTTGATATAGTTTTGTTTTTAACATTTCTTTTACCGACGGATCTGATTAATGTGATTACAGGAATGAATTTTGTACGGTTTTTTTTTTTTTTCTTTTCAAGATTTTTTTTTCGAAACCAAAATTCATCATTCTTCTTTACCTCTCACACATTTTGTTGTAAAGTTAAGATGTTAAACAATTGAGAGATATTGCAACAATATAGAGGATCAAAAATTTGGTGGCTCATCTAAGTTTTAAAGTTTTACAAGGTTTTTGTCTTGTGGCTGCTGAATCATAACTTAATCATTACATTGTGTTAAAAGTTTCCAACTCTTTTTTTTATGCCTACCTTGTTCATAAATTTATGGATTTATTTGACATTATGCGCCATTTTTAATGTCTCGAGTTATCGTTTTTTTTGTTTAGTGATGAAAATCTTAACATTTTGGATGCTTTTCTTGACAAGGATAAGTGAGAAATGACTGACAATTCTTTGGACTTATGGTTTATGTTTTTTTTATCCACATTCCTGACATTTCACATCGCCGGTTGTTGTGTATGATGATTTTTTGTGTTTCTTACTCTTCTGTTTACTCTCTCCATGAAAGGGACGCGTTTTTACTTTCTTTTCTTGCTTTTTAAAATGATATATTACTTTACGTGCAGTATACGGGAATGTGCAATATTAGGGCAATGTTTGGAGGAACTTGCCGAGAAATATTCGGGAACGAAGTTTGTTAAAATGATTTCGACAGAGTGTATAAAAAATTACCCGGATCGCAACCTCCCAACCCTAATTGTATACAACTCCTCTCAAGTAAAAGCAACTTTAGTTGGAATGAATAAGTTTGGGAATACTCGGTGTACTCCAGAAGGTGAGGCTCATGCATGCTGCTTTTACAACGAACTCTGTAGCCTTTTCTTGTTTTTTCGTCCAATTGAGATGAGAATTCTTGACCTATGGGACTTCTTTATCGTTTCCAAAACTAGAAATTCTGTTAGCTTATGTTTTCTCTACCTTCCTTTTAGTTGTGTGATTGTCTCTCGCAATTTTAAAATTCAAAACCCTTTCTGAATTCTTGACTTGTTGCATTTTGAGACCAGCGAAGGACCTACTGCAAGGATGTTTTATCGTTTCGCTGTTGTCTTTTATCCTTTTTTTGTGATATTTTATCACTTTATCTTGATGTTTTATTATTTTATCGTTACATTTTATTGTTTTACCTTTTATGTTTTTTCATTTTGTTGCAATGTTTTATCACTTTCAAGGCTTTTAGGGTGTATATATTTGTTTTTTGACCTCGGTTTTTTTTTTAATTTGCAGATGTTGCTTTCACACTTTGTCAAGTAGGGCCGGTTTTGGTGGGGCCTGGTGAAGAGGGATCCAAGGGAGTAAAGGAAAGAGTGGAAAGAGAATATGTGGAGAGGCTTGTATCTCAACATGAGCAAAGACAAGGGGAGGATGACAACGACGATTAGGGTTTTTTTTACAGCTTTTTTTTGTTTTTGTTTTTGACTTTGGTGGATCAGTTAAGACAGATATGTAGGTAGGTTTAGGAAACCCTCGAGGAAACTCACATTTGAGAATTGTTTTATAAAGATAAATGATTGTTGGTTTGTTGTGGGAATAATAGTGACGAGGTTCAAAAGGTTTTGTAGAAACCTGATTTTCGACATTTTTCAACTTGTTTCTACTTAGATTATGATTGTAACATGTGTTTAGTAATGAAAAAAACGTCAAGTCATTTTGAAAATTAGGTGATCGTTGATGACATATGAATTTTAAATATCTAAATCAAAACGACAGTTTTTTTTTTTTTTGTGTTTCCGAATGTCTTATTTCGGCAATTCCAGTTGCCTTTAATCGTGAGAATGTTCGTGAATTCTATACATATTAAAGAGAATACTCATTATTTCTTTTGACTTCTTTTAGATCATTCAGGTATAAATAGGTGTGAACAGTGAAAACAATTGTGAAAAAATATTTACTTAAGAATATAATTGGATTATTTTAACCTTTTGTCCACCATATAGGTCGGAAGCTATTTGAATTTCCTCCTCAAAAGTCGGTGGTGAGTGCGAGATATTTGTTCCATTCAAACCTTTTTGTCATTTATCAGGACAAAAGAACATATTTATTGATTTTCAGACAAAAACTAATTCTTCGTATGACTTGAATCAAAATTCAAAAAAAATGTTGAAAAAGGAAATATTTACAAAGGTAACAAGAATAATATTTGAAGATTCAAAAAACAAAGCGACTGTCTTTAAACTCTGCGGTTTATTCAAGGAACATATTCCCATAAAAGCCAAAATAACCTAAAAAACTCAAAAAATCAAAGAACACATAAAAACAGACAACATTTTATGGATTATTTGAATTTGAACCAAGTCAGCAATTGTTAGCCACCAACTGTAGATTTTAAGGAATTTGAAACACTGGAAATAACAACGGCCTTTTTCAAATGTCATTCACAATCAGGATTAGTGTTAAAATGACATCTAAGAATTTGGACAGACTACTCAAACTACCCAATCTCCACATATGCTGGATGTTCAGAAATGAAGAAAAATCCCTTAGTTACCAAAATAACTGTTACCCCTAAACCTTTTCTAAACATTCAACTTTTCTTTTACAAATGGCAATTCTAAGACATCCCCCTCGCTCTCACCCCCCCCCTCCTCCATATTTCGCCCCCCCTCTCCCTCTCCCTTCCCTCCCACTTTTCCTCTTCCCCTCAT
>JBBHKE010002679.1:119096-157594 GCA_037447655.1 Zygnema cylindricum | reverse complement strand
GCCTTTGTAATTCAAAAAGTACCATTTCGTACAAATATATCTTTTCCGTACGCCACACTATTTCAATCGCAGTGTTCTTCATTATTAACGCAAATTGAAAAAAAACCCTAATTAGAATAATGGAAAAAATAGAATAATGGATTGTATTCCGGGTTTTTTTCTTTGAAAAAATGGCACCGAATTGACGCTATATACTGTAATAGCGATTGACGGTGTAGTATACGAGATACAAAATATAGTCCAGTTCTTGCAAGATTCAGTACAGTACAGTACACAGTCAATCGCTATTAGAGTAAAGGAATAAATAGCGTAAAAAAAAAATAGTGTTGTTAACACTAATCGGGAATATATTTGTTTTGAAAAAAAATATATGTACTAATTAATCCCTAACTGTAATTTGGGTTGTCCTGAATAATTAATACCCGCCATTTCGATGTCTACAGTAATATGTGTATTCGTACAAAATCTGACAATTCGTACGCCGTCGCTTTGTTCACACGGTCGACGGACGAACATATAAGAACGTGATTTTTGTCGACGAGTTTGCGTCTCTTTCTTCCAGTGCACGTTCACATGTGTGCGCAATAATGTTAAGTGTCTTTTTATGCCTTTATAATTCAGAAAATACCATTTCGTACGCAGATACCATGTCCGTACGACACACTATCTCCGTCGCAATGTACTTCCATAATTAACGCTAATAGAAAAAAATACCCTAATTAGAATAATGGAAAAAATAGAATTATAGATTGTGTTTGAGGTTTTACTTTTGAAAAAATGGCACCGAATTAGAGTTATTTACTCTAATAGCGATTGGCGGTGTATTGTACTATAAGCGCGAAAATGGATTAGAACACTATAGACGGTAACTCTATATTGCGCCCCAAAAAGAATGGTCTTCTATGGGATCATAGCCTTTTTTCACCAGAAAAAACTTCACTTCCACAACAAAGAGGCGTTCCAATAATGTACGGATTTCCGGGCATCAACTTTTTTGTTTTTTGGAAATTTTCGAAAAATCGTACAAACTAACTTCCTCAAAACATTGGGGGTTATTGAAGTCAGGTTAATGTAGCGTATTTATGTGAAACATACCAGCGGTAACCTGAAAAACTGACGTAGCAAAAACAACATCCGAACGGTTATTTAGTTGTTTTCGCGCGTAATAGGGCGTGTTCCCATGTAACCGAAACTTTGAAACGCTACTATGGGTATAAGTGCACATTTTACAATGAACTTTTCAAAGTGTGCCTATATCAATCACTACTTGCGCCTTCATTACCTCAACTATGCCACAGTTCTAGACGTCTACAAAATGTGCGACATTCTACGAAATGAAATGTAGACGGCTACGAAACTACGAAACTTCCTAAAATTGGTGACGTCTACAAAAACGAAGACGGCTGTAGACGTCGAGGTTATTGTGACGATGTAGATGTTTAGTGTTTTGTGACATAGCGAAGTCATGCTACCATGTGACGTCATCAGTACGTAGACTTTCCGCCATGGCTTCCCGATTTCGTTTTCTTATCTTTTATCATTCAATATGCCATCAATCTTTGACCAAAAATATTAAAAAAAAAAGAAAAAAAAAACATCTTTCATTTGATACTATTATTTCTGCATCTCGTGTTAAAAAGAGAGAAAGAGGAGTGGTCAAGTGAGAAGTGAAACTCTATGGGCTCCATTGTCCCACAGAATTCGCAAATCCAAAAAAACTAATCTAGGTAGTGCCGACTCCAAGTTTATATAAACCCAAATGATCGACCCCTTGACGATCAAAACCCCATTATAGCTTCACCTTTGTGAAATAAGACTTTTTGTGTGCTAGTTCCAACACAGAATGCTAAGTTAGAATATGACTTTTGGACAAACCCACTTTGACTTTCCTTTAAATATTTAGCCACCTTAGAAGGCAAAATCTCTGACCAACTACACCCATGTGTAGCTTGGACTCGCCTGAGTCCGCAACAAAAAATATATCTCAATTTGCTCCCCTGAGCAGTAAGTTATGGAGGGTCAAAGTTGACCTTTTGTACAAGAGCTCTCTCGGAGAGAGGCGGCTACCTACTACCTTTTCTAAGTCTTATCTCTCTCTAAACTCTATCTAATGACGTACGGCACCAATCAAAATACTGTGTCGTACAGAAAAGTGCAGGTGTCGATGTACTTTTTGTACGGCCATTATACGACATGGCCGAAATATCGACACATGGCATATCCCGATTTGTTCGTGTAATCTCCGAAATTGCCGCAATCCAATCTTGACGCGCCACGTGTCCCTTTACGTGATGATGACCGTAAAACGTCAAATGTACATACTATGGAATCGCGGAGCATATCGTGGCCGTCCGATCAAAACTGGTTATATTTATATCCGTTGAAAATAGACGCACGCTATTTGTTTCGCGGTCGAAACAAATGCGCGGTATCCGTTTCATATTCTATATAAAATCGTACTCTCTACTATCTAAAACTGTATCTATGCACTACGTATCTATTTCCCGTTAAACGAACTTGTCTACGTGTAACTATTTGTATATTCGTCAAACTCCATGTTCCCTAGCACCGATCCTAAACTTATAGGACAAAGGTAATGGTTACTCTAACAAACAACAGGTACCAAGATCAAATCTTGGGTCCGTCAAACCCTTTTGTAACTCTATCAAGATTGGCCTTCCTGTCCTCTTTAGACAGCCTAGGCAGCCATGGCTCTAACTCCTCCTCCAGTCTTCAGTGACTGCGACAAGTGTGGGGACTTGAGAGAAGAGTTAGAGACAGGCTGTCAGTGTCTCATTTTTGCCTTTTATTTTATAATCTTTAGACTTAGAAAGTACTTGAATTTCAACACTCCCCTTATTTTCTAGTCTACTTTTCTTTCAACTCCCATCAAAAACAACAAAGACATATATATATATATGTATATATATATACACAATAAATGTTTCTCTTCTTTTTCGTTTTTCTTTCATAAAGCTTTAAGCAAATACCTACATATTTAAGAAAGTGAATTAGATGATCCTAAATAATTTCATCTTGTTGATCATACATTTTTTTTTGCATGCCACATTTAATAAATTTGAGCAAAGTTTTTATCCACCTCCTCCCTTTTTCATCCAAGCAAAATCCACTATCCTTTTTGCATTTCAAACAGTCAGCCTCATCCCCAATCTGCAACATATACCCGGATGATAACCCTTTTACAGGCACATTTTCATAAGCGACATTACACCAAGAAGTGATGTCAAATCCACCCCCCACTAAAGTTTCCCAAAAGCCACTAGTCCCCACTGAGTTCCTCATAAGATCTACAACTTCCTTACTCATTTTTTTATCCATAATAATTACCCCATTTTTCAAACTTTCCTCACTCTCTCCAATGAAATTCTTTCCACTATCACTTTCTATTTTTATTCCCAATAAATAATCCTCCCCCTCTAAACCTTTCATTAAATATTCCTCTTCTCCCTTATCGTTGGAACCCGTTGAAGTTCCTCTTTTTGACCATTTTTCTGTTTCCAAAATATCTATAAAATAATCCTCAATATCTTTAACTCCCTCAAGTTTCTCCTCTCTGTTTAATTCCCATATACCTCCAAAGTGCCACCAGCTCTACACCCCCTTCCTGATGGAGAGTCCCCAGCATCCTCTTTATCCTCTTCCCTTTCTTCCTCATCCACATTCCAACTTCTAAGTTATTCCAAACAAGGGCATTCCTCCATATTGTGACCCGGTTCCCTACAAAAAAAGCAAACCCCTCCATTCAAAGATCCCCTTTCTTTTCCTCTCCATCGTTTTCCACCAAAGTTATGGTAAGGTTTACCTTTCTATTTCTTCCTCTCATCACGCTTCCGCACGTTGCCATCATTCCTCTCATTACGTTTTCGCTAGTCACCACCAACTGTCAGCTGTCACTTCCCCTACAAAGTTCAAAGTGCTTTCCTTCACAAGAATTATCCCCAGATTAATGCTCGAAGTCCACGAGGAGCCATCCATTTGGTGCATACGATAAATTATATTTTCGTACTCATCTGGGAGTTTCATGAGTAGTGTATTAAACTTTCTCTACTCAGATTCTTCATATCCCGCACTAGCAAGCTTAATGTAAAACGTAGCAATATCATTGTAAAACTCTATCATGCTACGGCCTTTATAAACATAGGCCTCTATTTCTTGTTTTACTATTGGCTGCCTCTATATAGTCTCATAACAATAAATTTGACTTAGGGTTTCTCAGATTTTCCAAAGACTTAGTTAGATTTAAAAAATTGATAGCTATGGACTTAGACACATTTCTAAGTATGAAATGTTTTGATATAGTGTTTTTATTAGTGTTGTGTATCGGTAAGGATTTTCCGATAACCGATATGGGCTTTTTTTCGGGTAGCCGATAATCGATATATCGGTACGGAGATATATGTACGAACCGTACATGTATAAGTACGGCCAATCATACACGTAAGTCATTAACAAAAATAAGCGTACTGAGGTGTCTACCAATCAGATCATTTGTACAGGCCGAAAGTACAGTAGCCGGCATTAGATATGTACGGCTTTAGTACGGCTCCAGATAAAAAGATGTACCTTTCACATCCGACATTATGGCTTGTCCCTTTCTTCCTTGGGATCCACTGGAAAACTGCCACGTGTAATACGGACAGAAAGTACAGAAGTACAAATATATCGGTAGCTCTGACCGTTCGATAACCGATAACTATCGGTATCGGTGTTATCGCGATAAATTTTTTACCGATACACAACACTAGTTTTTATACTCCCAGATTTTACCATCATTTTCTTCAGATTTACATATAGCCCCTACAAGTGGAGCTGTACCTGAAAGCCTAACTCCCCACACCATAGGTTTCCCTTTATCCTTCTCCCCTTTTCCCCTTTCCATGGCAATATTTTTCTCTGCACCTTCCGTTGTATCTAAACTCCGATTGGTTTTTTAGGGTAGCCCTAGATGATTCTCCATAATGAGTACCTCCAAAGCCCTGTGGTTGACACCTCTTTTTCACTCAAACAAATCCCCATAAGTGCTTTTCGAAGAGCAATCCCTCCATCATAAATCCCCAATAACTGAAGTCTGTTCCATCAAACATTGGCAACCTAGATGGTGGGGCCATATCCTGAAACTCTATGGGCTCCATTGTCCCACAAAATTCGGAGATCGAAAAGAAGCCAATCTAGATAGTGCCGAATCCAAGTTGATATAAACCCAAATGATTGACCCCTTGACAATCAAAGCCCCATTATAGCTTCACCCTTGTGAAATAAGACTTTCTGTGTGCTCAATTCCAAGACAGAATGCTAAGTTATAATATAACTTTTGGACACATTCACCCACTTTGAATTTCCTTTAGATATGCAGCCACCATGGCATGCAAAAACTTTGACAGACTACACCCATGTGTAGCTTGGACTCTCTTGAGTCTGTTGCAAAAAAAATATATAAATTTGCTCCCTTAAGCAATAAGTTTTTGAGGTCAAAGTTGACCATTTGTATAGGAGTTCTCTCGGAGAGAAGCGACTACCTACTAAATTTTCTAAGTCCTATATCTCTCTAAACTTTATCTATTGACGTACGGCACCAATCAAATTACTTTGTCATACATAATAGTTCAGGTATCGGTGTACTTTTTGTAGTGCCATTATACGACATGGTCGAAATTGAAACTCTATTTGCTCCATCGCCCACAGATAATCGCATATCTAAAAGAAGCATAAAAGCATATATAAAAGGTGCATAAAAGAAGCATAAAAGAAGGTGGCAGCCATGGCGTGCCTTTAATCCTCACTCTCTCTCTCTCTCTTCAAAGCATAACTAAAATAGAGGAGTGAACTATTAATTACCTCTTTTTAACAAACACTAATATCAATTCACGGTGTACTGTACTGAATTGTCTGAATTAGTGTTGTTAACTGTAATGACAATGAGCAATTTTGTATAAACTAATGGTTTTAAAGTATTTTCTAGGTCTAAATAGAAATAAAGAAGCCGAGGCAGTCTACCTCTAACTTCTCTCTCCAACTCTCAAACTTGTCGCAGTCACTGAGAAATTGGAGAGGAAGCTAGAGCCATGGCTACCTAGGCTATCCTGAGGTTTACGGGAAATTTATAGTAGTTAGGGATTTGTTTTATCTAAAAAGGTATGTGTCGGCCACAGGATTTGATCCCTGTACCTACCGGCCGGCAGACAGGAAATAGCCGGTAGCCTTAGCCGTTAAGTCTAGGATTAGTGTTACATAGTATATAGTTTGATATTTATTTAAATGATTATACGTGCGATAAATCATTTAACTGAAATGGATTACGGGATACATAGATCCAGTAATATATAATGTACGAATTACGGTACGGACAAAAATCAATACCGCGCATTTGTTTCGTAATTGAAACAAATACCGCGCGTGTATTTATTACGGCTACGATTAAATCCGAATTTAATCGGACGGCCGGGATTAGCGCCGAGATCGCGGAGGTAGATTTTGGCGGTTTGTGGCCATCGCCACATCGGATGACGCGTGGCGAAATTACGTTGGATCGTGGAATCTCCGGAGATTATGGCGCCGAATCCGGATATGACATGTGTCGACATTTAGGCCATGTCGTACAATGTCCGTACGTAAAGTACACCGGCAGATGTACTTCTATGTACTACACTCTATTCTGATTGGTTCCGTACATCAGTAGATAGAGTTTGTGAGAGAGATAGGACTTAGAAAAAATTAGAAGATAGGACCCCCTCTCCCAGAGAGCTTCTGTACAAAAGATCAACTTTGACCCTCCATAACTTACTGCTCAGGGGAGCAAATTCAGAGATTCTTTTTGCTACCGACTCAGGGGAGTCTTGCCTTCACAAGGGTTCAGGTGGTCAGGGTTTTTGTCTGCAAGGGTGGCAGTTATTTTTGCTGAAACACAAAGGGGTCATGATTATCCTAGAGGCTTCTTGGAAGCTATCCACTCAGAGGACTTATGGAGGTCTCAGAGTTTCAGGTTATGGGCCCACCCTCTAAGGTACCAATCTTTAATGGAACTGGCTTCATATACTTGGAAAGTATGATGATAGGAGCTCTATGAGAAAAAAGGTTTTGGGGGATAGTCAGTGGACGGTTGGGGCGTCCATCAAGTCTTGGAATTCCTCCAGGGTTTGGAGGAACCAGATTCACCAAAAAAGAGGATCCACCTTCAACGGAGGAAACAAAAGAAGGAGAGGTGGTGGACAAAGGAAAGGAGAAGGAGACGACCACACCAATAGCAACTGGTTCGACATTCATGTCGCCTATTCCGAGGAATGAGGAGAATGATACTGAAACCTGGGACTTCAACAATATGGCGACAAAGCACTTCATCCTACGCCATCTCACTCAAGGACTTGCATGTCCTCATCTGCAGGTAGAAAGGGCATCCGATCTTTGGATGGCTCTCATAGAGATGTACCGAAGTGGTACGATTCAGCAACAAGAGTTGGCTGATCAGAAAGTTAAGGAGTATGTATACAAAGGGGGAAATATGTTGGATTTTTGCAATGAGCTTGCTACACTCTTCATGGAGCTACAGAGTGCGGGAAAAGATTTTAGTGAAAAAGAAAAGGTTAACTGTTTACTGATGAAGTTACCTGATGAGTTCGTGAACATAGTTTACCGTGTGCAGGACTTGCCTGACTCAAGGTGGATATGGAACTCAGTGGTAGGAATGATTCTCGTTCAAGAGAATACAATTGAGATCCGAAGGGGAGGAAAGAGTGGCCAAGCCTTGGCAACAGCGACTGATTGGAGGAACAGGGATTCCCGAAAACCGGTCGGAAACTATGGGGGTAGGGAGCAAAAAAAAAAGGCCGATGAGTTCGAACCTATGGCTCCCAAAGGTCTATGTCATTTTTGTAAGAAACCGGGGCACTATATGGCAGAGTGCATTAAGCTAATGTCATTTTTGTAAGAAACCGGGGCACTATATGGCAGAGTGCACTAAGCTAACCGAGCTTCGGTTAAAGGAGGGGGAGACCGGTGGTACCCCGAGAGGAAAGAAAAAGGCCCTTGTCACACAGGTACTTGAGGCTGAATCCGAGGATGAGGACGATGAGCTCCTTTAGGATGAGGAGTTGGAGGGGAAAAATGAGGTCGAAATTCCACGAAGGCAGAAATGTGCTTACGGTGGATTGAAAGGTGAAGCAGGTTGGATTGTAGATTCAGGTGCCTCCATTCACATGTGTAAGGATAGACACCTGTTCACTAAGATAAGAAAGATTCTCACCGTAGAGATAGAGTACGGGGATGGGAGGATAGTCACCACTACTCTTGTAGGATCGGTAGATCTGAAAGTGTTAGTAGAAGGAAAGACATCCATATTAACATTCTCCGATGTATTGTTTATTCCGGAGCTCAACAAAAATCTTATCTCTACATCAGTATTAGATGATAAGGGTTTTTTTACTAGCACTAGGGAAGGAGTCTTTACTGCTAGTTATGAGGATGATGTCTATTTCATTGCTGAGAAAGGTAGCCATGGGATGTTTAGGCTGATCTTAAGTAATGAAACGAAGAAACTTTATTATGCTGGTGTTCATGATATTATGATGTGGCATAAGAGGCTTAGGCATGTGAATCTAGATAAGTTAAGAGAGATGAAAAAGATGGGAGTGGTGGAAGGGATTCAGTTCATTGCGAGTGATGATATAAGTGATTGTAGTGGATGTGCTCAAGGTAAAGCACACAGATTACCCTTTCCTAAGTCAGCCACCTATGAGGGAGAAAAACTTCTAGATCTAGTACACACAGATATTTGGGGACCGGCTAAAGTGCCCTCACCAGGGGGGAAGGGATTTATGATGACTATAACTGATGATTGGTCTCGGTATTCCCGGGTATATTTTTTGAAAAACAAGTCCGAAGCTGAGGATTGTTTTAGACAATATAAAGCATAGAGCGAAAAACTCCATGAAACTCCAATCACGAGAGTAAGGAGTGACAATGGTGGAGAGTATACTTCTAACCAGTTTGAGGATTTTCTGAGGGAAGATGGGGTTCAACACCAAAAGACAGTTCCAGAAAATCCGGAACAGAATGGGGTAGCTGAAAGGTTAAATAGATCACTAAGTGATAGTGTTAGAAGTATGTTGTCAGATAAAAAGATAGGAAAAAGGTTTTGGGCAGAAGCAATGAACTGTGCTAATTACCTCAAGAATAGAGTTCTTACTTCAGCTATAAAAGATCAAACACCTTATGAGAGATGGACAGGCCGGAAACCAGACATATCTCACTTAAAGGTTTTCGGCAGTCAAGTGTTCAGTCTAGATACTGATCGGTCCAATTGGAAGCTAGATCCTAAAGGAAAACCGGGATACTTATTAGGATATGATGAAGATGTTAAAGGATATAGAGTTTATGATTTAAAAAGGGAAGATATAATTTTAGTAAAACATCTAGTAGTTATGGATGAAGGAAAGTCTGTGGATCCCTTCAAATATACGAAGTCAGTAAAAATCAGATTTGAGTCAGAAAATTCCGATGACTTTGAGCTTCCTAACTATCCATGTTTTAGAGAAGATGACATTTTTGCAAGAACAAATCAGACCGAAAAGGACTCGGCTGTGGAAACTCCAGTGACAACTCTACTCGAAGCGGAAGACGTGGTGGAAATTGATTCAGAATCAAGGGATAGGGGAGAAGCCGAGTTTGTTCGAAAGAATCCACGAGAACCATCTATTCCAGCCTCAGATTTTGAGGGGGGGAGGAGAAGTAGCAAAAGACTGCAAGAAAAACAGGTTAATAACAAGGTAACTAAACTATCTCATCAAGATGAACCTCAAACTTATGGAGAGGCGATGACTTGTCCAGAAAGAAACCGGTGAAAGACAGCCATCAATGAGGAGATGGCTTCAATCATGGCAGCCGATACTTGAGAGCTGGTGGACTGTCCACCTAACCGAAAACCAATCGGTTGTAAGTGGGTTTTCAAATTGAATCTGAACCCAGATAACACAATCGAGCGATACAAGGCCAGAATAGTGGCAAAGGGATTTACACAAAAGAAAGGAATTGACTACGAGGAAACCTTTGCCTCGGTAGTCAGATTCCCCTCCGTTCGCATACTTCTCAGTTTAGCAGCGACGGAAGACATGGAAGTGCATCAGATGGACATCAAGACAACCTTTTTGCATGGAGAATTGGAAAAGGAGATCTTCATGCGACAACCCGAAGGTTTTGTGGAGGAAGGAGAGGAGAGTAAGGTATGCCGGCTGATTAAATCTCTTTATGGTTTGAAACAGGCACCTCGACAATGGAATAAGAAGCTTGATGAGTTTCTTACCGGTCTGGGATATATTCGGATCAGCTCAGATCACTCAATCTATGTTTTCGAAGATGAGGAAGGTTTTATATTTATTGCAATTTATGTTGATGATTTGCTTGTTTTAAGTAAATCAATGGAAAAAATTAACAAACTGAAAACCGATCTTAAGGGGAGATTTGAAATGAAGGATATGGGAGAAGCAAGATATATTTTGGGAATTCAAGTAGAGAGAGACCGAAAAAGGAAAATTATAAGACTGACTCAAAAGGAAGCAATAGGGAACATGCTTGAAAAATTTCAAATGGATAAAGCTAATAGTTGTACAACTCCAATGGAGTTGAAGAAGGGAAGTGAGGGGAGTGAGGAAGAAGGAGTCATAGTCTTAGACGAGGAATTATCTCCTGAAGAACAGAAGTTCATGCAGACTATTCCTTACAGGCAAGTAGTGGGAAGTCTAATCTATTTTATGAACTGTACCCGGCCGGATTTAGCTGCAGCTGTAGGAGTGCTGAGTAGAAGTCTAAATGCTCCCACTAAGAAGGATTGGGAGGCAGCTAAGAGAGTCCTTAGATATTTGGTAGGAAACTAGGGATCTATGGTTGCATTTGTGTGGGGAGAATACTGACATCACTACTTGGAGTGATGCCAGTTATGGTGATGCTCCGATGAGGAGATGCACTTCTGGATATGTGTTATATGTGGGTGATGGGGCTTGCTGTTGGAGTAGCAAACAGCAAAAGGTTATTGCTCAGTCCACCATAGAGGCTGAGTATATGGCCTCTTGCTCTGCTGTAAAAGAATTGATGTGGGTCAAGTCTTTGCTTGGTGAGCTTGGTCACCTTAAGAGTGGTGTGCAAAAAATATTTTGTGATAATCAGGCAGCAATCGCTATTTCTGCCAATCCTAAACACCATTTTAAAGCCAAACACATGGACATCAAACTCAGCTTTGTTAGAGAGAAAGTAGAAAACAAAATAATCAGTTTAGAGTACAGACCAAATAGTGAGATGGTAGCAGATATGATGACCAAACCTGTGCCTTCCCCTAAGCTAATTTTCTGCAGGGAGAAGTGTGGTCTGAAATTAAAGATTGACTAGAAAATAAGGGGAGTGTAGAAACTAATGATTTTTAAAGTATTTTCTAGGTCTAAATAGAAATAAAGAAGCCGAGGCAGTCTACCTCTAACTTCTCTCTCCAACTCTCAAACTTGTCGCAGTCACTGAGAAATTGGAGAGGAAGCTAGAGCCATGGCTACCTCGGCTATCCTGAGGTTTACGGGAAATTTATAGTAGTTAGGGATTTATTTTATCTAAAAAGGTATGTGTCGGCCACAGGATTTGATCCCTGTACCTATCGGCCGGCAGACAGGAAATAGCCAGTAGCCTTAGCCGTTAAGTCTAGGATTAGTGTTACATAGTATATAGTTTGATATTTATTTAAATGATTATACGTGCGATAAATCATTTAACTGAAATGGATTACGGGATACATAGATCCAGTAATATATAATGTACGAATTACGGTACGAACAAAAATCAATACCGCGCATTTGTTTCGTAATTGAAACAAATACCGCGCATGTATTTATTACGGATACGATTAAATCCGAATTTAATCGGACGACCGGGATTAGCGCCGAGATCGCGGAGGTAGATTTTGGCGGTTTGTGGCCATCGCCACATCGGATGACGGGTGGCGAAATTACGTTGGATCGTGGAATCTCAGGAAATTATGGCACCGAATCCGGATATGACATGTGTCGACATTTAGGCCATGTCGTACAATGTCCGTACGTAAAGTACACCGACAAATGTACTTTTATGTACAAAACTCTATTCTGATTGGTTCCGTACATCAGTAGATAGAGTCTGTGAGAGAGATAGGACTTAGAAAAAATTAGAAGATAGGACCCCCTTCCCAGAGAGCTTCGGTACAAAAGATCAACTTTGACCCTCCATAACTTACTGCTCAGGGGAGCAAATGCAGAGATTCTTTTTGCTACCAACTCAGAGGAGTCTTGCCTTTACAGGGGTGCAGGTGGTCAAGGTTTTTGTCTGCAAGGGTGGCAGTTATTTTTGCTGAAACACAAAGGGGTCAGGATTATCCTAGAGGCTTCTTGGAAGCTGTCCACTCTGAGGACTTATGGAGGTCTCAGAGTTTCAAATTTCGTGTATTTGACACTAAGGGCACTTTCGATGTGTTAAAGAGTTATTATTTGTCGTTTTCCTCCATAACTTAGAAAAAAACGTGAAAATCCGTAACCATACCAAAAAATTGAAATTACCACCGTACGAGTTGTGTTACTTTGTAACTTTATAAGAACCATAGTTTGTCGTCTAGCGCGATGTAATTTGTCGTCTAACGCGTTTCGACCCACTTTCGCGTCCTTCCAGCTCATCTTCAAACTTTATATAAAATCACCTCGTGAGGTGTTTTTAAATATATTTCCATGAGTTGAGCGAATAGGCAGGTGTTGTCGTACGTGTCGAAAGTTTTTGACAATTTTTGTCCGCGGTGTATAAAAAAAAAACCCATTGCACGTTTCCAGCCTGTGCATGAATTTTTCCGTGCGTTTTTTTTCGTACAGGGTCGTGGAAAGGGTCTCGACCAACAAGCGCCATTTTGCAAAAGCGACATCCGTGAAATCGCCTCTCTCTCCCTCTCCCACTACCGCGTCTACCTTGTAATTCTTGCAATGAAAAAAGTATCAAATGAAAGATATCTAAAAAACGATTTCTTTTTACTATCGTTGGCCGTATTTTGATGGCAAGTAGAGTGAGTGAAGCCTAAAAATCAAATTGGGGAAACCATGGCGGAAAGTTTTAGAATTTGTGACGTCGACGTTGTCATAATTTGAGCATGACGTAAAAATTTCACAAACTCGAACGTCTCCAATGTCACAAGTAGCTAGACGTCTACAAACGTCGCTATTTTGTAAACGTCATCAATTGTCGCGAGTTTTGTAGTCGTCTAGAAATGTCACAATTTACATCCACTTTTACATCCGTTACAATCTAAAGTATCGATTTCATTTTTTTACATAGGAATGCTCTGAAAGTATTACGGAGAATCTTCGGTAAAAACAAAGTTACAAGAATAAAGTTTCGGCTACTGCAACTCTGAGACCTCCATAAGTCCTCAGAGTAAACAACTTCCAAGAAGCCTCTAGGATAATCCTGACCCCTTTGTGTTTCAGCAAAAATAACTGCCACCCTGGCAGACAAAAACCCTGACCACCTGCACCCTTGTGAAGGGAAGACTCCCCTGAGTCGATAGCAAAAAGAATCTCTGAATTTGCTCCCCTGAGCAGTAAGTTATGGAGGGTCAAAGTTGACCTTTTGTACAGAAGCTCTCTGGGAGAGGGGGTCATATCTTCTAATTTTTGTAAGTCTTATCTCTCTCACAGACTCTATTTACTGATGTACGGAACCAATCAGAATTGAGTTCCGTACGCAAAAGTACAGCTGCCGGTGTACTTTATGTACGGACATTGTACGACATGGCCAAAACGTCGACACATGTCAAATCCGGATTCGGTGCTATAATCTCCGGAGATTCCACAATCCAACGGAATTTCGCCACGCGTCACCCGATGTGGCCATGGCCACAAACCGCCGAAATCTTCCTCCGCGATCTCGGCGCTAATCCCGGCCGTCCGATTAAATTCGGATTTAATCGTAGCCGTAATAAATACATGCGCGGTATTTGTTTCACTTACGAAACAAATGCGCGGTATTGATTTTCGTCCGTACCGTAATTCGTACATTATATATTACTGGATCTATGTATCCCGTAATCCATTTCAGTTAAATGATTTATCGCACGTCTAATCATTTACATAAATATCAAACTACATGTTACGTAATACTACGGCTAGACTTAACGGCTAAGGCTACCAGCTACTTCATGTCTGCCGGCCGGTAGGTACAAGGATCAAATCCTGCCGCCGGCACATACCTTTTAAATAAATATACCCTAATATAAAATTCCCGTAAACCTCAGGATAGCCAAGGTAGCCATGGCTCTAGCTTCCTCTCCAATTTCTCAGTGACTGCGACAAGTTTGAGAGTTGGAGAGAGAAGTTAGAGATAGACTGCCTCGGCTTCTATATTTCTTTTCAGACCTAGAAAATACTAATAAAAACCATTAGTTTCTACAGCTACATGGGAAAGTGCCCTAATTAAGTTTAATTATATTTTAGGTTATAGGGTTGTCATTTAGTTGCCCCAACAAAGTGTTAGGGTAACCTTCCATCAGGCGCTCCCAGTAATCGTACGAACACGTTTACTGGCAGTAATATTTGTAACACCCTTCCATCTGTTCGTGCCAGTGAATGAGGTGTTAGATTGCGATTGGTACCACGTAGGACCTGTTGAGCCGCCCGGGAATAATCATCATTTCCAAAAGGACAAAATCGCAGCTGCTTAGGGTTGTTGTGGTATCATCGGCCACGAAAACTGTTGCAAAATTAAAGTCTGTACAAATGTCCAAGAATGTACCATTTGAACGTGAATCGTTGTATCGCACATTTATGAAGGAGACGTCACAGGATGTCCTACAACCAAGTTTTTTTTGTCGTCGAACATGCTAGCTATACAACCAAGATTTTTTTGTCGTCAAACAGGTTGGCTTTGATGTCACACGGTACACTCCATTTGCCACATGTAAGTTTATTACTTCACGTCTATCGTGGATCGACTCTGACTTTACAAGTGGACCAAAACACGCGACCAGTAATCACAAACTCTCCTCCCGAGGACAGTCGGAGGAGACTAGCTACGTACTGGAAACACGAAGAGTTTGCGTCGAAAATTGAAAATCGGACGGTGGTATTTTTCTCCAAGAAGTCCGGAGAATCTCAACGAATTTTTAGTAAACATCTTTTGTAAAAAAAAAAAAAAAAACAGTACAGCCTAGTACGGAAGGGTACTTTCTCCGGTAAACAACCCCACTTTTCGCCTGATGGAAGGTTACCCTTATTAACACTAATAGCGATTCACAGTAAACTGTACAGCACAGACTTTCATGCATTGGTTTGCCACGTGGTATCACATCGTAACATTTTTTTTTTCAGAGTGGACGGACCGCCGATGGCACCGACTATTTTAGTGTAGATGATTCATATTAGTGTGTGAAACTATCAAATTCTATTATACAACCACTACACCAGTCAAAAGGAAAGTACGGGGCAGACAGAAGAGGAAACAGTGGATGAAAAATACAGTATCATCAAAAGTACGTACTTTAAAATAAGTACAGACTCGCTCGAAATACTCGGCTTCGGTTTCGCCTGTTGACGGCCTGTCAACGATCAAAATTGACACCGGCGCAATGCGACTTGGCTAACCCTAAATTGTACTTCCCACTTCCCACAGGTCGGCGGGATCTTCACGGCGCGTTGTCAGAGAGTGTGTCAGCGGCCCTCGGTGGGTGCACACCCTTCAAAACCAAATAGGTGTCTCTCACATTGTACATTCTTGTACGGCTGGAACTGCCGCACTACAGTACCAAAAGGTCTAAACCAATAAATAAAGGCAGACAAATACACGTGTAAACGTGAAAACCAACTTCGCAGCACAACACTTGCGCCTTGGAAGTACAGTCATTTGTGACCGTCGATTCCAAATGGTTGCCGTTCGAGCCTCGTAAATAGAGTTGCAATTCGTCGAGTGGGTCGTCAGTCCTTTCGAAAACGTCTAACGGAGACGGGAAATGGCCGTCTTATATAACTGACTGGTGACACGCCCGCCCAGAGAGTACGCAAGAGACGGACGCTCGTTTCGATTATGTACGACAGCGAATCTAAAGATCTAACGGACTTATATTGAAGATTGGACGGTTCAGCAACCGAGAAAAATGTGCAGGTGAAGGTCCCTGCCATAATTTCCATCCAATTGTTCAAAAATTTCAAATGTGCGAAAACAATTGGAAAGCAGTCAAAGCACCTTCATGGCATACGCGTATTATACTCAGATTACGCATATAGTATGGATTTTAGTCCAAACGTGCGAGAATGCTTGGAAATGCTATATCATGCTACAGTACAGTACTGTACTGTACTGTACAGTACAGTACTGTACAGTACAGTACAGTACTGTACTGTACTGTACTGTACTTTGTCCTATACACGTACTTTACCCAGAAAAACCGTATAATACGCGACTTTATGGCGTTTTGACCTTGCCGACTTTTTTGCAGGCTTGCAGCCCATTCTCTTACTACAAAACAGGAAGTCCTCTCAGTAACTCTCACAAACTTTTTAATTTTTATTTTATTTGGAGTTTCTCTCTCCAAATTTTTTAGCAGTCTTAGTTTCTCTCATCTGAAGACGTTTTTTTTCTTCTCTCCCCTCTTCTCTTTCAAAATAGCCGTTCCTTGTTTCTCTCACCATAAAAAATATACAATTCTTCTTCCCTCACTCTCTTCTGAATCTGCTATTACAAAACAATGACGTAAATGTGAAGCAACAAGTCTATTCTCTTTGGCTCGTTTTGATTGCCGTAGAGATTGTTGTAAGGTCTTTGTAAGGGAAAGCTCCAAGAAAATGGAGGCTTTTTTCTACATTGTTTTTGCCTTGCTGGTGGTTGGCTGCCTCTGCCTGGAGCTCAGCAAGAGCAGCAAGGACACAGTACAAGGCTCTCCTGGTTTCCAATCCCTCAAAAACAACTATTTGCTGGTCTACTCTCTCATGATGGGTAAGGACATGTACTTTTTTTGTATAGACAGTGTTTTTTCTATTGAGGTTGATAACAATGTCTGTTTCAGATCAGGCTCTCCTGCATCCCAATCTCTCAAAAATAACTATTCGCTGGTGGACTCTTTTATAATGGTAAGGGCATGTACAGTTCTGCTGAAAATATTGTTTTTCACAAGGCTGTTAAGTATGTGGTATTAGTTATTGCCGATTTAGTTGGTTACTTAGATCTACTCCATCACGATCGGTCAGTGCAAATTGTAGGAAGTTATATGAGCCATGTAACTAATTTAGTTTGTGCAGTAATTGTAATATTTGTACAAAAAATTGTACGTTTTTGTTTAAAACGTACAGTTTTCTCTACAATTACTGCGATTACTCGCCAGTATCGCGTATAATAGCGTAGATATAATTACTCTATTATATGTACGCTATAAAATTAACGCTTTTTGCTGAAAAATAACGTTTTTTTTTATGGTGGTCGTTAATAACGACTGTTTTGATGGTAATAGTTGTTTTCGGTTTAGCTGTTTATTTGGTTTTCTAATCATGCCCGTCTCAATTCAACTCAGGTTTACGGAGTTACCACTGTTAACATAATTCTCTGTTGCTACCATGTTTTACTTAATTGTTGTTGGTTTTGCTCTGAGTAGTTTACACCCGAAAGATCAGCATCAGAAATGATACTGCCCATCGGTTTTAGTGCTAATAATACTGATTTGGCCGCGGCTTTTTTATGGCCGAAAATTATAGGATAGTGTTAATCAACACTGTAGTGGCCTGAGATCGGCCACGTCTGCCTTAAACTAGTGTTGTTGATACTAAATCCCTTTAACACTGATAATGCCTTTACCCTAGCAATGGGCAGTGTAGTAGTGTTGGGTTCTTGGATGCATCCATTCTTGATCTGCTGTTTCATTTCATTGCAGCGAGGCCTGCATTGACTCGTCTTGTCTTAATTTATTCAAGATAATATTTGTATGTAGATTACAGTGATGTAATTTATAATGCTGTAAGTTATAGTACACAATATCGCTATTAGCGTTAATGTTTTCTTAGCCACTTAAATCAGTTTTTTTCCATGCACACATGTCCGGTTCATTCGCAGACCGCCACCGGAAGATAAAAAATCTTACTTTTCCATCTCAACTGTGGGATTATCAGTTCGACAAGTGTGCATTGAGAAAAAATGAGTTTAAAAGCAGAAAAACACATTCATGCTCATGGCGGTAGGTGGTGTACTGTAAGTTATGGTTACACAGTACAGATCACTATATGTCGCACACATTGGGCTAGTTTTGAATGCAAAGGGAGAGCTGGCTGGGGACTGGTTGGTGGCAGCGGGCGATTGGCTCCAAGGACCTTATGTATATGCCCTTTATCAGTATTATGATTATGATCGTGGCGCCATTGGACGCCTCTTCATTGCCGGCTTTGGATCGTCTATGGTATTTGGAACCGTGGTTGGATCCTTGGGAGATAAGTAGTGAGTTTCCTCTCCCTTTTTGCAAGGTTAGCTTATTTCTGTTACAGTGACTTTTCCCCCTTTTTAAGTTGTTACTTGTGAAAGAGAGTGTGAGAGCGTGGAGCTGGCTGCTGATCTGCCAGAAAGGTATAGACTTGGTGCTGCCAGATGTATTATTGGAAGAGGCGAGAAAATCTGTGATGTGACTTATTCTGGCTCTTGTCACAGCTTTTATGCTGAATTAGATCTTTTGAGGAAGAAAATCGTAGATGTGTTACTTTGGCTCTTGTTATCATTTTCATTCCGAATTAAATTCTCAACCATTTGTGTATGGTGGAAACGCTAACGATGGACATTCCGATGAAGTAATTTGTATATTGGCGATCATATCGATGAGGGATAGGGAGAGGGAGAATACATGGTGATCAAAAGAGGCTGCTGTATATCAGAGAGTGGAAGAAAATGCTTGGAGAAACAAAACACAAGTATAGAAGGGGGAATCAGCTATTCAACACTAAAGTCTCAGTAATGAATTTCCGCACATTGAAGATAATGAATTGTGCTTGTTATGGCACTGGAGGTTCATGTCTCCATATCCTCTCCGTATTGTCCAACTGGCAGATGCAAACCATACAACAAGAGATTTGTCTCCACAAAGAAATAATTTCTTTGGCAAAACTTCTCAGCTTGATTAGAACGATATGCCTGCAAGTTCTCATGTTAATTTGTTAGCAGTGTTTTCATCTCATTATTGAGTTGAGTCACCAGGTGAGTGTCACTCATTTATTTTCATTTATTGAGTGTGTCCGACAGATGCACAGCACACATTTAAGGCCAGTGGACAAAAAATCTTGGACTGTGAGAAAGCATTTTTCCTTGATTGGCCCAAAATGCTTGCCAGTAAGTGCATTGATCTCATCGCCGATTAGAGTATTAGCTTTCGAAGGTTTCCGACAAAGCCAAAGTATTATCCTAAATGGAGTTTATTTGACTGTTTGTTTGAGCATTGAACTGAGCCATCCCTTGGTGCTGTATTTGGTCTGGCAGTGGGAGGAAGAATGCAAGTGTTTTATATTGTATCACCTACGTGCTCAGCTGCTTCACCAAACACTTCCGGTCATTCTATGTCCTTATGGTGGGACGTATTTTGGGTGGAATTGCCACCTCTCTCCTTTTCTCAGCTTTTGAGTCATGGTTGGTCGCCGAGCATTTCAAGGTGAGTAGGCTGGCTTTGACAGCTGTCATGTTTTTGAAGAACGCTAGATCATGTATCGCTGTTTGCGTTAGTGTTTTTTTTACCCTTGAGTCGTTTTTCTCCGTACACACTAGACGGATTATTAATTTGACCGTTGCGACGGAAAGGTAAGGTTCATACCTTCTGATTGGCTGTCTTTTAAGTGAAACCGGATAAGTGTGCATGGGGGAAAGATAATGAAAGTGGCGAAAGAAACATTAGTGCTGATAGCGATGCATGGTGTACTCTTATTTGGGAGGCTGATCTTGAGTCCGGCTGTCAAGTCTCTCATCGGTTGTTTGACGCGAGTCACGAGTTTGTTCTTAAGTTTTTCTCCCTTGTACAACCAGTTGTTTCAATGGTAGAAGAAAATGGCAAAAGCTGAAGTTAAATGGTAGACAAGCTGCCTTGAGGTAACTCTGACATTGAATTTTTTTTTGTTCTTTTTTTGTTCTTATTCATGTGGCAGAGGGGCTTTGAGGCCCATTGGCTGTCGTCTACATTTTCTAAAGCCATTTTTTTAGGAAATGGATTAGTGGCCATTCTTGCCGGCCTTCTCGCCAACACCCTTGTCAACAAGCCCATCAATTTGGGTCCTGTAGCTCCTTTTGACGCCGCGGCATTGGTTCTCTCGATTGGAATGGTTATTATTTTACAAACGTGGACTGAAAACTATGGCGATTCATCGCACAATAAGTCTCTTATTCAGCAGTTTTCAAGAGGCCGCCTCTGCCATTGCCTCAGGTGAGTTTAGCTTCCTAATGTGAATTTGGAGGCAAATTGAGAATGTTTAACGACTTGTGTAACTCTTTAGCGTTCTGCAATACCCGAACTGGCGTGATATGGATGGAAAACAGGTATCCTCCCCTTGGGTCATGTTTGTGACGTCACGGTGCCCTGCATGTGATGTCTCATGACGAAAGGGTAGGTATTACCAGGGACCTCCACGAAGAGGTACAATACATTATATGTATATGTATGTATGTATATATGTATCAATATATATATACATGTATGTATCAATATATATATATACATGTATGTATCAATATATATATATACATATATACATATATATATATATATATATTGATCCGCGTGAGGCAAGAGTAGGTGCCAGAAATAGGTACGGTTTATATATTATGTTGTACCCTATACTGACACAAGGGTAGGTAAAACCAGGTAATATATGTAATATAAATTCCATACATGTCACGCCAGTTCCATAATCGCAAGGCAGGCGTCAAAGACTGCATGGAGAATTGGAGGGACGATGGTAGAAACATAGATTGACTTTCAAAGACAGTAACACTCACGTGACATTCGTTAAGTGTTATATTTAGAAAGTACATTTGGGCTTCTATGTTGATTCGGCATCTATTTTTGGACTGCTTTTTTTAAAGATTTAAATAGATTAGTTTAGGCTTGTACTTTATTGTGCAAGCTATGAGCTGTGAGTACATTTGCAGGTTAGGGGTGGCAGAATGGTGAAATGTTGATTGTTAAGGCGGATGAAATGGATAATTTTGTAGAAGTGTAAGCTGAAATCGTCAGACTTATTTCAACTACCCCATTTGATATGAATAAGATATGGTGTAGGGTGGGTGGTGGAATCAATTTTGCACATGCGCATCTCTCTGTCACTGTTAAAAATGCCACTGAATAAGAAAATACTCGATGGGCTAGAAGTTATTTGCCTTGAATGAGTGTTTCTGACCATCCACAGCTTCGGGTGCGGGAATTTTGCAGATGAGAAAATAGCATTATTGGGGGCCATTCAGTCACTATTCGAAGGATCCATGTACACTTTTGTATTCCTCTGGACACCAGCATTAAGTCCTAATGATCAGGACATTCCTCATGGCTTTATTTTTGCAACTTTTATGTTAGCTTCAATGATCGGGTCCTCAATCGCGTCTCGACTCATGGCACGAGTGAACCTTCGGGTTGAGTTATATATGCAGGTTGTTTTTGCAATATCGGCAGTTTCCCTTCTGGTTCCCGTGTTTAGCGCTGTAAGTTTTGAATCTCTTATCTTGTGATTAAACTTCTTTAACGTATCGAGCTTCAATGCTTAATCTGTTGTTAAACTTCTCTATGGTATTTAGTTTTAATAGAAACCTGGTGTTGGTACAAAAAAATCAGTTTGATACAAATCAATCTGACCTTACATCCAGTTAAATCCAGTTACGCTAATTTTATATTCAATCTGTTCGTTAAGATTTCTCAATGTATTTATAGACTGCATGTAAAGCAAGGGAAGTCTGAAAGAGGCTTCCACATTTTTAACAGTTGATGATTATTTGTCGGTAGTAAACTGCGCATCGTTATTAGTCATAATAACACTAATTTGGTTGCAACTTTTCCTGCCAAAAATCCCAAAATAATGGTAATAACATGATTTAAGCGAGTGAACTGCAATCAGCCAAGTCGCTCTATTCTTACTAATGCTAAGTTAGTTTTGATACAAATTTCTCTCAATTACTAATAATAATAGTGATGGACAGTGTAGTTGTTGTCTGGGTAGGTCTTGAATGTCCTCTGGATTCTCTTTTTGGGTGCAGTATTTCGTTGAGCCGGTGGCCCCGAAAGGAGGAGGAATTACCAAGGGAGGATGTTTGCAGTTACTTGCTTTTTGTGTTTTCGAGGCTTGTGTTGGGGTTTTCTGGCCATCCATTATGAAAATGCGGTCCCAATACATTCCTGAGGAGGCCCGATCTACAATCATGAACTTCTTCCGAATTCCCCTCAATATCTTTGTTTGCATTGTTCTTTATAATGTGAGCTCAATTTCTACCTGACAAAACTTTAAGTTTTCCTTCCGCCTTTAGAGGAACTTGTCTTATGCCCAGATTTGGTCTTTGGCATGTTTAGAGACTTTATGGGAATAGAGTGAAGAAATCCTCTGCCAGATGTTTTGGCAGGTTTCTGTGGTGTACTGAGGGAAGCAGTTGGCAATTTTGAAGAGCAGGAATTAAATTAGGTGTCTGTTTTGTGGAGCAAGAATTAAATTCGGGGTCTGTTTTTTCGAGCAAGAATTAAATTAGGTGTCTGTTTTATGGAGTAAGAATTAAATTAGGTGTCTGTTTTACGGAGTAAGAATTAAATTAGGTGTCTGTTTTATGGAGCTAGAGTTAAATCCGGTGTCTGTTTTATGGAGCAAGAATTATATCGGGTGTCTGGATGTTTTATGAATTGCAGGTGAGTGCTTTTCCTATCATGGCCATGTTTGGCATGTGTGCAATATTCCTTACAGTCGCAGCCGTGCTTCAACAGCGACTCATGGTCATCTCCTCGAAATATTCACGTGAGTTCCTTATTCTTCTTATCTTTTTTTTTACTATTCCCTCTCATATTTTTAATAAAACCAACAAAATCTCTTCTGATACCACCCTTGTTGCATCAAAAAAGGCATCGCTTTTACTGAATTAATTATCGGTCAATTTTTTTTCATGGTCATCCCCTCGAAATATTCATGTGCGTTTCTGAGTTTTCTTTCCATAGTTTCCCATGTCAGTCCTATGGGTCAAAACTTTTTGATGCCACTCTCTGGTTAACCTTTGAAACTTTGATGTCAGCCCCGTTTACTGTTTATCCTTTCGATGTTAGTCCCAATTATGGGAGTTCTTGAGTAGAGACCATTGTCTTATTCTTGTGATGTGCACTGGTATTGTTTTGCCATCGTCTATCTACCTTATCCTTTTTATTCCTGTCTATCAAACCGGAGGCCTTGATATGGAGTGTACTTGTAAAATTACATTGCTCCTTTTATGCTGTTTGGAAGTGCGGCACGTGAGTCTCACATACGGTAATCCCATTCAAATGTGATGATGGCATGAAATAGTTTTAGTTTTCTATCATGAGAAATTCCTGGAAAAAATTACTGAAAACTGCTACTACACTGTATCGTTAGTAGCGTCAATGTTTTTTTCTTTTCTCAGTGCACACTGGCCAGATTCTTAATCCGACGATTGCTATGGAAAGGTAAGGATCTTACCTTCCGTTTTGCAGTCTCCAAACTGAATTTGGACATGTGGGCACTGAGAAAAGTTTATTAAAGTGGCGAAACGTTGACGCTAACAACGATGCAGTGTACTGAAGACAAAGGCGATGACTTGAGGTGACTGCTTCTTCTCATGAGGTAGAAGCCGGGTGTTTGTGGCCTTCTATTTTCTTTTCTGTCTAACATCGGAATCTATTTACAAAAACATCATTTCTTTCTGTGCGGTTAGAAAAATTGCGAAGGACATATTTGCTGTCAATGATTTTGATAATCGTAAACCCAAGAGTTTGGAACGAAATGGTCGTGTTTTCAAGTCATTGGCGATTTTTTCTGTCGCATGCTTTGTGAAACCTTGGTTGGGGGAGCCCTGTGCTTAATGCACAAACTCATACTCTCCTTAAGCCACCCTGGTTTTTTACTGTGTATATTGTTTGGTTCTGTTTGTGACCTAAGATTCACTTTATATGCTTACCTTGGCTGATCAGCCTGAACTTATGGTTTCAGTTCTTCCTTTTCTTCACACTCGCAGTCCGTTTCTTCATACTCAAGCATTTAATCAGCGATTGTAGATTCCCTGCGTCGCCCGAGAAAAAGCGGTTTCTGGGTTCTGATCGTCATAAACCAATCCTGAGCTTGAATTGTAGCCGAGTCCTTTCCTAGCCAACAAAAATGTTAGAAAGGAGAAAGGAAGACCAAACCCTGTTAGGCGAGAAATTGTCCAGCCCATTTTACGGTCCTTTTCATTCCCTAGATTTATCACTAAGTGCTTCGTTGCTTATATCCTCTATTTCACACCCATTTTACCAGTCTTTTTCATTTCCCAGTACCAACATTAAGTGAATCGATACTTGTATCGTCCATTTGACTCCCATTAGCTGTTTATGCAGGTCACCACAATCGATTGATGAACGATTCCAGTCCATCAAAGTCCTGATTAGGTTGAGGCAAGGCCTTCGTTAAACCCGATGGTTTGAACCCAGGTTGGTCAATTTTCCTGGTCAACCTGTCGTCCATTGAAAATCTTCCCTTAGGCACAGAAGTAGATTGACAGAGACAAGGGACAGAAATAGGAATAGTGACGGAGACGAGGACAGACAGAGATAGACAGAGGGGCAAAACAGAGACAGAGACAAAGACAACACAGAGGTAGCAACAGAAGATAGTTGAAGGACAGGAATGGAACAAAAATGCAAAAGTTTTTTTAACTGGTACCCATTCATCGAACACGCTTAAAGTAGGACTTCACGCCGAATGCAGTGAACATGAGCAGCATGTCATGCATGGTTTTGTATGTTTACTTTTAAGTTATAATTTTAACGAAGAGCTAGATTTACGTGGCCCAATCGCTGCTGCCATCCCAGCCATAGTGCAAGCAACATATGAGTATGCCGCATAGGTGTATCATGGGTGACTTTTTTTTTTTTTTGCGAAAATGCATTAATTTGGACGATTTTGAATTTTTCGTAAAATTCATATACTTTTCGTGAACAGGGAAATATTTGAAAAAGTGACATCTCGTGACTTTTTCCCGCGAAACTTGACGACCTTCAAAAATTTAAAAAAGTGACGCTGCGTGACATTTTCGCGTGAAATTTGACGAGGTTCAAGACGGTTACTCATTAATTGTAGGCGACGGATGTTAACGAAATGAAATTGTACAATTTCATTTTGTTAAAGATTGCTATTTACACAAAGCGTCGACATTGCATCAAACGGACGAGATGACCCCGCAGGCAAATCAATTAGTTATTATTGACGCGGCCGACCTTGTTGTTACGTCACAGTTTGGTGAAAGTCAATGTCAGTCGACGTATTTTATGGACACTCCATTTGTTCCATGCAAATATTCATTATTTTTTGGGTTGTTTTACTATGCATTTTATGTGCATGACGTACCTATGGTATGCCGTCTTTTTAGGAAGTCCACAATGCCATATTGTGCAAAATAACATTTTCTCACGCTTAGGAAGTTGACAAAAGACATTTTGTCATGTAAAGAGGTAAAATGGAAGTGAGGTTGAGTAATTTTCAACACGAGATTGCCAGAGTCTCGACAGACAGGTTTTTCTTTGGAACATCTTTAGGGCAGAATGAGTTTCATTCTTCAGAGTTTCAGTCTGTCGAGTTTAGGGTAACCAAAATCAAGCGCTCTTAAGCAGAGAGAACTAAGACCTGCCGTCTTTTTTTTTGGGTTCTTCCTTGGTATCTTTGGAGCTTTTGCGTTTTTTATCCTTTGTTTTTTCTTATACCAATTAAAAACCTGTAGAACACGTGGGAAGACGTTGGACGTGTTTTCTTAAGGTCTTTTTAGGGGCTTTTTTGGATGTGTTGAGGCTTTTTTACTTCATTTTTTTGTTTGTCAATAAGAAAAATCTTTAACCGATCAAAATTCCTCCGAACTGAATTGCCGCAAGCACGTCAGTCCGCGGAAATTGCCACACGTGGGAAAGTAGTGTGACGTTGCAAGTGCAGGAAAAGCGGCTGCCGTCGTTTCGAAGTTGATTTTTGAGTTTGTCTAGATTCTATAGCACCAATTGCAAATAGCGATACACGGTACAATTGTGGATAGTGACACACTTGTCAATTGCGAATAGTTCGATACGGTACATTTCTAATAGTGATATACTTTAGTAGTTCCAGGGAAACAAGGATTTGCTTTATGCATTCAAAGTTCTCCACCATTTTTTCATGTTTTGCATTTTTAAACCAAAATCTCAGGGAGTTTTGAAGGAACTGGGAAATTTTATAACATGTGTTGATGATTTGGCGTTTGTAGCATAGCAGTTTTAGGCTGATCTCAAGATCGAACCCGGTCTTTTGACTGCCCATAATGAATAGCCGTCTTGCTGTTTATTCACAATATATCTTCACCCATTTTATGGTTATGGAAAAGCTAACTTCATGAGCTCAAATATTATCTCTACACCTCGCATGTGACAGGTTTGGGAGCGACTGATAAAATTGTGAAAAAACATGGTTGAAAAGATGTTAATTTTTTTCTTGTTTTGGTCGTTTTAATTAGCTTCAAGCAGTTCTGATTGAGTTGTGATCTTTTGTTGTAAATTATGGATGGTCAACTCTAGCGTTAAGTAGTGCTTGATGCCTACAATCCTAAAATCTCTCAGATTGTCTACCCATTTGTACAGTAGAAAAAAAACCTTAAACAGAAATAGGAAGCTGGTTGCAAAAGCAGTTCGGCAAAGCTGTACGTGTATATACTTTTGCACACGCTTGAGTTGCAAAAGAGACTTTTCTTTTCTGGTCAACACATGAGGATTAGGTCGCATCCTAAAAGTAGAGTTTATAAAGTCACTATTTGTACAAGTCACTTTTTGTGCATTTAATGCTGGAGTTTAAGAGGTACAGAGAGAGAGAGAGAGAGAGAGAGTATTCTTAGGTTTATGGTTGCCTTCGTTGGACATGCTCAAATGGATGTCACATGGGCATAGTTAAACCTTAGAAGATATTTAATCTGAAATAAAGGGAAAATAGGGTTCCTCCAGTTAGATCTCTTTCATTATTGTAAAGGCCTTTATTTGATTCCAAAAGTTGTCTAAAGGACGATTGCCGAATTTAAATTTTAGAATCTTTTTAGAATTTTCAGGGTTATTTAGAAAGTTACAAATAAACAATATAGAAACAAATATAGTTTATGCTATGTCTGTATGGCTTTCTCCTCGCATGTTTGTAACAGTAATTTATGGAAAGTCAAAACCCTTAGTCTCGTTTTTGAGTTGAGTGAAATGTTTGGCCTCTTTAGGGTGAGATGTTAAAAGTCATTTTGTGACTTGTTGTTTCTCTGTCTTTATGGAGGTTTGCATTTCGTCGATCTTTTTTATTTTTTACGTAGTTTTGGAGAGTATTTGAGGAGGACTTCATTTCATCATTATCATTAACTTTTCTTATTTGTTCTGTTGAACGTTTCATTGTTTGTCGTCAGTTCATTTTTTTGTCGGAGGTTTCTAATGTTTGGGAGATAAAATCTCGCTTCAGAATTTCACACATTTGAGATTGACTTTATTCCATCATGGTTTTTTCCTATTCGCTAAATATCTCATTTTTTGTTGTCAGTTTTTTGTTTTTTTTTTTTTTCGAGTTTCTCATTCTAGTAGATCAGATCTCGCTTAAGAATTTCACATTTGAGAAAAACTTCATTTCATCGTCTTCTTTTCTGATTTATTTTCCTGGTCATTTTTTTTTTTTGTTGTTCGTTTTTTGTTTTTTTTTTTTTTTTTTTTTTTCCTCGGTGTTTCTCATTTCCGGGAGATCAGATCTCACTTTAGAATTGCACATTTGAGAATGACTAAATTTCTTCGTCATCTTTTCCATTTTTTTCTTTACCCATTTGATTTCCTCAATGTCTCGTTTTTCTGTCGTCCGTTTTTTGTTTTACCTTTTTTTGTTTTTCTTTTATTTGTCAAGGTTTCTCGGGTACCGGAAGATCAGATCTCGCTTATGAAGTGCACTTTTGAGAATGACTTTATTTCATCGTCATCATTTATGTTTTGTTTTCCGATTTGTTTTTTTGTTTTTCTTTATTTTGTTGAGATTTCTCGTTTCCGGGAGATCAAATCTTCCCTTCAATTTCTTTTTTGCATGTCTCGTTTTTTCGTCTTCCGTTTTTTCTTTTTCTTTTTTTTAGTTTTTGGTTTTTTGTTTTTCTTTTCATTTCCGGGAGATTAAATCTCACTATAGAATTGCATTTGCAGGTGTGCAGGAGAGTTGGGAAGAGAGCAAAGAGCTAGAAGCTGACACTGACGGAAACTACTGATTTTTTTATTTCATTTTCATATCCATTTCCGTTTTCTTTTTCCTTTTGAAAAAAAGATTTACAGTTGGAGGAGGAAAGAAAAACGTAGTTTGTGTATTGGTCGAAGCTGCTCGATTGCCCAATTGCAATTTTCCAGTGGAAATCGATAGTTATAATTCAGTTTTTTAGGATTTCCTTTTGTATAAATCAGTGGATAGGAAGAAATTCCTGTTTAAACTTACCTTCAATTAACAGTCTTTGTTTTCTGTTCCATTTTTTGCTGTTATGCCCCATACTTCGTATTGGGGAAGGTTTGTAACTTAGTCACAATTCCAGCCTCGTGAACTTTGCCAATTCTTTTCTTTAGGAATTTCCTTTCCTAAAGATGGTTATTAACTGCTGTGGTAAAGGGGAGAGAGGGAGAGGGATAGGGAGAGGGATAGGGAGAGGGAGAGGATTTGCTCTATGTCTTAGACTTTGTTCTGGTGAATGTTTACAACTTAGTCATTATTTCAGCCTTGTACACTTTCACAACTTCTTTTCTTTAATGATGGTCGTCTACTGCTGTGGTAAACAGACAGAGAGGGAGAGGGAAAGGAAAGGGAGAGGGATAGGGAGAGGGAGAGGTCCTCTCATGGTTAACCTTTGGAACTCGAGCACAATGTTTGAATATCCTTAAATGCGGTGTAAATCTTCTTGTCTAACCCTCTCTCCCAACTAATAATGTAATATACTTCAAACTCAGGAAAGCTTCTCTATTTATCGTTTTGTACACCCACTATACTATGTCCAGTCAAGCGGGTTCTTTTTTTCAAACTTAAAAGCACCTTTACTTTGATATCATGCCCAGACGATCGTGACCCTTAAATCTCCGAATGATTGATTCTGTGCGAGTCTTTTTGGTTTATGGGGCCGACTTTATTAAAAAGCGCGATGGTAAACCATCTGAGTCCATAGGAACAAAAGGAAGTAGCATTGCTAAAACTGAAAAAACCACATGACTGCGGAATAAACAAAGTGGAAAATCAAGGCAAAATTGACGAAAATACGAAAAAATGGCTAGGAAATTGAAAACACCCTAAGAAGCAAAACCCCTCAAACAAAACATCAAAGGAAAAAACTAGCACCAACATAACTAAAAATCTACGGAAAGCAACCGCGTAAGTCCTTGAATCCCGGAGGAGCACGAGGAGGAAGTTCTAGAACACGCCGTCGATCCATAACAGCAATAGACGATCGAAGTAATATAGAAACCAGCACCCGTTGTAGAGCCACGGAAAAACGTTGACGAAAGAAGGAAGTATGGACTGAAACAAAAGGACTCCCAGGTCCTCGCCTGTCAAATGAGCGCCGACCACAAGTACGAAAAAGCTCGTCCAAAGCCACACCCACACAACCAAATATCTCAACCCCCATTGGAATGAAGCCATCCATAGCGTAGCGACAGGCATAATCACGCTCATTCCTTTTAGCCGCATCACGGGCGGCTACTCCCACATGCCGAGCCGCTTGGGTGACGACTGTAGTTGAGGTAGGGTTCGCCAAATGTACGACGCGCACCATCAAGTAATACAAGGTCAATCCGACGCGAAGGAATAATGTGAGAGACCTCCCGACAAACAGAAAATCCCCCCTCGGAAGCGATAGTAGCTATGGTGTCTCGAATCGCGTCGTGCGCCCGAATCAACTCGCCCCCGTGGGAGCAACAAAGCAAATGGACCCCGTCGGGCTCGAGAACGTGGCCACAGGAGCAAACGAGTGAGCCAAGCAAAGGTGGGTGTGGGAGGCCAAGCCGGAACCTAAGGGCCGTCGTGACCTGAGCCGGTGTGAAACGAAGAGTTGATAAGATATGTACAGCCAATAGCCAAGCTCCAGAGCCAGGTCCACCAGAAGACAAGAAGCGTGCACGCGAAGAATCGGAAGGAAGCGCCTCGAGAAGCTCGGATTTAATAGTGGCGACAACCTGATCAGAAATAGATTCTTGAACACGCGCAACAGATGTTGTATTAAGAGTGGAAAACATCGGCATGTCCTTGATAGCAGTCGGATTAAGAAGCCGTGATGCATCCAAAAAGGACCGTTGGAAGGCTAGTTCACCATCTGAAATACGGGGAACCACGGCTGCAAGAATAGGAGTGTCCCCAGCCACAAAACGAGAGACAATAGTGGAAGCAACAAGGCACCAACTTCCCAAATAGGCGGTTGGAGCAACACGTGCCGTCGAGAGTAAACCCAAACCGCCAGCCGAGACAGGAAGAGAGGCTTGAATGCGTGCCGCAGGCCCAGACTCAAAATCAAAAGCTCCACGGCCCAACAAACTGTGGAGGACATCCATAAGACCATCGTCGAAAGCACAAAGTGAGGACACAAAGGATGGGGTGGGAGGGGAATTGCCGGTAAGGTAGGAGGGCCGGTGGGGGAAACACCGTGTCAGAAGAGCAAAGGCCACCTGGGGATCAGAAAGGTGAGGAAGGTCGTCCACGTGGTACAAATCTGTCTGAAGAGCGGAATTGATGAATTTGTGATGTATGGATCGGAACCAAGCGGGCAACCCAACACACGAATGCCTTCGGAAGGAAGAGGGGTCTGAAAACCAGGATGGGGAGTGAAAACAGGAGGAATAGGACGTTGGGAACAAACAACACACTCCGAGGGCTGGACCGAAAGATTGAGTTCCGCCAACCGATCCTTGAAAAAGTTATAAGCTGGTATAACTTGGTCCGAAGGACCAATAATGTGTGTGTCATCGGCAATTGAAAGTATGATGCAAGAAGGGTAAGCAACAGCAGAAGCTCGGAGAGCACGATAATGGGCTAGGGCAAACAAAGGGCCCCTAAGAGGATCACCCTGACGAGTACCAGTCGCGGAGGAAAGTGGGACCAAATCATCATCAGTGGAGAAAGAGAGGCTACTGCTCAGAGAATAAAAGGCTCTCACAAAAGGAAATACCTCGACAATCGGGGAAGGTACAGCCATAAGCTCCGAAAAAATGGCATTCCGATCCACTGTATTAAAGGCATTAGAAACATCCACCTGGAGGACTAACCAATCCGGATGGGCATCTAACAAAGCCCGGATCCCGTGGACCACGGCCTCACAACCCCCCGGGGTTGCCACTTCCAACTGATGAGGAGAGAAATAATCATGAAAAGCGGGCTGGAGCTGGATGCAGATCACACGGGCCACCAATCGGTACAATACCTCGCCCAATGTAATAGGATGGATTCCCCCATTGGGTTTGGTAACATCCACGAGGCGGGACGTTGTGAGGAAATCGTAAATACAAGAAGAGATAGTGCCAGCCGTAATAAGTGAACATACTCGAAAAAACATATCAAAGCCACGAGCACCAGATTCTGGAGGCAAAACGTCGCGAAATAACTCATAAATAGTGCTTGAAGGACCCCCAGCTGAAAGATGTGGAGAAGTCGTAAGGGCTTTAATTAAATATTCTCGATCTAAAAGAAAACAGTCTGTCGGCTCGAAGTTGTGAATAGAGGGGGAATGAGGGGTAGGAGCTGGTGGATGAAGTGCTAGGAGAATCTCAAGAGTCGGTGCTAGGAGAATCTCAACAGTCGCAGTAGACCGAGGAGGAGGATTAAATGGCTGGAGTGCTCGAACTGCTCGAGAGAGCTCACCAAATCGGCCCAAATATACCGCACGACAATAGGAGGATGGCACATCTGAAGTCCGAGATGTACGACGTGGTGTGAAAGAAGCACTCGCAACTCGATCCTCGTGCTCGGCATGAAAGGCTCGCCAATCGCCTCGAAGAAATCGTCGACATCGAGCCATAGTTTCTCCGGCCCCACAACCACCGCCACGACCAGGTAAGATTAGAACCCAAAGTGAGAAAATTAAAAGAAGGTGCCAAGGTCCAACATCCTTGGGATCCGAATAAATATGGGACAAAGGAAGGTGGATGGCGTCCTATACGATAATCCGCACACCATTGGAATTCGCGTGTATAACCGCGGACAGGGGGCCCCCAAATCATAAGCTCCGAGCACGTCTAAATCGCGCGCAAATGCCCAATCTTCGCTTGTATGTCCGGACGGGAGTGTTGTGGAAGAAAGGGTACTAGATGAAGGGTCACTCAGGGCCAAAAATTGTTGACAACTCTTTGTATGTTGGGCAATACCTGCACCGTTCGCGAAATGGTTATGACACCCGGTACATTCTATCCGTGTTGAGGCTTGTGTGTTAGGTTTAGGTGGAGGAGTTGAACGAGGGAGAAGAGGCGAGGGTGCACGGCCGAGCATGATTTTTGAATGAGAGGGAGAAGTATGGGACGTGATAGAGGGAGAGGAAGGGGGAAATGGGAAGGAGAAAAGGAAACTTTACTACACCATGTATCACTATTGATGGTAATGTTTTCTTCGCTACCTAAAACATTTTTTCTTTGCGAACATTTGTATGATTTTTGATCGGTGGTTGCCAATCGGAATATGGGGATTGCACCTTTCAATCACAACTTTCAAATTAGCAATTTGACAAGTGTTTGCGGAGGAAAGTTACCTTTAGTTATGGGAAAAAAATCAATACTCGTAGTGACACACTGTAGATTCTTGCACCTTCAAATGCACGCGACTATTGTTTTCTCAAGTCGATGTTTTCTCGAATATATTTGTATGGTTCTTAAGAAATGTGAAAAATATAAAATCAAGTGTGCATAAACTCGCCTAGTGTGATCTTGTACACATCAAAAGTTACATAATATTTTACTATATCTTAGCAGTCTTACCATTGATTTACGAAGGGAAACCAAAAGACAAAAGTTGACTTTCAAAATCCAACATCCTCCCTTTCAACTAATTTAAATCTAGCTCAATCACATTTTTCATCACTTTCCCCAATCTCAATCACAAACCAGGCTTGTTATAATACAAAAAAAAGCAAACAAAAAAAACCCTATCTAAGGAATTTCGACCCACACCATTTCCTTTACCTCGTGTTTTAGATAGTTTCTTCTCCTTTTTAGTATTCGTCTCTTTCGAACCTTACTCCATCCCTTCTCTTGCTTTAGTATATTATGTCGGTTTTCTCCATCCTTATTAGGAAGCATGTTATTCGTGTCCAAGAATTATTTTTTGGCACCGTTAATTAGAGCTTCTCGAGGTGCTTCCCTTTGATTCTTCTTCGTCGTTTTCTTAGGCGCCTTAGTTTTGGAGCTTGGCTATTGACTTCACCTATTTTTTCCGTTCTACGCTTCACGCCTCAATTCACCAACGCTCTCAAACACCCACCCTCTTCCACCTTTATTCGACTCTCTTATTTCCTCAACAATCTCGCTTCCTTATGCGACCGTGACCTTGAAAGATCATGACTTGAGACCTCATTGACAACTTTATGCTATTTGTTTTGGAGATCTTTGTGACGATAATATTATCTTTGACAACTTCTTACGTGATTCGGCCTAACAATCTTTTAAAGTTGGAGGAACTTGTAATGTTTTCCTGCTTCTCATATCGGCTTTGTCTTCAACGTATTCCCTCGTTTCCCTTGAGCTTACATAATATCGGACACGTAAAACAATTTATGGTGGTGAATGATGGTCGTGGAGTTCGAGACTTTTATTATCACGCCACTTGGTGCATATACATATTATCTCCGTATTTCTAAGTTTTGTTGTTAATCTTACGCTCTTGGCTAAGGGCCACCTTTTCTTTTGTTTTCATGGTAGGGGGTGGTGTTTTGAGCTAAAATAATTTTGTAATTGTTTTTGTAGCTTTTGGTTTCAAAATGAATCATTTCGCTTTGTGTATGCTCTACTAGAAGTCCACATTTCAATGTTAGTTAACAATATCACAATTCGAGTATGCTTTGTACCTATATGGTTTTCCAATGGCAAATTTTAAAGAATCTCATCTCCTTGGTGATGTAAGATTGACAAAATTAACGGGTTTCACCTAACATCGTGCAAGCCGCGACACAGTTGCAAATTTTGGGTCATTTGCATCGACCTAGTAGATGCAGATATTATTGTAAAAGCTACAATAGTTTAACAATCAAAGTACAAAATATGATCGAAACTAAAAACTGTTGACGACTATTAAAGGCAACGTACCAAATTTAAAGCACTAAATTACAAACGCAAAACAACAAGCCCAAAAGAGAATGCTAGAAAAACAAAATGGAAAACAAAACCAAACCATAAGAGCACTAAAACTAGTCTATACACTAATTGCAAAAAAGAAAAGGAGTCTTTGGCCGAAAATGTAAGACTACACCACACTACCTAGTCAGTGGACTGTGTCGCTGATATGGTACACCGTGAATCGCTGTTAGCGTTATGAAAAAATTAGGGTTAAAAAACATTCAGCATTATTAACGCTAATTTGGGATTTTCAATATTTATTAGTGTTGTGTATCGGTAAGGATTTGCCGATAACCGATATGGGCCTTTTTTCGGGGACCCGATAAGCGATATATTGGTACGATATATCGCTATCGGTCTTATCGCCGATAAGTAGCCGATAATATCGGCTACGTATCGGCGATAATGCCGATAACGATAACAATCGGCGATAACTGTTCGAGCCTTACAGATAAATGTACGGCGTGTACACTCAACTGTACGTCTTATTCCCCCGACGCGCCCTACTCACAACCCCTGAGGTACCTACCAATCAGATCATTTGTACAAGCCGAAATTACAGTATCCGGCATAAGATGTGAACGGCTTTAGTACGGCTCCATTTAAAACGATGTACCTTTCACATCCGACGCCGTGGCTTTGTCCCTTTATTTTTTGGGATCCTTTGGAAACCTGCCACATGTCAATCCGTCGGCTATTTTGGCAAAAGCCGCCAAAAAAGCCATTCCGAGATGCCGGCGCTCACGCTGATCGTCCGCCGTATTTTCTCATTGAATTTCGTCCGTTCGATTCCGGCGGCGCGCAAAATGTTATTTTGCATCCGTTGTACTTTGTGTCCGCCGTCTTTTTACCGTTCCATGATAAACAGTTTATCGGTACTATTCCGTACGTTCCCGTAAAATTTATGTTTAGTTAACCGCCTAAAAAGTACTACAAAGTGCAACGTATTTTTTCGTCAAATTCCGTAAATTTCCCGTAAAAAACCGTACATTTCTCGTAAATTTACCGTTAAGTTTACCGGACAGAAAGCACTCCGGACAAAAAATACAGAAAGTACAAATATATCGGGACCGCTGACCGTTCGATAACCGATAACTATCGGTATCGGTGTTATCGCGATGATTTTTTTACCGATACACAACACTAATATTTATAAATATAAAATTAACTCTAATTTATCAATAACTAATTTGGGATTTTTCCTGTAATATTTGTCGACGATTAAGATCTTTACACGTATAAAATGCTCGAAATCGTACGCCGTCGCGTGATTTTGGCATCCGCACGTGCCGACAATTTTCATGCAGTTAAATGTTAACGCTACACCGTGAATCATGTAGCGTCACACTTTTTTTGTCACACGTTTTTTGAGTGCACATTCACATGCGCACGCGACTGTATTAAACTTATTTTTGTACTTTTTTAATTTATTAAAGTACAAAATGGTACGAAATTGAGCGGTCACTACGCCACACTATTTAAAACGACACTATATTATAGTTATCAACCCTTATAACTAAGGTACCTAAAATAACGTTAATTTTTTTTATATTTATTTACTCTATTTAAGAATTTGGGTCAAATTTTGGGGGCGCTAAATTAGCGTTATGAACGCTAATAGCGATTCACGGTGTACTGCACTTTAGATCGAGCTGTTCGAGTGCGAAGCTAAAAATACTGTACAGTCGTACAGTTCTTCAACTTTTTGCATAGTTGTTAAAATCGCATTTTACTCACGATTCAAGCGCCCGAATTATACATAAAAATCGGAAAAACCATTTTGAAACAATCGTTAAAATCGTTAATGATTTTGAATCCGTACTATTCTATACATGTAAACGATATTTGAATTTTACATGTACCGCGGTTTGTACATTTCTCGTTAAATGAGCGCTAAACAGTTATTTATATTTAGATATTTATCACACTTCTTTTGTGTCTTGAACTTCTACGTCAACTGGTTACATAAGAATGCATGTCAGGCCACTTCGGCAAGTCGCAGGATCAAATCCCGACTAAACTCCCCTTTTTGTCCAAATCATATTATCTGTTTGTCTGAGACTATCTGACAGCCAGCCATGGCCTTCTCTCTCTATCTCGCAGAGAGCATACGACTGCAAAAAAACAGATTAGAGAATATAATAATCACAATTTTCAACATTCAGCATTGCACGACATAACATGTTAATAATTAAAAAAAAAACATTCACATTGAACCAAAAATGAAATGCATCTATCTCCTTCATCTATCTTTACCCTAAATCTCCTTCCCCTACATTTAAGTCCATCATGTCTTGAACGATAGTTTCAATGACCACTTCATGGCATCAGTAATGGCGGCTACCTTGAAGATTCGTTTTCATGGCGCCTTATGTGAATTTTTTTTGAAGAAGACGATCATACAAAATTCAAACTCACCGCCCGCAAAGGTTCAACACTGCAACGACTCTTTTCGTAATAGTCCGTACATTTTCGATACAATTCCGTAAGTTTTATGTTCAGTTTACCGGACAGAAAGTTCCGGTAAACTGAACGTCTCTTTTTCGTAGAAGTCCGTACATTTCCGTAATAAGCCGTACATTTCCCATAAATTTCCCGTTCAGTTTACCGAACAAAAAGTACTCCGCGTTTTTTTGCGATTTTTCAAAAGTCGCGAACTATACGTAGAAATCGGGAAAAAAGAAAAAATCGCATGATTTGAACAACTATGACTTATTGACATAGATGTTCAAATCGTATTTTACTCACGATTCAAACGCACGAATAATATGTAAAATTCGGAGAGGTCGATTTGAAAAAATCTTTAGTGATTGTGAATCCATACAAATCCGTACATGTAAAAAAAATTGAATTTTACATGTACCGCAGTTTGTACAATTTTCGTCTCTTTCGTAATAGTCCGTACATTTTCGGTACAATTCCGTACATTTACGTAAAGTTTTTGTTCAGTTTACCGGACAGAAAGTAATACGAAGTGCAATGTATACTTTCGTTAAAGTCTGTACATTTTCCCGTACAAAAACTGTAAAGTTACCGTAATATACTGTACAGTTCCCGTAAATTGTTCAGTTCAGTTCACCAGACAAAAATTACATCGCGTTTTTTTGCGATTTTTTCAAAAGTCACGAATAATACGTAAAAATAGGAAAAAGTAAAAAATGGCGCATTTGAACAATAATGCTTTTTGAGAAAGAAATATACGAAAGTTCAAAAGTTTGAAACTACAAATGTTAGGATGATACAGTACACCGCCAACCGCTTTTAGAGTAAATAACGCTAATTCGGTGCCTTTTTTTCCAAAAAATAACCTGAAATACAATCCATAATTCTATTTCTTCAACTATTATAATTAGGGGTTTTTTTTAATTTGCGTTAACAATGGAAGCACACTGCGATGGAAATAGTGTGGCATACGGACAGGGTATCTCCGTATAAAATGGTACTTTTTGAATCACAATGGCTTAAAAAAGACAATTAACATTATTGCGCACACATGTGAATGTGCACGGGAAGAAAGAGACGCAAACTCGTCGACAAAAATCACGTTCTCATATGTTCGTCCGTCGACCGTGTGAACAGCGCTACGGCGTATGAATTGTCAGATTTTGTACGGGTACACATATTAATGTAGACATCGAAAGGGCGGGTATTTATTATTCAGGACAACCCAAATTATAGTTAGGGATTAATTAGTATTTATATTTTTTTTCAAAAAAAAAAAAAAAAATTCCCGATTAGTGTTAATAACACTAATTTTTTTTTTACTCTATTTATTCCTTTACTCTAATAGCGATTGACGGTGTACTGTACTAAACTGTACACCTTGAATTGCTATTAGTGTTAATGGTTTTTTCTAGTGTTGTGTATCGGTAAGGATTTGCCGATAACCGATATGGGCTTTTTTTCGGGTAGCCGATAATCGATATATTGGTACGATGTATCGTTATCGGTGTTATCGCCA
>JBBHKE010002679.1:79096-114096 GCA_037447655.1 Zygnema cylindricum | reverse complement strand
CACTTTACATCGAAGATTTAGATGATTTATGGACCTTAGATCTGCTTGTTGAGATCAGTTTTTTCCTTACCGTTCGTTTTTTTTTCTTTGGGATGGATGTGGTTTTGTGAAACAGCTGTTGGATGCAAAAGTTAAGCTGGCGAAAGCTGAAAGAATCCTTCAAAGATTGGATCCGTCGTCACGTTCTACCAAACCGTCGACGAATGAGAAACTGCCACTTGTCCTTCCTAATGGATTGTCACCGGTTCCGAGAGCTCGTCCTGTTGGCGGAGGAGTTGGATCCATGGCGAGTGGAAGCGGGTCATCAGGTGGTCCTTCGAATAAAAGGATGACGGTTGAAAGTGAGAGAAATTTTGGAGGAAGAGAGGGTGGAGGTCTAAAAGGTCTCCCGCAAGAGGCAAAGGCACCCGCCAAAGTTCCGTCGAAGAATGTTTTCCTCCCACCCCCTCGTGAGCATTCATATTTTCTTTACCTACTCCATCTTTTTGCTTTTCCTTTTCCCCTCTCTCTCTCTCTCTCGTTTTTTTATCTCTTTTCTCCTTTCCCTTTCACCTTCTCTCATAATCTCCTCTGCCTCTCCGCGTTTTGGTTTCGATCCTAAGGAATTGCTGCTTCATTCTTCATTTAAAAAAAGAGGAAGACGTATGATATTATTGATATTACTGTCAAAAGTTCCTCTACTTAGGTGTATTTTCTCCTCTCTCTGTGTCAGTTCCTTTGAAAAGAATAATGGAAAATGGTGTTAAAAGTAACAACTTTTCCCGTTGTGTGTAACAGCAAGATCAAAACCTCTTCCAGCTTCAACCGATGTTATTCCTCTTATTCGAAGTAAATGGGAGCCGGAGACTCCTCGTCTTTCACAACCAATCTATTTGACGAGTCAACACAAACGGAAACTTCGAACCTTAGTTTTGAATCCTGAGAATCCCTCTCACTGCATCACCAGGTAAGTGCCTTTTTTCCTTTTCGTTTGGTTTCAAGAATTTCATTTGATTCAGGAATTTCATTCAATTTATAAATTTCATAAATGGCAGTGCATTACATTAGTTAGGCAGAAAGACCCTTGTCTCGAGTGTTTTTAGGTTTAAATGAGCAGTAAGAATCCGCAATGTAGTAGCATGGAATGGGAAGGAAAGGGGAGTTTTTTGGGGAAAACGTTGAGTTTTGGATGATGGATATGAAAGTTTTCTCCTTGATTTGCCGTATTCATGTGGTTTGGGAGAGTGAGTCTGATGGGATTTCATTTGAATCGTTTTGATGTGATCTTATTCTGAGCTGATCTTATTTGGCTTGGTTTTATCTGATTTGATTTGATTCAATTCAATTCACCTTGATTTGATTCACTTCGATTCGGTTCGGTTCAGTCCGGATCTGCTCCGGATCTGGTCTGGTCCGCTCCGGTCCAAGCAAGTCTGGTACGGTGTGGATTGGATTGGATTTGATTTGATGTGATTTGACGTGATTCTGATTTCATTCCGTTTGATTGGCCGATTGCAGTGCACTGGATGGATATGTGCATTTTTGGACGCTACAACAACGAGGGTAAGAATATGACATTTGAAAGCTTAATTTTTCCTGTTTGTTGTTTAAAAACCACACAATCTTCCTAAAATATAGAAAGTTTGAGATTCAGTAAATTTGAGATTTCAGTGAATGTGAACTGAATTTCAATGTAAGTAAGAGTTAAGTTTCAGTACGTGTGATCTAGTTTTGATCTAGTTTTTAGGGAATGTTTATTAGACCATTAGAGTGGTTGAAAGGTTTGTGGATTTTTTCTTCAAAAAAATGGGAAGAATGTGTGAAGTAACTTACTAAAAACTGTTTATGTCATTTTCTTGGACGGTTCAGGAGAGATTTAGGGTTGCCGATTTCTACATGTTGAACAGGCGGTTAATTTCTGCACGTTTTTTGTCATTTTCTTGGAGGGCTTAGGAGAAATTTAGAGTTGAGGTTTTCCACGGACTGCATGACAAAGAACAGGCAGTTAACCTTTTTTTTGTCGTTTTTTTGGAGGGTAGGAGAGATTTAGAGTTACGGTTTTCTACAGACTGCATGACAAAGAACAGGCGGTGGCCGGAGAGTGTGGCGTGGCATTCGTCGGGAGAGCAGTTGGCGGTTTCCTTTGCGGCCGACCAGGGAGACTCGCAGGTGGCACTGCTGCAGAACAAGAGTAAGGTGAGAAAATGGCAATTATGAATAAGTACTAGTAAGGTGAGGAAATGGCAATTACGAATAAGTGCTAGTAAGGTGGGGAAATGGCAATTTTGAATAAGTACTACTAAGGTGAGGAAATGGCAATCATGAATAAGTACTAGTAAGGTGAGAAGACCTTTTGTGGGGTGAGAATCTAGGAGAAAGTGCACCAGGTATCGCTATTAGTGTTGATGTTTCTTTTGGCCACTTAAATTACAATTTTCATTTGGAGACCATTAGTCGGAAGGAAGGATCTTACTTTTCCATGGCAATTGTAATCGTAAACCGTATCTTTAACAGTTAACTGTAAATGTAACTGTAACCGTAACCGTAACTGTAACACAGTATAGAATGTGTTGAGAAAAATGAGTTTGAAGGCGGAAGGAAATATTATAGACAGTGTAGCTTTTTTGCAGCAGAATAATGAGTTGAAAGTAAGTTGGTACATTGAGGCTAGGACTTCTGCAGCAGTCTAATAAGTTGTAAAATGAGGCGAGAGCAAATCAAGACACTATGCTGAGTTAAGATTTTCTACAACGGTGTAATTCCGTAATTTTTTTACATCAGAATAAGTTGAGAAATTATATTTTCTGCAACAGTAAAATAAGTTGCAGGTAGTGTTTTGCATGAAATTAAGGAGGTCAGAGCAAATCAATACGTTGAGTTAAAATTTTCAGCAACAGTATAATAGGATTGTTTTTATATGGAAAAACAAGGCAAGAGCAAACATTATTATGTTGAAGCTAGATTTTCTGCAGCAGTATAATAAGTTGTCAGTACTCTGCCCATCACTATCACTGTTAATAACAATAATTTGTTGCAACTTTTTTCTGGGTAAAGTCCATAAAATAGTGTTGATAATGCTGTTAAAGGGAGTTGACTCCATTCAGCCATGTCTCCTTGCACCAAATAAATTTTTTAATACTGTAATTCCCCATTTAAATTAATAATTCCTCTGCGATGAACAGTGGTTTTTCTTCCCTAAAAATTGTTAACTTAAGAGTGATTTTTCTGCAACAGGAAGATTATGGGGGCGTAGTTTATCTGCCGAAAATAAATAAGTAGGTGATGGTATTTTTTTCTGAAATTCACTGTGAATTGCATTTAGTGTAAAGAAGTATATAGTGTGGCTTTTTATTTTAGTGTTATTGATTCTACTTCAAGTACAAGCAACATGGATGATTTTCAACTGCTTAACAAATTAGCTTTAAGAAGAAAACAATTAGTATTTTTTACACTTTTTTAGGGCTTTTTAGGGTTGTTTAGCAATGTAAGAAGCAATTGATAATCACACAATCAAGTGACATCACTGGCACACCTTTGAATTCACAAGCAACCATCAAATCTGGATTCCACGGTGGGAAAAACTTGTTTGGTTACAAGAATCCTTGACTGATTTCCTGGTTATGACCAGCATCACTGGAAAATTTTGTGAAAGAAAGAAATTAACTCTCACTCTCTCTCTCCCTCTCCCTCTCCAGCCTCCGTTATTCCTAACGGAACGGCCGCATGAAAAGGGGGTGATCAACTGTGTGGCGTATATGCCGTGGGACGAACCGGTGCAGTTTGTGACGGCCGGAAGCGACCATTTGGTCGCTTTGTGGACTCATAAAGAGGATGGGACAATGGATGTGAGTTCCTATTTTTTTTTCTTTTATCGCGACCTTTATTTATTCGAGATCTTAATTTATTCGATATTTTTATTTATTCGAGACCTTTATTTATTCGAGATCCTTATTTATTCAGTATCTTAATTTATTCGAGGTCTTTGTTTATTTTGGTATCATCTTTTTTGAATAGGATTTGAAATATTTTGTAACATTTGTTGAATTGGAGGATGAACATGGCTCTTGTGGGTTTATGTTAACGGTAGGCTTTAAAAACTCTCCTCAGACAGATAGGAAAGCTTAACAGTTTAGGAAAACAAATGATAGTAAAATGACATTTTCAGGCAGGTAATGGACCTTTCGTAAAAATGTTAATAACAGCCCAGCAGTAAACATACCCCTTTCACTTTAGGAAATAAAACTTTTTCGGCAGGTCTAGTAAAAAAAAGGTTTTTTGCCAGGTAAATGAATTACACAAGACCGTTTCTAACTGTCCCGAACTAAACCTTCCCTGTCTTTAGGAAAAAAACATGTTTTTGCATAAGGAAAAGACCTAACACCCTATTAAAATATAAATGGTTTCGGTCGAGGTGAAAATAACAACATGTTGTTGGGCAGGTATTCCCCTTGTCTTTAGTCAAAAGATTGTTTTCGGGCAGACCTAGTTTGTTCTACCGCCGGCCTCCTTAAAAACCTCGTTTTCGGGCAGGTAAAAAAGACAAGTAAAAAAAAAAAAAAAGTTTTCTGGCACCTTAGTAAACAAATATATTTTCAGGCAGGCTTAGTGAAAAAAAACTGTTTTCGGGCAGGCTTAGTGGAGAAAATTGTTTTCGGGCAGGTTTAGTGAAAAAAAAACTGTTTTCGGGCAGGTGAAAAAACTTCATAAAACTGTCCACACCGCGGCGGCGTCGAGTGCCGCCGGTTTGTTCCACCGGAAGGCGGTGGTTTCCTGCGGTATGGACCGTCGAGTCGCACTATGGGATATGAGGTCCGAGAGGCTCGCCTCGGCCCACATGTTGGACAATAAGGCCAGCGAAGTCCTTCCCAACCCGGCCGACCATAATTTACTTGGGGTCCAGACGACGTGAGTCTTTTTTTCTTTTTTTTCTTACGGTTTTTTCCACTTTTTTTTGGTTGGTTTTTGGGTGGTTTCTTGTTGTTTTTTGGCTGTTTTTTGGCTGGTTTTTGGTTGGTTTTTTGGTTGGTTTTTGGATGTTTTTTTTTTGTTTTCTGGGTTTTTTTTTCCTCCTCACGTGTTGTTAAATGCCTTTTCTTTACCTTTTGCTTTACCTTTTTCTTTTACCTACTTTAAACTTTTCCTTTCACCTTTTCTTTCACCTTTTCCTTTCACCTTTTCTTTCACCTTTTCGTTCACTTTTTCTTTCATCTTTTCTTTCACCTTTTCTTGCAACCATTTCCTTTCACCTTTTCCTTTCCACCTCTTCCTTTTCACCTTTTTTTTTTTTTCTTTTCGTTCGCAGGACTCCCGGGCAGCAATTACGACTTTTCGATTTCCGTGCCCCAAAAATTCAAATGCATTCTTTCGGATGGGAGCAAAAAAGCTCCGATTCTCAATCGGCGTTAATCACTTCCTCATGGTCTCCCGATGGGCTCTTTTTGACCGCCGGATCGGCCGATCCCATAATTAATCTTTTCGATATTCGATATAATAGTAAGGTTCCGGCCTCCACGGTCCCGGCCCACACTAAAAGAGTTTTTAAAGCGGTTTGGCACTCGAGTTATCCTCTTGTCGTCTCGATTTCGTCCGATTTGAACATAGGATTGCACCGGATTGACTAATAATAATAGTAATCGTAATAATAAACAATGTTTTGGGAAACTTCTTCAAAAGTGTTTCTGAAAGTGTTTTTGGAAATGTTTTTCTAGTGTTTTTCAAAACGTTTTGGAACAAAAATTGGTAACATTTTGGGAACATCTCGGCAAACGTTTTTGAACATTTCTTTCGACATGTTGGTAACGTTTTCCAAACAATATTTGAACCTTTTTTTTATTTAAGGTTTTGAAGTTCCAGACATCATCTGACGATTCTGAATGTGGGAATATGCTCAATAAAATTGCCCTTTTTTGAAGTTTTTTAAATCCGATTTTGAATTGAAATGTGTGCTAAAAAGAAAAAGAGAGGAAAAAAAAAAAACAGATAAACCAAAGGGGGTGTCATAATAAGGGTCTCATTTTCTTATCGAGGGTTTTTTTTTCCAATAGCAAGGTAGTGGTACTTCAATAGAAAGAGCAAATGCTCGCTTTTTCTTTTTTTTTCCTTTCTTTTTCCTTTTTTTCTTTTTTACTTAACTTTTTTTTGTACGTTTCTGTACTTTTTGGTACTTTTGGTACCCTTTGTACTTTTTAAAAATTAGTGTAGGAACAATTCAGTTGCGAAGGTTGTTGCATAAAAAAACAATTTTGTAACTTCTTTTCAAAGAATAATTTTTACCGTTCGTGAATTGTTTTCTTATTTTATTTTTTAAGCAATTACTTTTGAAATCATTTTTTTTTGGAGTTGTGAAATTTGAAGTTAAAGCTGAAGTTGTGAAATGTCGCGATTGAAAATCTTGTAGTTATGGTGTTGGATTTTTTTTTTTTTTTTGGAATTCTATTTTATTTTGGATTTTAGAGTAATGCTGTAAGGCAAACTGACAGTTTAAACTGAATTGTTTTTGGCTTTTCCATGTAATATTTTTCTCTCATTTATTTAGGGAAATGATCAGCGCAGAGATTATTTTGGTTGCGCGCAGTTACCTACGTTAGCTTGTCAAATATTGTACATTTAAGTACAGATTAGTACAGTTAAGTACCGTTGAGTTTAGATTTGATGGTCAATCTGTTGAATAGCTTTGACTTGAAAATATTGATGAAAGAAAATATCGGAAGGGAATATCGTCTAAGGTAAATATAGACTAAGGAAGACATTGACCAAAGAATAATCGGCGAAAAAAAATTGGTGAAGGATAATATCGACGACAAAAAAATCGGAAGGGAAATGTTGATGACGAAACATATCGCGAAGGGAAATATCGACGAAAGAAAATATCGATCAAAGGAAAAATTGATGAATGGAAAATATAGACGAAGAAAATAGCGGCGAAGGAAAACATTGAAGAAAAATGTCGACAAAGGAGAATATTGATGAAAGGAAATATCCGCGAAAGACAATATCGGCAGAATAAAATATTGCAAAGGAAATTATCGCGAAAGAAAATATTGACAAAGGGTAATATCAGGAAGGAAAATATGTACAAAGGAAAATATCGCCAAAGGAATGTTGAGGAAGGAAAAAGTTGACAAAGTAAAATATCGACGGAGGGAAATATCGTGAAGGAAAACATCGACAACGGAAAATATCGACTACGATAAATATCGTTTAGGAAAATATAGAAGACGAAAAATATCGCAAATGAAAAGTTCGACGACGGAAAACATTTGAGAATTGAAATATCGCAAAGAAATATCGCCAAAGGAAAATAAAACATCTCAAAAGGAAAAATCGTGTAAGGGAAATATCAACGAAGGAAAATATTGCGAAGGAAAATATCGGAAAAGAATAGGATAAACGAAAAAAACTATCGCGAAGGGAATATCGTCGAAGGGAAATATCGACAGAAGAATAATCGACGAAATATATATCGTAAAAGAAAATGTTGAAGACGAAAAAACTAGCGAAGAAAAATATTGATGAAGGGACATATCGACGAAGGAAATATCAACGAAGAAATTTATCGGCGAACAATAACATCGAAGAAGAAAAAAATCAAAAGGAAAATATCGTAAAGGAAAATATCTCGAAGTAAAATATCGAGAAAAAACATCGACGAAGGAAAATAGCGAGAAAAAAATATTGACGAAGGAAAATATCGAAGAAGGAACATATTGACGAAATACAATATCGACAAAGGATAATATCACGATGGAAAATATTGACAAGGGAAAATATCGAGAAGAAGAATGTTTTACGATAATATCGCAAAGGAAAATATTGACGAGGAAAAAAATTACGAAGAAAAATATCGACGATGGATATATCGACAACGGAAAATATTGCAATAAAAATGTCGACGTAGGAAAAAATCGACAGAGGAAAAGAGGACGGAATATATCGCGAAGAGAAATATCGAAAAAGGAAAATATCGAAAAAGGAAAGTATCGTGAAAGAAGAAATCGACGAAGAAAAATATCGCGAAGGAAAATATCGAAAAAGGAAAGTATCGTGAAAGAAGAAATCGACGAAGAAAAATATCGCGAAGGAAAATATCGACAAAGGATAACATCCACGCAAGAAAATATCGATGAAAAAAAATATCGATGGAAACTTTCAACGAAGTAAAATATCAACGAAAGAAAATTATCAACGAAGGAAAATAAAGTGAAGGAAAATATCGACGAAGGAAATAGTCAACGGAAAATATCGCAAAGGAAAATATAAACGAAAATGTAGACGAAGGAAAATATCGCAGAGGAAATTATTGACGAAGTAAAACATAAAAAGGAAAACATAGCGAAAGAAAATATCGTCGACAGAAAATATCACTGAAGGAAATTATCATGAAGGAGATATCGACGAAGGAAAATATCGGATAAAGATAATATGGACGAAATAAAATATTGATGAAGGAAAATATCGAATATCGCCAAGTAAAACATCGACGACGAAAACTATCGCGAAGGAAAATATCAACTGTGGGAAATATCGCAAAGGAAATATCGTCAAAGGAAAATATCGTCGAAAGAAAAAATCGATGAAGGAAAATAGCGCGAAGGAAAATATCGTCAAAGGAAAATCGAAATGATTAGCGAATGGAAAAATGCCATACTGATGTTAAATTTAAAAGAAAAAAACAACCAAAAAGAAAACCATTCCGTACCAGAAATATGTCTCTGTGTAACGATGAGCCTAATCAAAAACACGGAATGATAAACCATCCGAGTAGATGGAAACAAACACAAGAGGAAAGGGCAAAACACAAAAAAAAAAAAAGTTCCATTTTTGAATCATCTTGTTGCCTCAGATGTTTCCAGCGGCTTCTGTAAAACCATAATACGATGGTCTTTGGTTTGAATCAAACATAGCAAATCCACATTCTTAACCACTGCAATAAAGTTTCTAACCAATAGGAGGCCTTAACCAAGCACAAAAAAGACCATTCCAACAAACGTAATGAGCCTTTTTGATTAGCATTGCAAAAACACAATTGCGAAAGCTTTTGAACAACCAAAAAATTATAAAAAAAAATAAAAAATCTTTAGTTGCAGTAGAAAATAAGCATCTATCAGCACCGCAAAACCTAATTACGGTTGATATTTTCATTTTCATTGCCCGTTTATTCAATATAAATCGATGTTGAATCAAAGCAGTTTTTAAATCGGTCAACGGCTTATATATATACATGCTGGTCCTGTTCACTTATAAACAAAATACAAAACTCTCATCTCAATACCTCAAATAGTATCGACTCAAATGATTATTCCATCTTCTTCGTTTTTCAAACGCTTCGAAGCGGGAACATCGCTGTCTTGAAACTCTCCAAGTCTTTTTTTCTCATGGCCTTCTATATCTCGCGACGCTACCTGGTTAGAACCGAACCCTAGTATGAAAACATTAGCGAGAAAAAAACACACACGAGCTGTTATCGATTGACATACAAACTGACTTTGGCGTCTCCAACATTTATGGAGGTGCCTATAAACGTCGATTCCCCATGATTCACCAGCATTAGTGTGAGCTACAACAATGTAAACTTTGATGAAAATCTAATCTCATGGCAATAGTGTACAGTACATTAAATCCATGTTCATATTAAAGGGTTTTATGTTGAAATTACATGTCCTAATGTTGATCTCTTAAACAAACAGTTCAGTCAGTCGTAAATTCTCTGACGCAATCATATATTGATGCATGTATGGGTTCATGCGTATGTTATGTGCGAATGCGTAGTGCGTATATTCGTATATAATTGTTATACTCAATTATATTTACACATGTTCAAGCACGTCACAAGCTTTATTCTAGAATTCGACCTGGAAATCCTACTTTATTTCAAGTGTATTTAGGACTTACCGCATTCTGTTGGAGGCCAACTTCAGTCCTGAAACCTCCCGATCCCGTGCCACTCTCAATCCTACTTCTGCTCGGCACGTCTTCTTCCCTATGCGCGGACAAATATCACTGGTAAATTATTAGAAAATGCTGATCTTAGACCTATAAAAGCATGCATGATGAAATAGTAAAACATTTTAAAGGACTGAAAGAGGCCGGGAAGAAGGACGGAGGGGCGCTGGGGAGGGAGAGGGGGAGGGAATGAGGGAAGGAGGGAGGGAGGGAGGGAGGGCGGGAGGCAGGCTAAAAGAAGCAGAAACGCAGCAAAGAGCAATGAAACCGAAAATATTATAACTTGTGAGACAATTGGCAACCCAGCAAGCAATTTGCGCAAGCAAAGTTCAAGCAAGCAAGTAACTAGCAAAGCTCCAGATGCAACCAAGCAAGTTGGAAGCAAAGAATATGCACGCGAAGAAATCGCAAGCGAAAGCAAAGAAATTTTAGGGGAAGAAGTTGAAGATTATTGGAAAAGAAATAGCAAGCAATGAAATCGCAAGTAAAGAAATTGCAGGCAAAGAAATCGCAAACAAAGAAATTGTAGAAATTGCAGGCAAAGAAAACAAACGCAAAAAAATTGCAATCAACAAATTTGTGAGCAAGCAGTGGTAACAAGCAACTAACTTGCAAGCCAGCGTGCAGGCAAGCTGCCAGCAGGCCATTTGTATAAACAAAGCCGCCCAAAGCAACAGGAAAGCAATTAGAAGGCAAGCAATTGACAAGGATACTGTAGGCCATTGAAGTTGTGAAAAACCAATTTAAAGACAAGAGAGTTGTGAACAAAAGCTAGCAATTGGAGACAAGCTATTTACAAGGGAGCAAGCCGCAGGCCAGCAATTAGCGAGCAGCATATACTCGGCAGCACAGAGTTTGCAAACAAACAATTCAGGAGCAGTTTATGGCAAGCAAGAAACTTGAAAAAAACAGATTAAACTAAGAAGCGCGGAATTTTTAAAAAGCAAGTTGGAAGCAGGAGTTGCAAGCAATAAAATTTTAAGCAAGCAAGTTGCAAGCAAGGAATTTGCAAGCAAAAAAGCTTCTTGCAGACGACTGCAATTTTTTTGTTGATAAATTTATTGCTTGTCAATTCCTTGCTTGCAACTTACTTGCCTGCAGTCTGATTGCTTGAAATTGTGCTTTCTTCAAAATTTCCTGCTTGCGATGTAGCTCTTTTTTATTTTTCCGGGAACTTCTTGCTTGCAAATTTCGGACTGCCACAACTGTTCCTCGCATCTTGGTTACTTGTAAATTGTTTGCTTTCCAACTCTCTCGTTTTTAAACTGCTTGTATGCAACTTGTTTGTGCAACTGGTTGCTTGCAATTTGCATGGATTATTTCTTGCAGACTGATTGCTTGTTGCAGTTTGCTTGCTTGCAACTTTCTTGCCTTTGAATTTCTTGCTTGAAAGTAGCAAATTGCAAGGAATTTTGCAATATTCAGGAAAGAAAGGGACTGCAGCAAGCCAACATGCGAGAAACGAAGAGAATCGATTATAAGATGATCATTAAGATATTGCGGGGAACCGATGTCATTTAGAGAACCACGATTGAACTTCCATAATATTGGCGCAACCAAATCTCGCATACATTTTTTTTTTCCCTTGAGTCGCACTCCTTCGGAAAACGTCAATTGCAGAAGTATCGGTCTTTAACAAATTCTTCCAATTTCATCTGAGCAAAAAAACATCTCTAGCTCTATAAAACGTCTTGCATTTACCTGAATTTCCATTTGCATTTGAAGCACGGAGGCTCAGGATTATCGTTGTAAGGAATCTTCATAGAAAATCCAACGCAAGAACCGTGTTTTTGCAGGACCATTTTTCCATCTTCCCATTCAAAATATCTATTCGGATCTTTCACTGCAGAGCGAGGAAAGGTCTCAACAGTCAATTTCTGTACAACAACCCTTTTTGAGCTTTGGTTTTTGAGATAGAACAATGCAAGCCAGTGTGGAGGCTCAACTTCCGGATTATTAAAAAATACAACGTCGTTGGTCATTTTCACCCGGGCTTTATCCATCTCTTTCTCAGGCCGCTGTAATCCCTGCTTGTTCCCCATACTTTCCTGTAGCAAAAGTTGCCAAAAAGGAACTAACAGGACTGACTGCGGTCAGCAGTTCTTTTTTTAGCGCATGTTAATGACGAAATTAAACAATGCTAAAAAATTATGAAATTCAAAAACTGTTAAAACATGATGAGATTCAAAACTTGAATTATGGACTGACATTGCAACGGCAAATATGAAACGGCGGCGAATACAAAAATGCAAAACAAGATTATCATTTGACAATACAGTCCAAGAATAAAGGCACCTACAGGATGTACATGGTACGATGAGCTCTGGGCCCGACGTGGCTCGGTTCCTGTTCGGCTTTGGTTTGGGCTAAACCGAACAGAACGGTCTGAAACCGATATTGAGATTTGCATACAAAACGAACCGTTGGATTTTGTTACAACAGTATTTTTTCAAATTTTAAATTGGTAAATCGTACGGTTGTTTGTGGAAATAAACTTTGGATTTGAAGTACAAAGGAAATCTGCCTTCGGAGTTCGGACGACAAGCTTCTACTGTAGCTCAGGTCATCCACAGTACAAACCGTCGCAACATTTAAAATTTTGTTGACCACGGTTCAAATCCCATAAAATTCACTGGAGAAAAGTTAATGTCGAAACTGCAAAAAAAATTACACCGCGAATCGTAATTAGAGTTGATTACTTTAATTCGGTTGCTCGAAATTTCGACTCTATGACATCAAAGAGTAAACGATTCTATTTTTTTCATTTTTCTAATTTAGGTAAGTTAAATTAGCGTAAAAAGTTGTAATAGAGGTTCGTTTTAAATAGTGTGGAGTACGGACGACGTTCGACCGTGCAAAATTGTACTTTTTAAAGTAAAAAGGTACAAATAATGATTTAATAGAATCGCGCTCGCACGTGAAATCGCACTAAACGAAAAATCAATCACATTTTGGGGCCACTTAAATCCATAGTTCAAAAGTAGGCGTTTTTATGGTAGGCCTTTGGTCGGCGACTTATCGTAAGTTGTGTTATGGGCTTTTCATGTGATCTTCTTAGATCGCTACTTTGATCAGCGACCGTCCATCGATGAATCTGACGGTGTAAAAATTTTTTTTTGGTCCAAATGTTTTAATTGGTCCGAATAGGTCCGAATACAATATGGATCCTAAGGTCATATTGTATGTTTTGCATACAATAGGCATATTGTATGGGCCTACTTTCACCTACTTTTGAACAAAGCTTAAAACATCATTTCTCCGTGCACACTTGTCCGATTTTCAGTTTAACCACGCCAATCGGAGGCTGACAATCTTACCTTTCAATCCAAACCGTCAGATCCACAATCCGACATGTGTGTACGGAGAAAAGATGTTCTAAGCGGCAATTTTTTTTCTACACTAATAGCGATTCAAGGTGTACCGTACGAAAAACTGGGTTTCTGTACGGCATTCGGACTCACGTCTCAAAACTTTACCGAACTTCAAAACTCGAACAGTTTATAAATACGACGCAAGTTCGAAATAATTCGTAAAAATTCGAAACGAAGCCAAAATATGTGACCAAAATCCGAAGCTTAATACAGTTTCCAAACTTAACCCTAACCATCAATCCCGCTAGAACAAACCCTAACCCTAAAAAAAAAGCGAAGCTCGCCAGGTGGCATCGGCGTTGCTGCAGCGTGTACGGAAACCAATGGCGTCGTTTCTTCGCACGCTTCCTACTCTGCGACGAGGCATGTCGTCGCAGGCCTATCACGTGTCGCACACGAGCAAATGGATGGTGACGTCAACAGACAAACTGACGCCCATGGAACTCATCGCGGCAGTTCCGCCGATAGAGGTCGAGGGACGCGTGGCAGCTTGTGAAGGAGGTGAGAAGGGAGAGGGAGAGGGAGAGGGAGAGGGAGAGAGAGAGGGAGAGGGAGAGGGAGAGGGAGAGGGAGGAGGAGAGGGAGGGGGGGAGGGAGAGGGAGAGGGAGAGGGAGAGGGAGAGAGAGCGAGAGCGAGAGCGAGAGAGGTGGAGAGAGATAGAAATAAAAATAAAGTTGAAGGAAAAGTTAAAGTAAGAAGAAATAAAGAAGTTAACTGACAACTATATCAACCTCGATAGGGAGAGTGAGAGAGAGTGAGGGAAAGAGGGAGAGGGCGAGAGAGCAAGAGCGAGAGCGAGAGCGAGAGAGAAAGAGAGAGGGAGAGGGAGAGAGGGAGGGAGAGAGAGAAAGAAAAAGAAAAACAAGAAAAAGTTAACTGACAACTTGTACTTTTTTTTCAACTTGTACTTTATTTCAACCTGTACTTTATTTTAACTTGTACTTTTTTTCAGGAGTTAATCCTGCCCTGGGTCATCCTGTGGAGTACATCAACCTCGATCCATCCTGTCCCCAGGTCTGCAAATACTGTGGACTCAGGTACCACCAGGCGCACGGCCACCATGGTCACCATTAACTCGACATTTCGAGAAAATAAGAAAAAAAGAAATAAAAGAAGTAAAAGAAAGTTTAAAAAGAAAGAAAGTTTGAAAAAAAAGAAAGTTTTGAAGAAAAGAAAGTTTGAAAAAAAAGAAAGTTTGGAAGAAAAGAAAGTTTGGAAGAAAAGAAATTTGGAAAAGAAAGTTTGGAAAAATAGCTTTTGGAAAAGAAAGTTTAGCATTGTAAGGAGTTTAAGGAGGCGTGAGATACGGTCTCCTCCACTCTCGCGACGGAGCACTTGGATTCGGCGAAACCGTAAAATTAAAAGAAGAAGTGGAAAAAGGTGTGGGAAAAGGTGCGAGAGGAAAAAGTTGTGAAAGAAATTTGTGGTAAAAGTTGTGGAGAAAGTTTGTGGAAAAAGTTGTGAAAAAAGTTGTGAAAAAAGTTATGGAAAGAATTATGGAAAAGATGGTTGATGTAGATTGTTTTTATAGGTTGTTTTCATCTTAAAAGAGGATAAAATCATTCCTAGAAAACATTCCTTTTCACGACACTAACTAAAGCATTTAAAAGTTCACGATACGTCCATCAAGATATTCATAAGTTTCCGTGTTTTTTTTTTTTTTTTGGTTCCTTTGAAACTTTTGTAATATGCATCGATGTTTCAATTTCTGAAGTGTTATTCTTTTTTCAAGTCCTTTTTTTTGGGGTGGTGAACGGCTCATTTTTGTCTTTTTGTTTGTCTCTAGAGTTTTTGAGTTTCTTTCTATCCTTTTTTTTTGTCCAACAACCTCAAACTACCAACCCTTAAACCCCCAAAACTGAGAAAACCTGAAAACGTGAAAGCCCTAAAAACCCTAAAAACTCCTAAAAAAGGAGGGGTAGGGAGGGGGAGGGCGAGGGAGAGGGAGGGAAGGGGAGAGAGAGGAGGGCGAAGGGAGGGAGGAGAAGTGGAGGGAGAGGGAGAGGGAGAGAGAGGGGGAGAGAGGGAGGGCGAAGGGAGGGAGGGAGCAGTGGAGGGAGAGGGAGAGAGAGGGGGAGAGAGGAAGGGCAAAGAAGAGGGGGAGGAGGGGAGGAGGGAAGGGGAGGGAAGGGGAGGGGAGGGGAGGAGAGAGGAGGGGAGGGTAGGGAAGGAGAGGAGGGGGGGGGGAGAAGGCGGGAGGGAAAAAGGAAGAGAGGGAGGTAGAGAGGGACAGGGGAAGGAGGAAGGGAGGTGAAGGGAGGGAAGGAGTGAGGAAGGCTGGGAGGGAAGGATGCAGAGAGAGGGAGAGGTATTGAGAGAGTGCTTCCCTTAAGCAGTGTTACTAACAGTGTTTTACGATTTTGGGCCAAAAAAAGTGATGCCCTATTTAGTGCCATTACCCCTGAAAGTGGTGATTATTATTGTAGAGAGAAATTAGTCCATAACCACCTTGTCAACAGAAACGGGATTTGTCTTTTTTGTTTTAGTGATTAAAATCTCTTTTAAATTTTGTCCCTGAACATTAAAAATTCAAAGAAAACCCCTCATAAACTTGTATATAATTGGCTTCCAAACAGAAAAAAAAATAAAAAATTGATGATGAAAAACTATCTGAAGAGCCCCTTTTTTGAAGAGATTGTATGTTTTCAAAAAATAATGACAGTTTTGGACAGGTTCGACGCATTGAGATATATTAGTATGGACTTTTTAAAAAAAAGTATGTACTTTTTTTAATACACAATTTTAACCCGTAGACTTTGAGGACACTTTTACAATCCACTCATTTTGGTGCACACTTTTCTCAAACGCACCTTTTCAATGTAATATATTCACACTTCTCAGTACACATTTTTAGTACACAATTACACCGCTATAATGCACAGCAAAAACAAAAAATTGGAAGCATATGGAAAAAAAAAAAACAAAACCAAAACAGGAAAAAAAAAAACATTTGAATAAAAATTTTCCATTGGACCTCGATTTATTCCATAAAATCCGTACGTTCACAAAAAAAAGAAAAGTGAATAATTGAATTACTTTATCCATTCGATTTTAATTACACTTCAATGATTTTAATTATTCCATAAATTGTGAGTGCCTAAATAATTTAAAAGCTCCGGAAGCTTCTACCAACGTCTCCTTCGATTTACAAAACGCCACTCGAATATACCTTTTTGAAAAATCAAAATTTGGTAAAAGAGTGTCATTTTTGCCAAAATTCGTCTCCACTTTTTCATTTTTTTCACTATCACCCTCTTTATTTTCAAGGAACACCGATCCTCCATCCTCATTATTATCGTTATTATTGTCATTTTTACCAGAAATATTATTATTACTATTATTATTGTTAATGTAATTGTTTTTGTTAAAATCATCATTACTAATGGTATAACTATTACTGTTATTGTTATAATTATTGTGAAGAAGATATTTAAAAGACATCTCTTTCAGAAAAATAGAATCGCTTCCGGAATCGAGAGTTGTTTTAACTTTTTCGGAATCGATTTTTCCCTCCTCGAATAAAACTCGCTCGATCGTTTCCGATTTTTTGTCATTTTTTTGCCGATTTCCCGAATTATTATTTTCGGTTTCCGAATTAGTGTGGAAAAAATTGGATCCCGGAACGACCGCGATCCCACCTTTTTGAATGAGAATTTTCGCAAAATCAACCTGGTATTGAAAAAAAAAAAAAAAAGACAATGGAATATAAAAAGGAGAGAGAGAGAGAGAGAGGAAGTACATTTGACGCATATGTAAAGTAATTCTGAAACAAATAAATAAATATTCGTACAAAACTCTAACAATGATACACGGTATGGTACAGTACTCAAACTAGGAAATTATTGTTTACCAGAATTAAATAGTTTTTTTTTTTTGAAGGTATGAACCCTTCTAAAAAACACATATTGAACAATCCAGAGAACAATCATTTTTAAAAGTTTAGATACTCTGTGGTAACGCTTATTCGTAAATGTTTAAAAAAAAAACTAAAAAAAAAAAAAACTTCAAAAAAACAAAGAACAACAAAAAAAAAAAAAAAAAAAAAAAAAAAAAAAAAAAAAAAAAAAAAAAAAAAAAAAAAAAAAAAAAAAAAAAAAAAAAAAAAACAAAAAAAAAAAAAACTTCCAAAAAGCAAAAAAAAAACATGTATATTTATACCGACACGAGAGATTCCGCCAAATAGGCCGCCATTCGGATGTCCTGTTCTTCCGATTCCCGCCCCTCCTGGAGAGGGAGAGAGGGAGAGGGAGAGAGAGGGGGGAGAGGGAGAAAGAGAGAGAGGGAGAGAGAGGGAGAGAGGGAGCGAGAAAAAGGGAGAGGGAGAGAGGAAGAGAGAGAAGGGGAGAGAGAGGGAGAGAGGGTGAGAGAGAGGGAGAGAGAGAGAGAGAGAGAAAGAGGAAGTCAGAGAGGAGTGTGACATGCAAAAGAGGGAGAGAAATTTCATAATCGCAGTAAAGAAAGGGGGAAATGAGAGGGGACAAAAATTGGTTACAAAAACACCCAAAAGAAAAAGAAAAAAAGAGAAAGCTGTAAAATGAATATTAAAAACGAAAATTGTACAAATAATAACAAAAAAAATCAATACCAAAAAATTAAACTTTATTAATATTTTAATTCATTTTTTTTTTTTTTTTTAACTTTATACATGTTTTAATTGAATTCGTTTTCTTTTTCATTTTTTATAGTTTTTGGGGTTTTGTTTTTCGATTCTCGATTCTAAACCCGTCATATGTACTTCTTTAGTCTTCATTAGTAATTTTCCATTATTCATTACTTTATTCTCGATTCTTGGTTGTAGGCTTTTGATTATTCATTTTTGATTCTTAATTCTCAATTTTTAAATTTAATTCTTTAGGTTATAATCCTTCGTCCAAACTCTTAATTCTGACCTTTTACGTCTTTCACATTCATCTAATTTCAAGTTCATAATCCTTAATTCTTTGTACTTTCTTCTTGACTTTTTCTCTTATCGCGTAACTCTTAATCCTTTTTCTTTGTACTTTCTTCCTAATCCTTAACTTTTAGCATTTATCTAATCTCATAATTCTTAATCCTTATTCTTTGTTCTTTTTTAATCCTTAACTTTGAACTACTAACTCTATACTTTATTATTAATTCGTAAACAAGCCCACATGACAATGATGAAAAAACAATATCGAAACCGTGATAAAACAATTCAAAACAAAAGAAGAACAACAAAGTTAAACAACTAAAGTTAAAAAACTGAAGTTCAGAGTTAACAAATAAAATTCGATTTCACAGGTCTAAATGTTTTCCGTTTATAAACGAACCTCGCGAAGTTTTTCGTAATACTCCACGGGACAACTCAAAGCAGAGAGAGAGGCTTCTTGAAAGGGAGAGGGAGGAGAGTCAACAAACTTGCAGTGTAATTTCGCAATAGCGGCAGTAACTTCTTCCGGAGCAATTGCCCATCCTATTCTCCAACCTGTTTTTTAATAAAAAAAAGAGTAGAAACGGTTAGGTTTTATATTAGCAGCAATATTATTAAACAATTTATGAGAGGGAGCGAGGGAGTAAAGGAGGGAGGGAGGAAAGGCGGGAGGGAGGCAGGATGGAAGGAAGGAAGGAAAAAAGGGATGAAGGAGGGACGGAAGGAAGGAACAAACTTACAGACAAACAATACATGTGTTTGTTCTAAAAAAAACATTAAAAAATATATATTAAAACAACCAGAAATCACCTGTAACAGAAAAAGTTTTTGAAATGGACGACGTTACAATTGTCCTCTCTCTCATTCCCGGGAGAGAGGACAGACTAATATGTTCTTTTCCCGAATACAAAAAATGTTCGTAGACCTGAAAAAGGGAAAGCACAAACAAAAAATAGAAGGCAAATGAAAAAGCGAAAAAAAAAAAGCGTAAAAAAAAAAAAGTGTAAAAGTAAAGGAGTAAAGAAACAGAAGCAACAAAATCCCTTAGTGTGACTGTTTTGAATTTAACAGTCGAAAAAATATAAAATGTATACTAAAAATAACGGCAAAAATGTCAGCAACAAACAGTTACTAAAAACAGTTTGTCTCGATAGGTCTCTCTATTCCTCGATCCCTCCACCTCTCCCTCCCACTCACTCTCTCCCTTTCCCCACCTCTCCCTTTGCCCCTCCCCTCCCCCTCCCCCTCCCCATCCATCTCCCACTCCCTCTCTCTCACCCTCTCCCTCTCTCGCCCTCTCGCTCCATCTCCTGCATCGCCCCTGCCCTCACCCTCGCCCTCTCCCTTCGCACCCCTCCTCCCCCTCCCCCTCTCCCTGTACCTCCCCCACAGATCAGTCCAAATTTGCTGACCTCATCCGTGATGGCGATGAGATCATGAGCGATGCAAAGCTCAGCCACCACCGCCAGCTCAGCACGCTTCAGGACCCGTCCTGTGGGGTTGTTGGGGCTGGAGGGAGAGAGAGAGAGGGGGAGGGAGAGAGGGAGATCTCTTACTAGCCAGCAGGTTCCTGTGTGTGAGAGGAACCAGCTTTGGCATTCCTGTAGTCCCACTGCTATGAAAAATTATGGCGATATTTTCATTCTCCAACGAGTTTTTCTGTCGAATGTCATGTTGCATTTTCGTAGAAGAAGACAAAGAATTTTCATTATAATCAACATTATTTTCTTTTCGAGTATTCATTCCGAATTCAGAATCCGAATCCTCGAAAGATTCAAAAATATTCTCAATTGCATCTTTTGCAAGCAAAATTCCTCGCTTTAGTTCAACGAGTTTTATCGGGTTTTTGTAATTTGTCGATTCGTTAAACAAATGTAAAGTCTTTTTTGCGATTCCGATCAGGTTTTTTGAAACTAACAAGACGGACGGTTTAGATTTGATTAACAATTTTGCCAAAAGTTCCGGCGAAGCTCGAGTAGACATCGGAAAAGCTGAAAGATTCTGCAGAAAAAAAGAAAAAATCAAAAACATAGTCATGCACTTACTACAGACATTTACACGCACTATCATTTAAATACATGTATATAATTAGCTAAGCTAAGTTAATTAATTGCATATATCAGCATCCCATTTACATATATCTGGGCAAACTTTAAACAAATATATACATGAACTTTTACTTTTACTTAAATATATATTATAATTTTTTTTCTTCGGTGCTTCTAAGGGTCAACAACAGAGTTGTTACATTTTCTTTTGCCTTTTTCTCTTTTTTTCATCCATATTTCTATTCCAAAAGAAATAAAAAGATGATTCCAAATGAAACTCTAAAAGAGAACACCTCTCTTTCTTCCAAATGATGATTTAGTGTGGACACTTATCCATATATACTTATACATGTTTTTTGAGAGAGGGGGGGAGTGGAGGTGGGGAGGGAGGAAGGGAGGGAAGAAGAAAGAAAGGAAGGAAGGAGGAGTGGAGGAAAGAGGGAAAGGAAGCGAGGGAGGGGAATATTGGGAGAATGAGAGGGATGGGAAGAGGGGAATTGAGGAAGGCAAGTAGAGAGAGGGAGAAGGTGACAGAAGGAGAGGGAAAGGGAGTTTGAGGGGGAAGGGAGAAAAGGGGATAGAGAGAGCGGGAGGGAAAGGTGAAGAGGGGAAGAGCGTGACGGAGAGAGAGGGAAAGGGAGAGAGGGAGGAGGAAGGAGGGGAGAGGCAGAGGTAGCTAAAGAGAGCTGGAGGGAGGGGAAGAGGGGGAGAGTGAGTGAGAGAAAGAGAATCCCTATTCCACAATAATAATGGGTATACCTTTCTCCACATGGCAAAAAAGGTTAAAACCATTTCAAAAGAATTCGGAGCGAGAATAGCAACAGTTGATCCTGCAAGGAAATAGATAAAGGGGGAGGAGCGAGGGGAAGGGAAGGGAAAGGAAGGGGGATGGATAGGGAAAGATGGAGAGGGGAGAGGTAAAGAGGGAAAGAGAGAGAGAGGGAAAGATGGAGGGCGAAAGTGAGAAAAAATAATCAAACAAAGGAATGCAACATAGTGAGAAAATTCATGTTTCTGGTTATGCTTTGAATTCTCTTTTTAGACCCCATTTTTTATTTAAAAACTCTAGAGTTATGAAGTGAATTGTCTCTCACTCGGATGATATTTCTCCTCCTTAAATTTGCTTTTTTTCTAGTACTAAATAATCCAATTGGACTGACCACTAAAAGTAAAACGGGAAAAGTAGTAAGACTAAGAAAAGTTTAACAGGAATCACACTGTCAAAATTACCATCATTTTGTTGGAAATTGTACATTTTTATGATCAAAAATATGTACGATCACCAAAACAAAAGTATAAATTTTACAATTATTCACGTGTACCCTCGGAACAAACGTAAATTTCGATGGTTTAATTTGCAATTAGATAACATGTCCTAAAAAGCCAAAGAATGAAATTTTATAGTCTTCAAAAATATAGAGAATATGGGCATTTTCAAACTTGTTTGAGCCTCAAATTATCTCAAAAAACTAATTCTCAAATTACTAATTTTCGTAATTATTTGAGTTATCAAAAAAGATGAAATGAACCTGGACTTGAACTGAATCCGTTGGCTGGTTCGCACAGAAAACCCTCCACGTCTTCCGTTAGTTTTAAAAATTCCTTGTAACTGAAATCCACAAAATTTTCAGAATTCCCAAAAAAATCATATTTCTCTGAGATTTTAGAATTTCCCATATCTTCAGAACTTTTTTCTGCCCGAAAAATCGGGGCAGCACCTAATGACAGCCGGAAAAAAGGTCGATCGGGAAAAACTTTCGCCTGTCTAGCTAACAATTGGGGAATAGATATTTCCAAAAGTTCTCTCCTCAGATTTTCTTTTCCAAATTCTTCGTCCATTTTCTCAGGAAAGAAAAAATGGGTTTTCTTTTATAATTTCCAGTAATATGATTTGTTATCACTACCCTTTGAACTCCACAGAATAGGAAAAAAATGTTTTTTTTCAGAAGAGAAAAAATTCAAGTCAACAAAAATGAGAAAAACCCGTTTTCTAGATTCTCTTTTTCCTCCTTTACTTTTGTGGGTTGGGTAGGATTAATCAGAAAAAAAAAACCTCAAAAATTCCCAAACAATAAATATATAGAAATATATAAACACTTCTCAAGAAACTCACGAAAAAACTCAAAAAGATTCTCAAAACATTGGCGAATTTCCAAAATGGGACTTCAAAAAATCCTATAAACAAACTATAAAACTACTACAAACTTCTCTACGCTGAATTCAATTTATACACGCCAAAATAATGAAATATAAGATGCCTCGGTCGCTGATCGCACGAGTGGTAATTTCTAGCATGCAGAGTTAAGGGCCATGTACGGTCGCGGTCTCGTGGCGGTTTATCCTTCACTTAAGAAACATTGTCGGTGCAGTAGCTGTCATTTTCCGTACAATTACACAAGCTGTTTCCGTACAAGCTATGCTCTTCCATTTGTCTTTCGCAACTTGCCTGATTGCGGGACGCGTTATTAGTTATTACTCACTTGCAGGACGCTGATTTTTCTCGTCGTTTTGTGCTTGTCAAAAAAGTACAGTACAGTTTAGGTGCTGTTTTGTACTGTAGTGAAGAATACGAGAAAGACACGTGCGAAAGTGTGCGTGTTCGATCCATAGCCGCTGGTGTGCCTCGTACACCGTGTATCGCTATTAGTGTTAATAACTTTTTCTCCACTTAAAACGTCGTTTTTCCATGAATAAGTTTCCGATTTTCAATCGGAGACCGTCAATCGGAAGGTGCGAAATTCCCTTTTCAAATGCAGCCGTCAGATTAGCACATCGGACATGTGTGCACGGAGAAAAGATGTTTTATAACAACAGAGAAAAACATGAACTTTACAGTACAGTGATAGTATAAACGGTGTACCTAACCTGTACTTCTCCAGAAAGTTCCAATATTGTATGATCGTAAACGCACGAAAATGTGACACGCTACGCGTCCTCCGTGGGAAACATCCGTTAGAAAAGGGACATTAAAAAATACGACAAATAAAAAAAACCGTTCAGACAAAACAAGAAATAAAAACAAAAACTTAGAAACGCCAAAAGATGTCACTAAGAAGATACGCAGACAAATGCGATCTAACACCGACAAATTAAACAAACGTTAACAAGAAATAGACAATAAAAGAAGGTAGGATATGATTACTTGATTACTGTAGCTCATGACAAGACAAAGAAAACATAATTAGGGTGGCGTTCCATCAGTAAATTCTGTAAACGTACGGTCAACATTACAGAGTGCTACATTTTGATCAGTGTACTATCGCGCAGAGTCTGTAATCCACGTGTACAAATAAGAGTGGTTCCACGTAAGATAAGATCGTATCTGAAAATCGTCAAATATTTTTTACACCGACCAACTTCAACTCGAAATCGTCATTTGCATACCATGTACATGTGGACCAGGGTATCGTACCACACAAATTTTGTACTCTTTGCAAATGCTTGTCAGATGCCAGCTCATTATTTTTAGGGTTTCTGCTTTTTCGCGTGACGAATGAGTGCTTCCGCAAATAGTGTAAATTATGACCGGTAACAAAAATAATGCAACGAAAGTTCGTTACGAGATCACTTTCGTGATTTCCGTTGAATTTCTGAATGCATATATCATGTGGGAAATTTTTCGATTTACGATGGTTGCCGTTGTGACACGTATATTCATTATCCAAGGTGTCGCGGCTCAATTTTTTCAGTAAATGGTGATGTACCACCTCGAGGTACATCACCATTTACAGAAACTTTGGAAGCGAATGCTTCGCGAAAAAACATCCAACGGTCATTCTTTCCTCCCAGACCTTTGGAGAATATTGGCAAAATTCTCTGTAATGTTGTTCGCCTATAAAAACAAAATAACAGGTACAGCATGGTACGGAGAGGCCCCGATTTCTGTAAAGAACCTCACTTTTCGTCTGATGGAACGCCACCCTAACGCGGAATGAAACCAACAAAGAGTCAAAAAAATGTTCGCTCAAATAAAGCGACAAATTTAAAGCCAACGCTGGTATACAACCGACAAACTAAACACAGTTCCGTTGGAAATTGTACGCCGCGAAAAATAAAACAAACGTAACTGTCAATAAAATTGAGGGGTTTGGCGTATAGGAGTAGGATTATTGGACGCCATAATAAAAGATAGTGAGAGTCAAAACATTTGGAATTGTGTGATCGAGATTGATAATTTCATTATGAAACGAGATCCTTATATACAAAGTTACAAAATGCTAATTACTGTGGATAGTACTGATCTACGCTACACAAAGTAGATTTGGGCGGCTACACAAAGACCAAATCTATTAGACAAAGTTGACCGACGAAAAGAAAAGGAAAGAATAAGACCAAAAGTACAATTATAAGACCGCACTTGAATAAGTGGAGTACGGTTTTGTTCACATAGGACAAATGAGACTAAAGTGGACGAGACCGCACTCGAATAAGTGGAGTACGATTTTTGTTCTCGTAGGACAAAAGACTAAGTGGACGAGACCATACTTGAATAAGTGGAGTACGGTCTCGGTTGACCTAAGACGAAATGAGACTAAGGTTGACGTACAGAAACTGACCGGAAATTACCCTTAACACCTCCCCTCAATCTAAAACTACAAAGGAGTAATTTAGATGAAAAATAAAGGGTAATTGGAAGAATTAGGAGGAAGGTGGAGGACGAAGGCCGGAGGAGAAACGATGCTGCTCAAAATGGGGGCGATGAAGAGCTTTGGTGAGAAAGTCAACAACTTGATCCGCAGATTTCACATAGAGAAATTGAAGGGTTCCATCCTCGACACGCTCCCGAGAATAGTAATATTCGATGTCGATGAGCTTGGTGCGCTTGTGGTGAACTGGATTCTTGATCAAAGCAAGGGCGCCTTGAGAGTCGGAGTAGATGGGAGTGGGTCCGAGTGGAGGAAAACCAAGATTGGTGAGAAGGGTTCGAAGCCAAACAGCTTCCTTAGCGGCATGGCAGGCAGCCATGTATTCGGCCTCAGTACTAGAGCAAGCTGTAGTAGGTTGTTTCCTGCAAGACCAAGAGATAAGGCCATTCCCCAAGAAAAAACACGAGCCAGTAGTAGAACGGCGGGAAAGCTCATCTTGCGCCCAATCGGAGTCAACAAAGCCGATGAGGGCAATAGAACTAGAGGAGGAGTAAGTGAAGCAGAAAGATTTAGTGCCTTGCAGATACCGAAAGACTCGTTTAGCAGCCGCAAGATGATTTGGAGAAGGCCTCTGAAGAAATTGACTAAGTTTTGTAACCGCTTTAGAAATATCTGGCCGAGTGGCTTGCATGGCATACATAAGAGCGCCCACCATAGAGCGGTAAGTGGCATGGAGCGGAAGGGAGAGGAGGATGTCGGTGGAGGGGACTGTAGAAATTAATGGTACATTTTTAGTATTTTCTAGGTCTAAATAGAAATATAAAAAGAAGCCGAGGCAGTCTACCTCTAACAACTCTCTCCAAACCCTAAAACTTGTCGCAGTCACTGAGAAATTGGAGAGGGAGCTAGAGCCATGGCTACCTAGGCTATCCAGAGGTTTACAAGAAATTTATATTAGTTAGGGTTTATTTATTTAAAAGGAATGTGCCGGCGACAGGAATTGATCCTTGTACCTACCAGCCGGCAGACAGGAAGTAGCCGGTAGCCTTAGCCGTTAACTCTAGAAATAACATTACGTAGTATATAGTTTGATATTTATTTAAACATGTAAACGTAGGATAAATCATTTAACTGTAATTGTTTACGGTATACATGGATCCAGTAAATGTATGAGTACGGAATACGATACGAGCAAGAAATCAATACCGCGCATTTATTTCTTAAGTGAAACGAATACCGCGCATGTATTTATTACGGCTACGATTAAATTCGATTCTAATTGGACGGCCGCAATTAGCGCCGAGATCGCGGAAGAAGATTTCGGCGGTTTGTGGCCATCGCCACATCGAATGACGCGTGGCGTAATTACATTGGATCGTGGAATCTCCGGAGATTATGGCACCGAATCCGGATATGACATGTGTCGACATTTAGGCCATGTCGTACAATGTCCGTACATAAAGTACACCGGCAGCTGTACTTTTGCGTACGGAACTGTATTCTGATTGGTTCCGTACATCAGTAGATAGAGTATGTGAGAGAGATAGGACTTAGAAAAATTAGGAGATAGGACCCTCTCTCCCAGAGAGCTTCTGTACAAAAGGTCAACTTTGACCCTCCATAACTTACTGCTCAAGGGAGCAAATTCAGAGATTCTTTTTGCTATCGACTCAGGGGAGTCTTGCCTTCACAAAGGTGCAGGTGGTCAGAGTTTGTCTGCCAGGGTGGCAGTTATTCTTGCTGAAACACAAAGGGGTCAGGATTATCCTATAGGCTTCTTGGAAGTTGTCCACTCTGAGGACTTATAGAGGTCTCAGAGTTTCAAGGACAAGAGGAGAATTGGCATCCAAAGGGGTGGAGATAGAAGAGAAATCGGCCATACCAAAATGGTCAAGGAGATTAGAGACAAAGGTTTCATGGGAGAGGCAAAGAGTCTTAGTTGAGCGATTACGGAGGACTTAGATTCCAAGGTAGTATGTGAGTTCACCGAGGTCCCTCATGTCAAAATGACGTTGAAGAAGGAGTTTAACGCTGGAAATTTCAGAAAGAGACGGACTAACAAGGATGAGGTCATCAACAAAAATATCAACGATAATTAAAGAAGCACCTGAGCCACGAGAATAGATGCTAAAGTCAGCGTCAATGCGAGTGAAGCCTTCTTTCTTCATAGTGGCATCGATAGTATGGTTCCAAACACGAGGAGATTGTTTCAAACCGTATATTGTTTTGATGAGGTGACAGACTAAGTGTTCAGAGCCAGGGGACACATACCCTTCGGGTTGCTGCATATAAATGTTTTCTGAGAGGACACCGTTCAAAAAGGCATTTTTAACGTCCATTTGATGAATATGGAAATCATGTTCAGCAGCTAATGCAAGGAGAGCGCGAATCGACGTGAGACGAGCAACTGGAGCATAAGTTTCAGTGAAATCTATACCTTCAATTTGAGAGAATCCCTTGGCTACCAATCGGGCTTTGTATTTGTCGACGGATCCGTCCGCTTTTTGTTTAACGCGAAAAACCCACTTTGAACCGATGGCTTTGCGACCTGAAGGAAGAGGAACAAGATTCCAAGTGTTGTTGGATATGAGGGCGGAATACTCTGCGTCAACTGCACTTTTCCAAAGATGAGAGTCAGGGCGTTTGAGAGCGGATTTGAGAGAAAGAGGAGTGGAGATGAGAGAGGCAGAGGCACCAGTTGAATAAGCGCAAGCAAGGGATGCATGACCCATGGTCTCAATGAGGCGAGACGGAGGACCACGAGATCTGGTCGGGTATCGACGAGATGTATCAGGGGAGACATCTGTGGGGGATAAAAGAGGGTGGGGATCTGAAAGGAGGGGAGGGGGAGGGAGTATAGTGGACGGAAGAGAGGAAAAGAGAGGATCGTCGTCATGGGTAAGTTGAGAGGACCGAGATGGGGAGGGAGAGGGATCATTTGAGATGATGGGGTCATTGATAATAGGGGTAGGATGAAGAGTAGGTGGGGAAAGTGGGGGGACTGAGAGAGAAATAAAGTCAGGTGGGGATTGGATGGGGGTGGGGAACTCACAAAGAGAGGGATAAGAGGAGAGGTCGACATGAGAGGATGGAAGGGGAGGACGGGAGAGAGTTTGGAGAAGGGGGGATTCGTTAAAAGCAACGTCACGTGTGGTGATCACACGACAACGCGAAGGGCACCAAATGCGGTAGGCTTTTGAGTTAGGGGCATACCCTACAAACGTTCCACGAAACGCGCGAGCACCCCATTTCCCGGTAGAATGGGTGAGGTCCTTATACCACGCTTCGCAACCGAAGGTACGAAGGTGGCCGACATCGGGTTTTATAGAGGACCATGCTTCCATGGGGGTAATGTTAGGCCTAGCACTTGTCGGGCACAAGTTACGAAGATAGTTAGCGCATATGGTTGCCTCAGCCCAAAAAGAAAAAGGCAAATTTGCAAAATACAACATAGATCGAGCCATTTCCGCTAAAGTACGATTGTACCTTTCGACAACGCCGTTCTGCTGAGGAGTGTATGGTGCACTCAACTGGTGCGAGATGCCATGGTGAGCGAGGAAGGAGGAGAATTGGTGAGACATAAACTCGCCACCGTTGTCAGTGCGTAAAGCCTTGATGCGCTTGTTGTGAAAATTTTCTGCAAGCGCTTTAAATTCCTGAAAACGTGCAAAAACGTCAGATTTATGACAAATAGTATACACATGGGAAAAGCGGGTGGCATGATCGATGAAAGAAACAAAGTACAAGGAGCCGCCAAAACTGCGTGTGCGCATGGGACCGCATACGTCGGCGTGAATGAGAGCAAGTGTTTCCGTGATAATGGTAGTACTGATAGGGAAAGATTGACGAGGCATTTTGCCTTGAATGCACCCATGACAAAAATCCAATTTTTTGTTAGAAAAAGAGTTGATTCCGGTTACAAGTTTTGGCAAAGAAGTTAAACTAGCGCTATTTAAATGCCCATAGCGTAAATGCCAAAGGGAAAAATCGTCTACACAAGCATTTAAAGCAAAAGGGACGCTAATACTTGATGCAGAAAGATTTTTAGGATAGTAAGATTGTAAAAAATACATAGAGTCTTTTGCTATTCCAAAACCTACGCTAATTTTGTCCTTTTTGCTTAAAAATTGAACGTTATCTTCATCAAACTCGGCCTTAACGCCGTCAATCATAGCGACTCGAACAGAAAATAAATTCCGAGCTAAGCCAGGGACTAAAAGGACATTGTCAATGTTAATCGAGGAATTTGGAATGCAGACGTGGCTAGAGTGAGTGCCAAATAGTATGCGGTCGTCCCCTAAACGTATCTGCATAGGGGAGAGTAAAGGAGTTAAATGTGTTAACCAATCAGATCGAAGAGAGAGGTGATGACTGGCACCACTATCGATGATCTAATCATTATGCGTGGCATGAGATAAAAATGCATACCCGGGTGTAAAAGAAACATCCAGACCGGCGTGGGCGAGATTTCCGTAGCCGAATTCCAGAGCTGGGGGAGGACCAAAAGGATTTGCGGATGCGAGAGGAGGATTAGACAAAAAAGAAGGGATGGGTGGAGGGATTGGCCAATGGGGATTGTATGACGCGAAATGGGCGGCGCCAAAGGGGGTGGAGTGATGTGGAAATTGGGATGGAGGAGGATAAGGATAATGATACGGAAAATTTGGGGAAAAAACAGGTTGCGGGAAGACTGGGGAAGTGGAGTAGGAGTGGGGAGAACGTGAGCCGTTTTGGCTTCACCGTTTGAATTGGAATTTGACGCCTCTACAGCTTTTTTGCGTGCCACCTTGCGACATTCGGTTGTCGTGTGTCCTAGCTTTTTGCAATAATTGCAAATGACAGACAGCGGCCCCCCCAAGTTAGGTTTAAAATTTGAAGCAAAGTACGCGTTGACTTGGGAAGGGTTAGATACAGAAAAAGACAAGATTTTTATTTCTTCATGCATTAATTTTGTACATAAAACGTAAAAAGGGATCGGATTTTCAAGATTGTCAAAAGATGAGATGAAAGGTGCGAAAAGATTATGGCAATCCCCCTAATAAAGTGGATGACAAATCTTCATCAGACAAGATTACGCCAATCATTTCACACTTCCCTGAAAATAGGTCAACTGTACTTATCCAATATTGCATCGATTCCGTCGTCTTTTTCAATAAATTAAAAAAAGCTCGCTTTTGAATGCGACGAGCAGCCCAACCGGTTTGTACGTACGCGGCCGTCAAACGAGACCAAGCGTCGGCCGACGTGAGGGTGCCTCGAATGAGTCACGTTTTTTCTGTCGTTAGTGCCATTACTAGGCGCGCGTGAGCGTTGTCGTCCTTGACTTTCCATTCCGCGATTTCTTGAGTTTTTGTTGTTTTGGTCGTGGCGTCATCTATAGTATTAATGACTGGTGGTTTAGATGTGCCAGTGAAAAAATCCCAAATTTTCTCTAACTTAAAAAGATGCATGGCAGAAAATGACCAATCATAGAAATTTGAACCATCGAACTTCTGAATATTATTTGGAAGTTGCATGGTTTCGCCCAAAACCTATAGGAGTAGGATTATTGGACGCCATAATAAAAGATAGTGAGAGTCAAAACATTTGGAATTGTGTGATTGAGATTGATAATTTCATTATGAAACGAGATCCTTTTATACAAAGTTACAAAATGCTAATTACTGTGGATAGTACTGATCTACGCTACACAAAGTAGATTTGGGCGGCTACACAAAGACCAAATCTATAAGACAAAGTTGACCGACGAAAAGAAAAGGAAAGAATAAGACCAACAGTACAATTATAAGACCGCACTTGAATAAGTGGAGTACGGTTTTGTTCACAAAGGACAAATGAGACTAAAGTGGACGAGACCGCACTCGAATAAGTGGAGTACGATTTTTGTTCTCGTAGGACAAAAGACTAAGTGGACGAGACCGTACTTGAATAAGTGGAGTACGGTCTCGGTTGACCTAAGACGAAATGAGACTAAGGTTGACGTACGGAAACTGATCGGAAATTACCCTTAATATGGCGTATTGGGAAGAGGTCCCAAAAATCAGAATTCAGATACCCCCCGAATCCCGACAATTTTGTTTTTTCCAAAACCTGCACACCCGAAATCCGGCCCGGTTATATCACGCTCCAAAATTGGTACCCGGTACCCAATACGTGTTTACCTAAAAAAAAAGTTAACCGAAACTCGATTTCCGGCAACTACCCGTACCCGCCCATACTCGAATGAGTACACAATTAGGCCACTTCTCCATCAGATGCCGACAGTAATATTACAAATACGTTTACTGGCAGTCATATTTCATTCACTTCTCCATCAGGTCGTGTCAGCAAGGAATCTATTGTGTACGTGCTTTCATTAGATTGGATGCACGTAGATTCGTGTTCAGACGACGTCGTCGTCAAAGATTCCAAAAGCGGAATGTCTAAACTATCCGTACAACCGACTGCAAAATTAAATGACGAGAATATACAGTTATACGTTCCTGTTTTGTCATTGTTTCAAAACCAAATCGGAAATTTGAAGAAAGCAGGCTCAGCAAATTCCGGATGACGATGGATGGTGGTGGAAGCGTCGCGACACATTCTTCCGAAAATCTTTTTGTGGCGGTTTTCGATGGATGTGATTCCCGCTTGTCCCAAGGCGCGTGGCTAATGTCCGATGGCGCGGATCCGAAGCGGCCGTTCGGGTACGGATTGGGTACGGATTCAGGTACTATACCGGATTGTGACCGATGGTATTGTGTATTTCAACAAATATCGAAGAACATGCGAATACCAATTCCAAATTGCATTACCATTTGGGATAGCGATAAAAGGTCGCAAACGGGTAGCCACATCCGTACCCCGACCGTAACCGACCACCAACGTCGGATTGAAACGGATTCGGGTGCCAAATTTTGGGGGCCGGCCGAATTCGAGCGGGTGATTTACAAAAAAGAAAAAAAAATGGGGTACGGTCAAGTAACCAAAAAACAAAAAAAAATGAAGGTTTTGTACTGTCCTATCCAACATTATTGTACTTTGTACGGTCGGTATCGTACAAGATATGAGGGAGATGTACCACTTATTTTGTACTTATTCGGGTACAGACAATTACGGGTAGTCGCGACAAATCGAGTTTCGGTTAGGAGTGTGACATAACCAGGTCGGGTATAGGGTGTTCAAATTTTGAAAAAAAAATATATCGGTTTCGGTTATCTAAAATTTTGACTTTTGCGACCTCTGATAGCGGTTCAACAGATGCGATACACATCACTAACAACGATACATGATCCTTTCCCTCCCTCCCCCCTCCCCCTCGCCCTCTCCTGCCCTCTCTCCCCCTTCTTCCCTCGCCCCACTCATTTCTATCTATTTCACATTCTCTCTATCCACGTCTCCATCCTTATTTATAGTGTTGTGTATCGGTAAAAAATTTACCGCGATAACACCGATATCGATAGTTATCGGTTAACGAACAGTCAAAGGTTCAGATATATCGGTGTGAGGCCAACAAATTCCATATCGCGATAACTTAAAAAAATATAGTATGCATACAATAGTACTTTCTAATATACTGTATTATATTGTTTACTTTATATAGCGTGGTATGCCATGTGTAAGAATTTGTTCCATCAGCTGTTTAACTGAAATTTATTAAGGATAGTGCAGCACATAAATGTTGACAAATTTAAAATAATATTTTATAGTTCTAAAATTATAGTACCGAAACGAAAAATGTAAATTACATTGTAAATTTGTAAAATCATTTTTCTTTGAAAACCAGACGAACAGACAAACAAAGCAGACGAACAAATATGTCAGACTGCTGCCATTAACTACAATTTATAAAAAAACAACAGTCAAAAGGACATTCTGGAAGGGGTACCCAAGTAAAAGCCCCTTAAATTAGAAATAATCATAGATTCTCGTGCGCATAATACGCACGAAACGAACGTGAGAATACTACGCATGATACGCATTTAACGATGATGAAAATGTAATAAAATGCGTACCAGACTACGTACCCGTACTTTTTTGTACATTTTCGTATTGTCTTCGTACATTTCAGTACCTTTAAGGTTATTAAGGGGGGTTTGAGGAATTTTAAGGTACATTCTCGTGAAATCTCATATGTTTCTGTTAAACAACCAGCTTTTATTTAGACATTAATGTACAGTGTCCGTATATTTTCGTACTTTTTACGGTTATTATTTTGAGATTTTTAGGGTACATTTTCGTACGTTTCAGTATATTTCAGTTATACGGACTGACATCTTTCGTACATCTACGTACATCGTACGTATATTTCAGTACTTTTAAGGTATTGAAACGGGGATTTAAGAGTGTTTAGGGTACTTCTCGTGCATTTCGTACATTCCCGTAAATTACAGTACAACTGCCTTATATTATCCGTACTCTTAGGTTTTTTAGGGTGCACCTTTCGTACAATGCCATACATTTCAGTATGTTGCTTGTATGTTCTAGGATTTTTTAGGGTTAAGGCAACGGTTTTCGTACGTTTTAGTACATGTACAGCGACAACTACACCGCAAATCGTAATTAGAGTAAATTACTCTAATTCGGTCGCTTGAAATTTCGACTCTATCACATGAAATAGAGTAAATGATTCTAATTTTTTCATTATTCTATTTAAGGTAAAGTTTAATTAGCGTTTTTAATTCTAATATAGGTTCGTTTTACATAACGTGGAGTACGGACGACCTCACCGTGCAAAATTGTACTTTACTAAGTAAAAAATTAAAAATATTGATTTAATACAGGCCATTATCATGTAACTGTTTTTTAACACACCGCGTAGGGCAAACGTCATAGTGATGATAAACTGTACGTTTTGCCAAATTCTGTACAAATACCTTTTTTACAGTTGAGGATATTAGCGTGCCAAATTAGTAGTGTTGTTTATCGGTAAAAAAATAATCGCGATAACACCCATACCGATAGTTATCGGTTATCGAACAATAAAGGGTCTTGATATATTGCACTGAAACGAACAAATTCCTTATCGACGATAAGCGGAAAAATATGGTATGTTATACAATAGTATTTTATGCTATATTATGTTTTTCACTGTATATAGCGTAGCATGCCACATGTAAAAATTTGTTTTATACTCTATCTAACGGAATAAGGGCGGTTTTGTACGACAAAACAAACTGTATACTGTACGGTACAAATCGTAAAATTATCGTCGACAGTTATCAGTATCGGCATTATCGCGACAAAAAACCGATGTTATCAGTTATTATTGGAGATAACACCGGTTTTGCATGCTATCGATTTTACTTGAAGTAAAATGATTTTTTAATAACTGCTTGGAACAAAGGTGAGCGTATGACATTGCGGTGGTTAGTGTACTTAAAATAATATATGGTTTACATTTTTATTTTCTTGAAATAAATGCTTGAGTCACAATGGTGTTTCATGATTGTGATGTTCTGAAGCTCATTATATTGCCCACCTTCCTCATCTTCTATTATTTTCCTCAATTTTTTCATACACTATTACAAAAATATTGTCATTCACTCTTATCTGTCATGCATAAATAATGGCTAAATTATGGCTGGAAACGTGTTGCCAAACACAACGGATCAACAAACCATTAAAACACCAAAAACGCTTCATTCAATTTCTATCCTAAACATCCATCCCCATTGTTTCTCTCCTGGGTAACACCAAGTTTCACCTTCGTCGACATTAACATTACATACCCCAAACTCATAACTTACGATCTCCGTTCCAATTACTTTGCCTACTTTCTCCACGACATCTCACGTTTTCAAAAACCTAGGAACCCTTGCCCCATTCTTTTCTTCTAGCTAACACCAATTTTACACCTTCCCCAACATTATCATTATATACCTCAAACTCATAACTTACGATATCCCCTCCAGTTACTTCACCTATTTTCCCCACAACATCTCACGTTTTCCTAAACCTAGATCATTCTTTGAACACACTTAGAACTCTATTCTACCCTTTCCCTTGTCATCCTACAATTGCATCTACATACCCTTTGTCTCCTCCCCAAACGTAGAATTCATCCTATAAAAACGTCATGATTTTGCCTAAATGTAAGAAAATATAAAGAAACAAAGCGTAAAACAAAACAAAATCCGTGGATAAAGAAAACATGAGCCCATGGAGAGGAAATTGGAACCCTTATGTGATAGGGCTTCTCAA